>JAGSMZ010000020.1:6380000-6747500 GCA_029286645.1 Papilio protenor | reverse complement strand
CCCCATACTCGGGTCTCCATTAAGTCTCAGGCAAAATCGAATATCTTTTGAATTGCGCTCATTATTTACCACTGCAGTACGCTTTGTGTACAAACGATTTCGTTGTACATGTTACCGACAAATCGGGGATACAGCACGCTTGTAATTTGTCTAGGAAAATTGTACAAACTCAACAAATTGACAATCAAATTAACACGTGCAATATTTAATAATTTCTAGTCATCACAAAAATGACTGCCGATGTAGAACTTTAACAAAATGTCGAAATCTATACTATTATAATAAAGCGTAAACACACAGTTCTTTGTTGCCTAAGATGTCAGCAATTACAGCATATTTTTGAATAAATATTTTTTTAATAAAAAGCCCTACACTTATGTACGTCATGCTTTAGGCTATATGTTTTCACGCCATTAAACTTAGGGGGTAAATATTTTGGATAAAAACCCTTATGTGGGAAAGAGATCATAAGTTGCTGCCAACATCAAGGAGGTTTGTCATCGTCATGTCATTTTGACATTTGCTATTCAGAATTTGACACATGTAAACAATAAAATAAAGTTTTCATAATTTTATGCGGATGAAGTCGCACGGGAACAGCTAGTATAACATATTACCGTTAATAAATCTGTTTGACACGCAACTTTCCAAAAGTATTACAATTTTCCTAGGAAAATTGCTAACTATCAGTATTCCTAATCGTTCGGTGACATACTACGTGCGACGATATGTACGTTTGTTTTCATGTTCATTGTCAAAACGGTGTCGTTCCATTTCAATGGCCCGTATAGAGGTGCCCTGAGGAAAGTACGTGAAATAATAAAGAAATTTTCCCTCGACTAAAGCTCTATAGACGTATAGAATCGTTGCCTTATTAATAATTAATTTAAAGGCCCTTTTCCTTGTCTGATTTAGAACAAAGGAACCACAAATAATATTTATTATGTCAATGTATATTTAATCTTGTTCTCAAATACAGTTACTACAATTTTGTTAATATCTTCATTTTTTTTTATTATTTGCCGACATTATTAACATTCCTTTCAAAGATATAAAAACATTTTCATACGTAATTTTCACAGAGATTAATTAACACATGAAATTTCAGTTTTTTTACTAGACTTATGCCTCCTCTAATTAGCATCGCAACTAGAATCAAAAGTTTGTCGCAATACTTAACTGATATTTCATGGAAAGTTAAAGATGTGTAAAGTAACATTACAATTGCGTACGAATTAAAAATAAAGGCATGTTTTTTTAATTTAAACATTTAACCTTAAAATAATAAAAATACAACTTTAAGGGCCTGTCCCACCAAATGGTAAATTATCTGATAACAATCCAACGTATAAAATATGTGATGGAAATATCGGATTGTGTTTATCTGACAGTGACGTCATTTTTAAGCTATCTGAGCCTCTATCAGCCAGTGGTGAGACAGGCCTTAACTTTAGTAAAGAAAAAACTTTCTTTTCCTTTTTTTATAATATTATATGATCAGTTGTCGACTACTGTACAAAGAAAAAAATAATTGGAAATAAGATTTACAAAACTAATTTATTAACACGTTCATTGCCGTCTCTTAAGTTTTTTTTTTTATACAATAAGTTTGCAAACGAGCAAGCGGCCACCTAAATCCGCCAAGTAAGTTCAAGTTAATACAAATAAATCATGACACATGTTAAGTCCAAAGCATAAGTACCAATGTACTGTTTATTCCATTACTATTGATCTTAGATTATTAGACGCATAGGAAGGGGAAATATCCTCTTTATGTGCGTCTCCTCCTCCGTCGATTAAGGGTAGGCAACGCATCCGCTATTGCGAATGTCTATGGGCAGCGGTCGCTTCGCCATTTTGGCGGATTCAGGTGGCCGCTTGCTCGTTTGCCAACTCATGATATAAAAAAAAAAAAAAAGATTAATCGTAACAAGTTGCACATCTGATCGAAAGTACTAAACCACTGGAGCAAAGAGGACAAGGTGTTTGAATGGCAGAAAAAAAATATCGCAACGATATCAAGACCGCAGCCTTATCTGGGGACGACGGCGAGACTCAACCGCGCCGTTTTTGCTATAGAATCGTTTTTACTCAACTTGCTCTGCGGTTTACGACCTTCAGATTGAGGTACGGTTATGGTTATAATTTAAAAACGAATTTAGATTACGAACTAAATTATAATTTATCTTGTATTCATTTACATAAATCATTATCTCCTAGCTATTTTACATATGGAGAGTCGGCACTATTTGTACTTTTCCCTACATCTCTATCAGCCGTCATATCAGAATTCTCATTTTTTATCTCTTACTCATACCCTCTCCTTTCCACAAATACATTCTTACATACAACCATTCAATTGTTTTTATAGGTTATTAGCTTAGTGCGACTCCGTATGCGTGAAATAAAAAAGACAAAAGTAAGTCGCCCATGTATTTTTCCAGACTATCCTCTACATCTATGCCAAATTTCATCTAAATCCGTTCAGCAGTTTAAGTTACAAACTCTAACAAACATCCATCCAAACTTTCGCATTTGTAAGTAAGTAAGATGTTATTACTAATTTTAATAAATGAAAGCTATCCAGTAACCAACTCAACATAACCACTCTTCTCTTCTCTCTACTACTATATACTATATTCTCTTTGCTGTCTTACTTCTAATTTTTCATAATAGATTAAGGAAACAAAGCAAACACTTGATATTTAAAGGGAATGATGATGAATTCCAGCTTATCTTTTCTCGCATTTTATACCATCGCCTCAAACGACACTCTCGGGACTACAAGGGATGATGGATTTTCCAGCACCGTTTCCGCGTCCAATTTCGGTACACGCTCAATTAAATTTTGTTTTTCTGACGGTCTGTACTTTGTGAAACGGTTTAATCAACTCACTCTTTTATCTTCCAACCAGTCATCGTACATCTAAATTGCTTAACTAAAATTGTCTTTTTTATGTCTATGATGTTGCGTTTACGTTGATTATTAAGTTTTTGTGTTATAGTCGACTCTATACCAAACCAATTATAAACAATGATTTTAATAATAATGCAGTTTTAATATAAAGGATAAGGAGGAAAACCAACTTTAGTCCCTTTTCCTTCCCACCTTTTTTCTTATAAAAAAAGGATGGGAAGGAAAAGTGGACTTGACGCTGGCTGAGACGCATAGGAAGGGAAAATATCCTCTTTATATGCGTTTTCTCCTCCCTCGATTAAGAGTAGGCAACGCATCTGCAATTGCGTATGTCTATGGGCAGCGGTCGCTCCACCACTTTGGCGGATTCAGGTGGCCGCTTGCTCGTTTGCCACCTTATAATATAAAAATAAAATCATTATGAGATTTTCCCTGCTCTCTTGTTCTCTTACCTTTAAAGTAGAGTTTGAGCCATGTATTTACTTTTTGTGTTACATCACATTGTGTTTGATAGAAGTATTTCTTATAATTATAACCATGAACAATAAAAAAATAAATTCATAAATAACATTGTCTTATACATTAGCATTCTCTTTACATTCGCTTTAACGTTCAAAAGCCCGGCAATTCCATACAACGATTAACGGTCAAAGCGAGTGCAGCAAGCCATAAAATATTTGCGAGTAGACCCCGCTTATGGATACATCAAATGAAAAATTAATTTCCGATACTTTAACGTCGCGTTTGTTATTGCTTTTGTGAATATAAAAGTTATACTTTGTAACATATTCGCTTAATGTTATTGGATTGAAAACATTGATATCACTGGATAGATACACAAAGAGCGGGGGCACACCTTTCACTAAACTATCGCACAGCTGTTGTGCGATTGTCGATTGTTTCGCAGCTAATTCAACTGTTTAGTTGCACAGCTAAAAATCGAGTAGTGTGCGCACCTCCATTAGCTCATAGGAATCAAAGCGAGACTAAACATTTGTGCGATAGTTTAGTTTCAGGTGTCCACATGCTCTAAGTAACTTACTTATGCTGGGTTTCTGAAGCTTCTTTTTATTTTATCTTTACCCAGTGATTCGTTCGTGTTAGTTTGACCTTTGTTCCAATGGAATAAAACTTAAGTTGCATACTACGGAAATGCATTTAATAAAGTTATCGAATCAAAAACACTAAGGAATGGTTAAAGGTAGCTACTATTCAACTATTACAAGGAAACAACCAGATAAAAACGCATTTTTTCTAGTTTAGAGTGCAACATTTTTTTTAAGAAAACGATCCCTTCACACAAGTCGCATAGGTTTAAATCAGGTATTTAGGTTAGAGTTCTAAATAAGAAAAACAGAAAAGTATTCCTGTCCACTCCCATTCAACCCATTGTCAATAAATACGTGAGAATAGTTGATTAGAAAACGGAAACAAAAGATAGCTGAAACAAAAAACTAAGTAAAATCCTAACAAACGTGAGTAAAAGGAACACTGAATGTTACATAGATTAACAATATAGCCTATGTTCGATACAGATTTCTTTTCTTTTTTGTTATATTACAAGGTGGCAAACGAGCAAGCGGCCACCTGAATCCGCCGAAATCGCGAAGCGACCGCTGCCCATAGACATCCGCAATTGCAGATGCGTTGCCTACCCTTAATCGACGGAGGAGGAAACGCACATAAAGAGGATATTTCCCCTTCCTATGCATCTCCTCCGCCGTAGAATCCACTTTTCCTTCCCATCCTTTCCTCTTAAGAAAATGGTTCCTCTTAAGGAACTAGAATTAGGCCTCCGGCACCACGCTCATCAGACGAAACGGGGAATTGCTCCCACTTCACGCCTGTCTTCTATGTGGTCGTGCTATTACACCAGGTGAGCCGGCCCATTCGTTCGAAGATGTAAAAGCGGGCTTTACCACTGTAAAAATTGTTATTTTCATATAGAAAACAAATGTCCTTAACTACATTAAACTTTTACAGTCAGAGCTAACCAAGGCTAACAAGGCATAACCAACAAGAAACCACGTATTCATCAATTAATGTAGCACACGGTTATCTAATTTAAAACAAAAGAAAGTGGTAACAAACTTAGCTTTCTAACCAATACAGCAAAGGTACAATCGCGAACAGAGAACTTAATTTAGACACGGCACAAGCGTAAAGTGGCTAGCCACTGGTGTTTTATAGGTTCCATTCCGAGAGTAAGCAGAATGTAATTTAATTCCACTAACTCCGTTCTACTTCATCTTTAGATTTACAGCTGGTCACTCTGGTTAATAAAATATTACTTTGAAAGCGGCTTTAAATAGGCGAGACTCTATAAAAACTTACTGATCTTACTAACATTAATATGATTGCATAAAACCCAATAAATTTACATTAAACCATCAATAGTTCATTTGAAAGATTAAATTCACCTAATAAATTCAAATCACGTACACCAATAAAACGAGAAAAGTCGATATTACGAAATCTTTGGTATGAAAATAGCGTTTTCCCGTTTTGTTAGCTAATTTAATCACATATGTCTATCAAATTGTCGTACTTTTGTCTTGCGCTCAGGCACACGCCATTTGCCGACGACGCGTCTAATTGATCCCATCACGAGCGTAATTCAGTGCAGTATCCTTAATTAATTATTTATAGTTTCGAAATAGTTTGCCAAATTTATTCATCCTCCATCCATCACCTCTGATTTTTATTTATTTACTAAAATAAATATCTAATTGTAAAGAATACAGCCTATGTTATTCACTGATAACGTAGCTTTTTAATGGTGAAAGAATTTTTGAAATCAAAGCAGTAGTTTTTGAGTTATTGCAATAAATACAAAAAAAAACTTTCATCTTTATAATATTAGTATAGAAGTATAGATAAAGAATGGTTTGAAAAAGAACATGTTATGTTAAATTAAATTTAACAACATAACTGTTAAATTCTACGTTTAAAGAAAAAAAGGCATAAATGAAAATTCTGTTTCGTCGAAATTTTATTACAGCTTATAAATGCACTTTTGATAACGTAAGTTCCTGATTGTAAGGTGATTAAATGATAATAATTTTGGAAGTTAGATTATCATAATCCTGATTTGGTTGCTTTATTTCATTGAACTATAATTAATTTCACATCCTCTACGATAACCAATTCGATTCGTGTGAATTAGTGCCTAGTCCGATTATACAGACCTCGTGAATTGATAGCCAGTGATTTAATTACAAAACCCCACAAATACACTAAAATCAATTTATTATCAATCCTTAAAATAATTATACAACACTGATTTTAATATTCATATGATTATCTATACATATAATAAAACTGGAATGTCTGTTTGTTCAAAAGGAAAATTCCAGATTTCGGGAATATGTATTTGCGTTGCTGATAACGAAAATCGCATTTAAAAATGTTTTTGTCTGTCTGTTTGTCTGTCCGCAAGCCGCGTTTGTTCCGGGTAATCTCCGAAAGGGTTGGGCCGGTTTCAACAGGACTTTCACTGAAGGGTAGCTGACATAGACGGGCCATATAATATTATTGGCAACTTTTTTTAATTCCGAACTGTCAAAATGGGTAATGGGTGGTCCAAATTTGCGCTAACGAAGTTTGCGGGCGACAGCTCGTGTGAAAATATAATTAGCAACTCTAAAGGCTATTTGGTATCATATTCGTCTCAGCTTTTTAAGACGTTTTTCCTTCTTATAATTAATTTAAAACTTCAGAAATGCTAAAGTTGTTTTATGTGTACCTCTCATGACGGTAGTAAGATAAATTTCAAAGGTTAAATTTATTCAGTAAACAAATTCAGCTTACTTGGCACTCTATCACAAGGAATGGTGCTTTGTGACAATTTTATGTTTGAAATTTAAGTATAGGGCAAGTAAATGTTCATGAAAAAACCTTTTCTGGATATGTTTTATTTACTTATAATCATCATCTCTGTGAGTTTATAATCTAACTAAGCATATAAACTAGAAAACATTAAATAGAATTAGAGATACACATTATATTAATGACCTCTCCTGTAAACTTTGGTATTTTCACTTACTTAAGTTTACGTAGGGACCGTCTATACAAACTACTAGCTTTTGCCCACGACTCCGTCGGCCTATGTTACTCACAGATAAATTACCTTTCTAACGGTGAAAGAATTTTTAAAATCGACCCAGTAGTTTATGAGCCATTGCAATCAAACAAACAAAGTTATCCTCTATATAATATTAGTATAGATAAAATGCAATCATTGATATAAAATCAATTAGTCAACGTAGCGAAGATTTTCGAAGATGCGCATTATCATGGCCAAAAAACAATACATGTACCCATTCCTTTCATTCTCGTTGATAAAATTGAGACAACAATATGTTTTCTTATCTGTGATTAGGCAGTGGAAACTTATTGTTATCGAACGCCCACATACGTTCAAATGTTTACTGTCAAATGCTCACAGGAAGTGCTATTATGTCGCCTTCATAGTCCTATTTACCTTTTTATCGCTCCCTGTTTTGTTCCCTTGTTATGTAATTGCATTATCGTGTTAATTTTGTGTCGTATAGTTGAATATTTAAACCATATTATCGATGTAATTACTTGATACATATTTAATGTATTTCAAACATAAGTATAACATAATTGTTAACTGTGTTTCTGTGACCACGTATAATACTTAGCACTATAGTTTAATATTTTTATAATATAAAGTGGCAAACAAGCAAGCGGCCACCTGAATCCACCGAAATGGAAAGCGACCGCTGCCCATAGACATCCGCAATTGTAGATGCGTTGCCTACCCTTAATTGACGGAGGAGGTGACGCACATAAAGAGGACATTTCCCCTTCCTATGCGTCTCCTCCAACGTCAAATCCAGTTTTCCTTCCCATCCTTTCCTATTAAGAAAAGGGTGGAAAGGGAAAGGGACTAAAATTAGGCCAATATGTATTGTAGAATGCATATTTTTAGAGATGGATACAGTTCTAAGTGAACCTTGGATATAATTATAATAGGTAGTTAATTCATCTCCCATACATAACTTCACGCCTATAGTACTAAACTAAATGTAGTGATGACATTATGTTGATTATCGAAGTTTTGTATTTAGCCTAATAAGGCCTGAATACAGAGTGTAAAGAAACTACATTTTATAATGTAATTTACACCACCATTTATGATTATTATTTACAAGCTACTGCTCATGAATTCGTCGGCAATAAATTAAAAAAAATATTAAAAACATGGCCTATGTTACTCATTGATAACGTAGCTCTTTAACGGTAAAATATTTTTTGAAATAGACCCTGTCGTTTTTGAGTTATATCAATACATACAAATCTTTCCTCTGTATAATATTAGCATAGATTGAGGCATTAACAATGTAAAATATATTTTATATTCTCTAACAAATAAATTCAATTGAAATCACATTCATTCCCCTGCAGCGTCCACGCCTCCATTATTTTAGAGCGAGCCATAAATTTACTGTCTTTGAATAATATTATTTACGATACAGTCCTTCGTGCATGCATAGAGCGCATACCTTTGACTAAACTATCGCACAACAGTTGTGCGATTGTCGATTGTTTCGCAGACAATTCGACTGTTTAGTCGCTAAACTAAAAATAAAGTAGTGTGCGCACCTCCATATAAACTAATAGGAATCAAAGTGCGACAAAACAGTTGTGCGATAATTTAGTCAAAGGATTGCGAATGCTTTTAAAGTTTTCAATGAAGCCAAACTAACTAACGAAAACTATAATTTGTAATGTTAGTAGTCAGTATAAGTGGGCCAATTTAATATTATAAATGCGAAAGTTTACATGGATGAATGTTTGTTAAGAGTTTATAGTCTAAATTGCTGAACGGATATCGATGAAATTTGGCATAGACGTAGAGAATAGAAAACACTAGCTACTTACTTTTGATTTTTATTTTACGCGGATAGAGTCACGGGCGAAAGCTAGTTCTGAATACTCGTTCCTCGTTACAGGAATCCTTTTTATATGGCATCAAATCTTGATAGGTTATCGCCTTGAATGATCGAAGGATCGTTGGGGCAAATAAAATGTAGTGTCAATAAATAATGCGGCGCGTGACGTGGACCGGACTATCCTAAATAAACAATCGCATTTTTTGTATGTAATGTTATCACAATAATCGTGTTTATATTTACGATACGTGTTTAAATATTTACCTGATGCATCCACAAACATTATCATCTTTAAATCAATCATATGTAGATTATGATAGGTAGAGTAAAAACTTTGACTATAAAAAAAATCGGACGAATTGAGAACCTTGTAATTTTAGAAGTCGGTTATAAAATAGTGGATCAGTGGAGCATCATGAGTATTATACTAGGCTATATGGACTACCTATATGGGTGGGGCTTAGGCGTAGAGCTGGACCAGTAAATTAGGAGTAGTAAACAGTTATGAGAACAATATTTTAAAACGTGTTTTACTTTAACCGTGACGGAATTGACGTTAAATAGTAATCCAACTGCCTTCTTTAGTACTCTAGGAATTAATTGAGATACTTTCAAATAATAACAAAATATATTTTTAATCAAAACATTAAAACTAACCTATCGAAAATCATCATGAAAAATGTTAGCGACTAGCTGTTGCTCGCGACTTCATCTACGTGAAATTAGATAATAATAAAAACACAGCCTATGTAACTTAGTGATAACGTAGCTTTTTAATGATGAAAGAATTTTTGAAATCGGTCCAGTAGTTTTTGAGTTATTTCAATACATACAAAAATACAAAAATACAAATCTTTCCTTTTTATAATATTAAGTATAGTTAGTTTATTTAGCATAGAAGAAGTACAGATGGATTCTTTAACTTATTTTTGTCAATAATCTCAAGCAATACTGTCGAGTACCGGTTTTACCATTACAAATTGATTAATTTCCCACACAGCTCCGTACAACCCGGGAGACGTTTTTTCATCAACTAATTTCGTTTAACACAAGTCATCGTAAGCGTCGAGTAAAACAAATATTGGTTGAGTGCAACGAGAGCGAATGGAGTGTTTCGGATCACTGGTCACAGAGGGAGCGCCATCACACCTTTTTTTGTTTTATTAAAACCTCTCTATACTAACGGATACGCGTAAAAAAAACAAACGAAAGTGCTATACAACAAAATGTACAAAATAACAATATAATTTATTTAATTCTAACAATAATACTAATAATATAAACGGATGTGTCCCTCAGTTATATTTCTATTAACGTGTAACAAAGCCTTATTACGAATTCGCTTTGTAACTGCACCGTTAGCAGCCGCGGTATTACTGCACAAATAAAACATGACGTGCTCAATAATTCACTCGGGACCTATAATCGTCCCGATCCGTACATTCCCCTTACATTCCCGATGCCGTAGCCTATAATTATGGTACTAATATTCGCTTTGAGGGCCTGTAAGGCCGTAGGTAAACTAGGCAATTACCACTACGCCCACGGACCGTTCCCACGGGATGGTCGAATTGTTGACTTATATTCAGACGTGTCGAAGCTTGCGGCTATTCTCTTCCTTTTATTGCATTAGACTCGCCGTTGGATATTATCGAGTACCTTTCTCAAACTCGATTCTAACTCTTAAGTTACTAACCATTGCTGCTATAGTACGCTGGCATGTTAACAAATTTAGTTCCGAACGAGCGATGGTAGAGGATTTAAGAAAGCGGGCGGTCCGTGTCGTGTTACAGGCTGTGTATTAGTTTTGTTTGTTCGGGGCACCGCGTGAGAATCGTTCGAGTTGTATAGGCGTGACATTGAGAGCTTTTTGTCGTCGCTTCTTTTCGTTTTGTTAGGCCAATGTCAAGGGTTCTAATGTAGTGTAGTGACAGAATCATTATACACTGAGATTGTGCTTTAGCTCGATTTCTTACAATAGCTTAATTATATATAACAACGCAATTCTAAATTAGAGTTAGTAGGTAAATATTAAATCCAGTAATATCAGTTCTAAAAAACTTGGTAACATAATGTACTAAAAATATTCAACGCATTTAAAACTACTTTCCTTAATATATCTTCTTACCAATTTAAGACTTCATTCCAGTCCCATCCGTTCTCAAATAACAGATAAGGCGTCAGCAAAGGTCATTCAAGTCTGCACAAATATGTTTCTACTCGTATAAACATCCTGTACATAAGCTTAAGATACCGTCGACAAAAAAAGCTAGACAACTTGGGAAATATACATGGGAAGACAACAGTGTTACCATAAATTAAAATCACAAATATCTATGCCACTTTCTCTACTGCCATAATTATCTGTTAAAACAAATCATAAATTGGGTCACACCCCATTGTTTTTAAATCTAACCCCTATATTTAAACACAATGGGGCGGGTTCCCTAAAGTTTCTGTTTCGTTCTTTTAATTATACGGTTTTTTTATATTTACTCTTAAAAATAGAACGAGTAATTTGTAGCAGATGTATTTTAATACGTAATTTCTATTATTTTAATACATATCAATGTAAATATAATTGAACATTTGTAAACGAGTTTATTTTTATAACAAAAGAAAAAAGAATCATACAGTTAGAGCGTGCGCATAGCAGAAACTAAACTATCGCACAACTGTTTAGTCTCGCTTTGATTCCTATGAGCCCATATGGAGGTGTGCACACTACTCGACTTTTAGGGCCTGTCCCACCAAGTTGTAAATGATCTGATAACAATCCAACGTGTAAAATATGTGATGGAAATATCGGATTTTGTTACCTTATCTGACAGTGACGTCATCCTTAAGCTATCTGAAATCTATCAGCCAGTGAGACAGGCCTTTAATTGTGTAACTTAACTGTTGGCTGCGAAACAATCGACAATCACACAACAGTTGTGCAATAGTTTAGTCAAACTTGTGCGCTCGCTCTTATAATGGTTTTTTTTTAACTGTTGATTTTTGTTTATTTTTACATTACTCGTACAATGCAATTTTGAATATAAACATACAGTACGTACTACGGTATAATAATAATAATAAATTCGTTTATTTGAAAAATACATTTACAAAAGTTTTAAACAGTTGTTGGAGCATCCTTTTAAGTATAAAATACTCCGTTCTTCCATATTATGAAATCCGCTATGAAATCCTCTAATGTGTCCTGATAAATGTAGTTTTCAAAATCTCTCAAATGTATGTAATAAATCGTTGGAACTGCTTAATTTTCCAAAAGCCGAATTGATTGCCTGCAGGGATCATTAAAATTACATTAAGTTTGCCGCTACGTACTGCACCGGAATGCGCTTAACATCATATAATTTTAATTACATTATCGATAAATATTAATGAATACCAAACTTTTATATTAAAACCTTACTTTCTATTCCACGCTTCAAAGACCGTGATGGTCTAGCAAACGAGAAGTGAGAGTTTGACCGTTTGACGTTTTCATTACACGGTAAATAGTGTTTAAGAAATATTGGTTTAAATAATTTTTATCACAAACAAAAAAAAAATTAAAATTTGAACATAGAGTGCTACGATCGGGATATTTCGGAAAAGATGGATGGATTATGGACGGTTAGAGTACCTATCGCACAACTATTTAGTCGCGCTTTGATTTCTAGCTTGTATGGAGGTGCGCACACTACTCGATGTTTAGTTGTGGAACTAAAAAGTTGAATTTTGCTGCAAAACAATCGACGATCGCATAACAGTTCTGCGATAGTTTAATCAAAGGTGTGCGCCTGCTCTTACATAATTAAGTAGTGGAAATTGACAAGTTAAAGAGATCAATTTAGAGAAAGAAACCTGTGACGACCCATAGAATAGGTTACAGGGAGATGATGGTGATGATGTTTTTTCATAAAGAAATGTAACAACAATACTCTCATTCGACATGACGTACACGAGTCGATTCATTGAGAACAAATACGATTCTCATAAGACATAAACACACTATTGTTTTGTGTGTATCATGTCCAGTTTACACAACAAGATAATTGAGATTCTTATGAGAGTTAAGATTTTCGCATTCACAGAGAAAAGATTTAAAAGACGAAATAATAAACAATTCTTATTGGTGGGCCCATCGTAAAGCAGAAACCACCGGATGGAAAATGAAAGAGTGGTCCTGTACAACCGCTGGCCACCAATTTGGCCTGATAAACCCGCTGCCCAATGGAAGATGTGGTCCTCCGGTATTTTGAGCATTATGCCGAGGGTTCACCTAACTCTCACGTAAAAATCAATGAGAGAAAAACTCACTATATCACTTATTTTTCTAACCTAAAATAAAACATATTTTCTAAAAGGTTGGTTTTGAAATCATCAAATTCAAGATACCTTTTTCAATATATAGCGACATATACAAAATGTTTGAATCGTTGAGAAAACTCTTTGAAAAGGTTGTATTCAGTACAAATACATATTTTATTTGGAATACGCTACAGAGGTTGTGGAAAATATTTATCTAAAGTATCATGTCTGTTAGAAAAATATTTTACGGTACAAAGCCCCAATAACTTTTTGCTCAACCTCTTTATAAATTCAAAAGGTTTCATAGTCATTTATTTCTGGCGTTACGCAATCGTACATTTGGGCACACTTTCATTGGTGCATACGGTGCCAGACTTTCTATCCACGCATGCGTTAGCGCCCGCATGCGAGAACCGTTTCCATCAGATAATAGAGTCAGCATGCGTTGTGCATTATTCTTTCCCTTTCCTTACACCGTATCATGTTCATCAACCGAGTCCCCGCACGACGCTAGCTTTATATCGACCGATAGTCATTAGTCCGAGGATTCCTCACATATTACTTTTATATCCTGTTATACTCTAATTTACAGATACTAAAATTTTCCATTTAACTAAACTATTTTGTCCAGTAGCATGTAAAATTACTAGTTATTAAAATAAGTAGCTTTCGCCCGCGACTCTGTCAGCATGGATTGAAAAAAAAACAAAATGAGTAGCCTATGTGGTCTTTCAGACTATGCTCTACATGTACGCCAAATTTCATCCAAATCCGTGCAGCCGTTTAGGCTAGAAACTAACAAACATCCATCTAAACTTTGGCATTTATAATAATAGTGAGATTATAAATTTAAACTCTAAATTTAAATTCAAAATTTCAACCAATGCTCTATAAGCAAATGCGTGTTATTTTTGCTAGGTACGGTAAACAAAAAAAGCATATTCATGTATGCTATTATAACTCTTATGTCATTTATGTAAGGTATGAATTCATTCTTATTGGAATCCTAGATGATATTGTTTGAACCGTCTCCTGCATAATACATTTTTATTGCTTGTTTGCGTTCAGCGGTTACATATATTTTACATATTTTGTTGACGGTACCACCCTAAATGCTGGAATATACATATTTATTGAAGTTCGGTTATTGGTTTCGGTAATAAATATCAATAAAGTGGTCCAAGAGATTATTTTTGTGGCCATTACTTCTGTCGAAAGCTTTATTACAGTGTGATTTTATATTAACTTTAAGTAAACAAAGACTCAAGAAGTCTGCATTTGATTTAAGCAAACACTAGACTTTACGTTAAATTTTCAAACAGTATGGATGGATTGTTTTAAAGAGGATATGCATATGGAGGATGAGAAGAAAGTGAATTCAGATATGACAGAGTGATTATAAGAATATGGAAGTATAGATTCTGCCGACCCTCCTTAGGGAAAAGGGTTGACGTTGATGGCTAGAGGCTACATTACGCATAACTTGCAAAAGCACAACTGCTTCCAGATGACTAATGATCGATGTTATCGCCTTCATTTATTTAAGAAATAACAATCTCTTATCATATTTGACTTCGATAAGCATTTCTATAAAGCGATTGTTCATAGTATGCGTCAATGCTTATTATTTTAACAACTCGAGTTCAATATTTTTACCAGTTTTTGTCTCGCTAAAGATGATTCATTAAAAACAAAAGTATGTATTGTTTATTGATGTGAAAAAGAAAAGCACGACGAAAGTCTAAATCGAGATTCCAACGTTAACAAAGAGCCTAGGGTCCACAGAAGACTTAGAGAATCTCTGGTGTTAACCTTAACTAACTAATTTAGAAGAGTTGAAAAAAATAGGTAAATCACAAGACAATTATTGTTCATGTTAAATCACACGCATACACACGCATCAAATTAATACAAACATTAGTTCTTGAATGGTCGCGTGATCTACGCGTCTTTCCCACGACCCGGCATTATCACGGAATGATAAATCTATTACATACAAAGCGGTATGTTTAAATTATAGACAATTTGGTTTTACAAACGGACAAAGCGAACTCCGAGAAGTTTAAAAGTTACGCCGCCAGTTTCTAATAGCAAAATGTGAGAGAAAAAAGTAATCAAGCCAGAACTTGGCGCGCGTCAAGAAAGTTCAGTACAAATTAAAAAATCGTCTAGAAAAACTTCATATTATACGAAGTCATTAATAAAGGACATTTCTTTTTAGTTACTAGCCTTTGCGTAGAAAACGAAGGAGGATGTTAGAAGGTAAAGTTGATTAAATGTAGGCAATGCATGCATTTGTGGATCTACATGGTCGCTTTATCATTTCGGCGAATTCAGATGGCCATTAGCTCGTTTCCCATCTTATAAAAATGAAAAAGCTATAAAGGGATATCACAATTGTCTTTTAACCAAATCGTTAAGTTTATTTTAACGTCTTGTCTTCCCGCTACTGTAATATATGTACAACGACTTACTATCTGTAACAATCTGAACGTTCAACGATATATGTAACTTAAATAACAATTTCTACTATAAGAACGCGCGCACACTTTTGACTAAACTATCGAACAACTGTTTAGTCTATGATTCTTATGAGCTTATATGGAGGTGCGCACACTATTCGATTTTTAGCTGTGCAAAACAGTTGAATGGGCTACGAAACAATCGACAGTCACACAACAGTTGTCCGATAGTTTAGTCACAGTTGTGCGCGCGCTCTAAATGGCTTTCATATTATACTTATTAGCACGGACCTCTGGTATCTTAGTATGGGCAGTTCGCACTCCGTAACTCACCTTTTGTTGCGAAGAATGATTGATGAGCTTTATTGTATAGGTCGTTTATTTTGAAAAATGGTCTGTTATGGTTGCCCATTTGATTGGACGTCATTTGGGTCAGGTACGGTAGAGCACCGGCTAACAATGTAATTTGCCAAGTTGCATGCTTTTTAAATAGCTTTTACTAACTTCATTATATCTTTAGAATACATTCTTATGTTCCTTAATGATGTTGTAAATACATCAAAAACTTATAAAGAAAGAAGAATTAAAGAACAAACGACAAATATTACACAACATATTTCAAATATAATTGTTTTTTCTTATTTATCCAGTGGAAACATTGTTTGAATATTTCTTAATGCGAAAGTTTCGATGGATGGATGGATATTTGTTAGAGTCTGTAGCCTAAACAGCTGAACTTATCTCCGAGAAATTTGGCATAGATGTAGAGGATAGTCTGGAAGAACACATAGGCTACTAACTTTTGTTCTATTTAATTCCAGGCAGACAAGGTCACGGGCGAAAGATAGTACAAAATAAAGGTCATAAAGGTTTCTTTTCTTGGTCAATCAATGTAACGTAAACCACTCGATCCCGAACCCTTAACCTACATTAGTCCTAAAAGCATACATTGAAATAGACAACGAAATATTTCCACACATTAATAACGGAAAAAAGCGTCATAATAATAAAAGTACGATGTTTTTGTACGCAGGCAATAATTTTTAAGAAATTCAACGTGAGGTCGTCACATGTCGGGTCACAAGTTTTCCTACGTATATTTTATATGCAAATGTCTATGTCAGATTCCTTGTTACTGCTCCCATGTTACTATATTATTCGCACCGTTAGGATTCCACAAATGTAGAATAACCTTTATATGTTAAATAGAAACGAAATAAAATATTTCCCGAACAGTATGTTTAAAAACATTCTTGGAAAATAATTCGTAGTGCTTACATAATTTAATTTAATGACTACTATTCATAATACTTTGCTCTTTTTTTCTTCTATATCTTCAAATATCTCTTAAAAATAAGTCAACAATGCTGTAACGCTGTTCTTTTGCAAAGAATGAGATATTTAGCTTAAACAAAATTACTTCTCCCCGTATGCATATTATGATAAAAGCTTATCAAATTTGCACAACCTTATGCTTGCTAAGATGATTTGATAAGCGAATGTTGGTAATATTATGAATATTTTAGCAAAATTTAAAACTCCACACAACAACGTCCGGGAGTTCGCGAATGTAAACCGACTTTAAGCATATTCAGTAGAATGTTTTGCCGAAAATATGGGAAATTTCGTGTTAATGGCGAAGTGGGTGGCGGGTGATTGTTTGGGGGTGCAATAAGTGGCTTAAACGTGAATGTAACGTCGGGAGATATAGCTAGTACAGTTAAATGCATAAATTTAGAATTATCAACGAAATGAACGTAATGAAATTTAAACTTATTAAAATTACTAATATTATAAATGCAAATGTTTAGATGGATGGATGGATGTTAGAATTTGTAATTCTAACTGCTAAACGAATTTCGATGAAATTTGGCATAGTAGAGGATAGTCTGGAATAACACATAGGCTACATACTTTTGGTTTTTTTTTAAATTCCATCCGGGCCGAATCGCGGCCGAAAGCTAGTAGTTTTATAAATGTGAACATGTTTATCGAGCTGACTGTACATTGCGGTGCATTATAATGCATCCACAAATGGATTGCTGTAACGGCCCCGTTTTATGAATCGCTTTCCTGTTGTTAGCGAGAACTTTAAGACTGTTATTTACTTAATTAGCTAACGTTAAGCTAGACTACGTATTTTAGAACCCTAATGTTGTTCAAGAAACCCTATTAAATGCAAATGGTTATATTCGTGGTTCGCTTAAAATGTAATAGAGTTTCACGGTTATGCTTTTTAATTAATAGATGTTTCTAGTTCATATTTGAGAGGTTTAAATAAATTTTAATTAACGAAAGTACGTTCTGTAAAATGCTAGAGGGCGTTTCAAACTCGCTCGTATTAAAACCGCTAAAATTTCGTAATGCGCTTTTAGGTGCGAACATATCCATTTAGCGGAAAAGCTTTGCTGTGGTAAAAATCATTATGAACAAGAGTGTGTTTTAACAATCATACTTCATACTAATATTATAAATGCGAAAGTTTAAATGGATGGATAGATGGATGTTTGTTAGAGTTTGTAGCCTAAACGGCTGAACGGATTGCGATGAAATTTGGTATAGATGTAGAGGATAGTCTGGAAAAACACATAGGCTACTTGCATTTGTTTTTTTAAATTCCGCGCGGACGGAGTCGCGAAAGCTAGTCATCTTATATTAATGTCGTAGAGGACAACTGTAATAAATAAATTGCTTGGCACTGTAAAGAAATATTTTGGACCATAACGCTTAAGCCGTATTGGTTAAACTTTTTTTTCTTCCTAACAAATGTAATCTATTCCGATCACATTTGTATTTAGTATGAGCCTTAATCAAATCTTGAACTAATGATGTTTTCGGTTAATTACGATAGCGATGTTTACTGGATACTAAACAAGACAGAACAAAAAACAAAATTGCTATATATTGTACTAGCTGTTGCTCGCGACTTCGCCCGCGTGAAATTAAAAATATGGCCTATGTTACTCACAGATAAATTACCTTGCTAACGGTGAAAGAATTTTTCAAATCGACTCAGTAGCTTTTTAGTTATTTTAATACATACCAAAAAAACAATTTTATCCTCATTATATTTTTAGTAAAGATAATTCTCTAGCGATTCATCATATTAGTTCATTGTATGCGACCAGAATCTGATTATACTAGCAAGAAAAACATCCATCTATACATCCATCCAAACATTCGCATTTACAATATTAGTATGGTAGTATGAAATATAAGATATACGTTTTAATACTTCTATTCCTACTTGATTTTTAATATTGGCCTGTATTTTAAATGGATTAATTTCAATAAAAGTTCAGATAGCTTGTAATATTAAAATCAATCGTACTATTTTATATTATTATTAAAACAAACCTCAGGTCAGGCACTCTGCCAAAATCCCGGCCTGCAACTACGACGCATAATTTTTTACATGGAAATGAAATATATTTTAAAAACGGCTTGCTTCGTAAATATGCTTTTACGTCCACTGACTGGTTCCATCTAAGGATTTTTTTAATATAAATTTTTCCTTGTATCAAAAAGTTGAAATTCATACAAGTAACGAGAATAATGTCTACTAAATATGTAGTTTTGGAGAAATAACAATCTATCATTACAAATAAGAAAATATATTAAAAAATACTGAGACAATACGAATCAACCATAAGTAGCTATCGAAAAGTCAAGAGAAATCATAGATATATAAAAATAGATAGGCGATTGTTTCGAAATGACACCTTTTACTTCGTTCCCATTGATGTTAATGACAGTTAACTCTATCTTATTAGTTCGAAAATTCTTTATCGCAACCATCAGCGCCATAACTGCGAAAATCAATTAGACACATACCACAGTGTTTAACCTATCTATTTATAGAGATCAGTAAGAAACAGAGAAAACAGTAGTTTCTTTAGATGCAGAAATGATATCATATGAACGATGAATTAATTCTAGATATTACAAACCTTTTAAATAAAAAAAAATCTGTTGCAATCCTATGCTTATCTACCTCGCGCACTGCGGTGGAGTAAATCGTGACTTACCAAAAAGATATCTAACTTTAAATTGTTTTTTTTTTGACCGACTTCCCAAAAGAAGGAGGTACTCAATTCGTCTATATGTTTTTTTTTTTTTTCTATAATCTTTTTATTTTTTTAAACGGAACTCCTTGACAGTTTAATTGTGGTGTGTATTTACGCAGTCTGCATTGTTTGTTGCGAAAGGTTGATTGACTGGGACATAATTACGGCCCTTGTTTGCTGAAACGTCAGGAATATAAGGTTGATGTGTTTTTACCCGCCGTTTGTTAATGAAACACTTCGAATATTCAGTATAATTGATTATAATTTAATTAAAAAAATAGTTTTAAATTATTGCTCCTTGTAATCTGTTAAGTAGTGGGATTAAGCTTCGAGAATATTTCATCTTTTATAATTTGTTAATTAAAATGCCTTTACGTCCTACTCATCTTAAGAACTTCCCTTCTAATATATATCCTTTCATTTTGAATCAACACTTTTGCGCGACGTATTTTTAAAGAAAACAAAAATAGCCTTATGTAACCTTATTTAACGTTTCCTAAACAAACCTAATATGTCCCTTCATCACAAATAATCAGGATACGAAAAACGTGGGTCACCGCTTTATTGAACGAATTTCCGCACAAAATCACCTATTTTTACCGACCATAATTCTGCTATATTACTTCGACATTTATCTTGACAAGGAAATCACTTTTTTATACTTTCATTGAGATAACTAAAAATATTTGTAATCGGTCTTAGTTGACTAGTTTTGATGAAATTATTTATATAAATAAATAATTTTGTCTAGAGATAAAGTACAGCAAAAATGATTTAAAACCCTCACGACATAATAAGTAAAATGATAATACACTAGAAAAAAAAATATCCACGTTAGTAAAAAGTTGCAAAACAAAAGAAAACGGTTTGCAATGAATTGCACCTTGAATGTTAAAAAATTGACTACAGATGGACAAAGTTAACCTAATAAAGTAACACTATCAAATTTGGCATCCTCTTGTGCAGTCGGAAAAGAAAATTGTTGCTTTCATTTCTCACTTCGATTGGCGATACGCGGACCTACCGTGTACTGAATACGAATTCTACAAAATATGTTACCCGTATGTTCGTAAAAATGTCGCTTACACTCTAACGGCTCACGCACGAGTCACACTTTCTTGTACCCGTGACACTTTTAAAATTTATAAAACCGTCTAGAATTCGTTATTTCTTATTTCATTTCGAATTCCTCGAGTTTATTACATATCTGACTGCGATCATGTAGAGAATGAAACCACCAAATACGTAGTTTCGTAAATTTTAAAATATTTTCCTGGAGGAAGCTTTTGATTTTTGTTTTAATATTATTTTTGAGATTAATAACACATTTGAACTGTATAAACAAAAATAAGACTCCGTTCGCATGAAATTAAATAAAACAAAAGTGAGTAGCCTATATGTTCTTCCAGACTATCCTCTACTTTTATACCAAATTTCATCAAAATCCGTTCATCCTTTTAGGCTACAAACTCTAACAATTATATCTATTTAAACTTTCGCATTTATAATATTAGTATAAATATTCGTGTTGATTTAATTGAAACATAACTGGGATTTTCTCAAATCGGTTATGTTTCATTATGAGAAGATATTAAAGAACAATAACGCTTCAGCGATTTTGAGACAGACAGCCTGTCTGTTTCGGAATCTGACAAAGGCAAATGCTCTTTGGATGAATAACTTTATTATTAAAATGTTTTTCCAGTAGTTATAAATACAACTATACAACAAAATCATGTACGTTATAAAAGCTAATATAAAAAAGTGATTAAAGAAATTGGAAAATATAGATAATACGCTTGTGTTACGAACATATACGTAGACTATTGCCTACACTTGTTTTCGACCAGAGATTAATTTTTTTTATAGAGTAAGCATAGTTAACACTTCACTTAAGACATTTTTCACATAATCATCACTAACGCTATCTGTTGAAACCACATCTCAATATAATTATTTGTATTTAAATGTCATTAAATAATATTTAAATATTTTTGACGCTGTTTAGTTTATTTTATAACAAAAGATGGAGCTTATTATAATTCTGTAAAATGGCAATAAAAAGACTCGAGGTGGCGTACTAAACTTGACAACTGATATATTACCTGTCAGAGATATTACCGGTGAAAAAATGTTGTTCACTATGCCTAGTTTATATATGTCTTAAATATCTTTGTTTTCGACTTAAACAGAAATGTAGGATACCTTCTGCTTATTAAAGTGAATGGTGCATATTCCGCCTCTGCCGACTGAGAGATTCAATTTCCTTTGAGTACTATTATTGTTTGGCAATATGTTTGCAACGGAACATTGGTGAATGTACAAATATCCTAGCAAATTTTGTACCAATATCAAATTGGGCGTACATCTACGAGTACATCTATACTAATATTATAAAGAGGAAAGATTTGTATTTTTGTATGTATTGAAATAACTCAAAAACTACTGAGCCGATTCTAAAAAAAAATCACCGTTAGAAAGGTAATTTATCTGTGAGTAATATAGCATATATTTTTTATATTCACGAGAGCGAAGTCGCGAGCAACAGCTAGTTTCTTATAATTTTCTTGGGGGTATACAAAAGTTATTTTGGTAGATATTTGAATAGATTGGTTTAGTTGTTGTAAGCCAATTTCGTAATATGTGAGGTTCTTATTTTGTTCTAGTGTATTTTCCTTTCTATTTCTATTTCGTATTGTCTGTGCTTATATTAAAAGTATGTTGTTTTCATTTTTTAATTAAATTGGTACACATTTCTATCCCACGGCGATCTCATGTCTCTCCCTTTCTTAACCGGCACAACCTTATGAACATGGCCAGTCGACGAACATTACACCTCTCCACGTTGCTTTTTGGAGTAATCAAATCAGGCGAACCTTCTTATTTATATGAAAAGTTAACCTTCTCACAACGTTGCATTAGGACAGCACCACGACTCAATTACCCCACGTACCATACGGCTGCCTTCCGAGGCATCTTTCGATAACAAACGCATTTATTTGGATAAGGATTAATATTGAAACCAATAAAAGAACGCTGCAAATAGCGTTGGATTTTTAATTCATTTTGTAAACACAAAAGTGTTTATTGTAAGAAAACCGTTAAAGATAGATATATGCTATCGCGCACTTTTCTGTAGAACTTTTTAAGATCTACAATTCTTTCATACATCATTTTTATATACCTCCAACGGTTTAGGCAGCGTAAGCCGAGAAAAGTTAAAGTTTAGTGAGTTTTTAACGCCGGCGTCCAGAAACACGCTGTTTATTAATAGTTCCTGAACATTAGTAATAATAAAATATAGCCTATGTTAAGATAAGATAAGATAAGATAAGATAAGATAAGCCTTTATTCTCTGACATTTTTTTTTTTTTTTTTACATAGATTAACTCTTATATATGGTATACATAAAAATAAAAAGCATTAAAATTAAAAAAAAAAACAATATGTATATAAGTTATTTTCAGCATCCAGTTGCTTTGTCAGGTTGTCCTTCGACATAGGCCTCCCCTAGATTCTTCCATAATTCCCTGTCCCTAGCTAGTCTTCTCCATCCCTTCGGTAAGTCATCATCCCATCTCTTTATTTGACGTCCTCTCTGTCTTTTCCCATCCCTCGGGTACCATTCCATTACTTCTCTAGTCCATTTGTCCTTATCAGTCCTCATTATATGTCCAGTCCACGTCCATTTTAGTTTTTTGATTTTTTTAGAAACGTCGTTTACTTTCGTTTTCTCTCGTATTCTTGAGTTAGTCCATCGATCTCGTAATTTAATGTTAAGCATGCTTCTCTCCATGTGACGTTGGCAATGTGACAGTTTTTGGTTATTTTTGTGCGTAGCAGGCCACGTTTGACATCCGTAAGTTAAGCATGGAAGAATACATGTGTTGTAGAGCTTAGCTTTGACCGACATAGGCATTGTTTGGCTTTTTACTATCTCTTTCAACGACCAGTAGCGCTTCCAAGCGTTGCTTATCCGCCTGTCTATCTCTTTCGAATACTGGTCTTTGGTGGATATTATTTGACCCAGATATATATATTCATCAACGTATTCTATGACTTCCTGATTTAATTCAATGTTTCCTTTGTTGCATTTGTCATTAGTTTGGTCTTATTTGGGTTCATCGATAAGCCTGCTTTTCTGCTTTCTTGGTCCAGTTGCTGTAGCATAATTTTGAGCACCTCCGGAGTCTTAGCGAATAGCACAATGTCATCAGCAAATCTGAGATGGTTTAGGTGTGTTCCATTTACATTTATTCCGAATTTCTCCCAATCCATGTTTCTAAAAATGTTTTCGAGCACTGCTGTGAAGATTTAGGAGAGAGTGGATCCCCTTGTTTGACGCCCTTTCTATGCTAAACTCTTCTCCTGTTTTTTCGAGCTGTATTTTTGCTGTTGAGTGTTTGTATATTTTCTTTAAAAGATTTATGTATTTTTCTTCTATGCCTTGAGTTTGTAACGTTTGCCAAATGTAATTATGACTTAGGGAGTCAAACGCCTTGCTATAATCGACAAATGCCAAGTAGTAACTTTGATTATACTCATTACACTTCTCTATAATTTGTTTCACAACTTGAATGTGATCGATGGTCGAGTAATCTGAGCGAAAACCTGCTTGTTCCCTTGGTTGGTTATCTTCTAATTTTTTAGCTATTCTTCCCAAAATTACTTTTGAAAACACTTTATACAAGTTGGACATTAGCGATATAGGTCTATAATTGTTAATGTCTCTTTTATCGCCTTTTTTATACAGCAGAGTTATGGTAGATTTTGTCCACTGAGTTGGGATTTGTTCGTTGGCAAGTATTTCATTGAATAGGTCGGTTAGGGGTGTGATAATTGAAGTTATTGTGTCTTTTAGTAGTTCATTTGAAATTTTGTCGTCTCCTGATGCTTTTCCGCTTTTTTGAGTGCGAATTGCTCTGAGAACTTCTGCTTCTAGTATGTGTGGTATCTCTTCTTCAAATACCTCCTTCTTCTTTTCTTCCGTGTTCATTGATTTATCCGTTTCCGTGTATAACTGTTTGTAGAACTCTGTCGCTGTTTTTGCAATTGATGATCTTCTTACGGTTAGTCTGCTTTTATAGTTTTTAGGTTTAGTTTTGACTTTAGGTATCCATAATGTATACTCTTTTAGTTGCTTAAGTCCTTTTTTGTCCCTCCTGTTTTTTCTATTTGTTCTGTTAGTACTTTAATTCTTTCTTCTTTTCTATGTCTTCTTATTGATGTTTGAATCTTTTTACTAATATTTACTATGTCTTTACGGTTCTCTTTTCGATTGTCTAACATTTTATTTCTCTCTTCCATTAGTTTTATCGTTTCATTTCCTAATTTGTTGTATTTATCCTTTTTCGTGCGTAGTTTATTTACAGCTATCAAAGATTTTTCAAGAGAGTCATATTTACTTTGTACCGTTTGATGTATTTCTAAGTTCATTAAGGATTTTTTTTAATTCGTTCAGGGCATTATGTGGTATGGGCTGTAAGGTGACATTTTTATTTGGCATGATATGTTTTCTCGAACTCTTATTGTCCACAATCATGGCGCCTCTCACCATCCTGTGATCTGTATTGAAATTCAATTTATTTATTACGCTCACATCGCAAAATATTCCTTTCTCTCTTGCCAAAATAAAGTCTATTTCGTTTCTGTCTCTGCCGTTTGGGGATATCCACGTCCATTTCTTGACTTTCCTTTCTTGAAAAAGCTGTTCATAATTTTAAGTTTAGTGTATAAGAAAAGTCTATCAACCGCTGTCCATTGTCGTTTCTTCCACCTCTGCTGTGTACACGAGAACGAATTCGTTTTCATTTGATTTTATGCCCACCTTTGCATTGAAGTCGCCAACTACAACTAAATTTTTGCTCATTCTTTGTGCTACTTCAGTCAGTTTGTTGTAAAACTTGTCCTTTTCTATCTTGGTATCTTGTTCGCTTGGTGCATAGGCTTGAATAGCCTATGTTACTCACAGATAAATTACCTTTCTGATGGTGAAAGAATTTTTAAAATCGGCCCAGTAGTTTTTGAGTTATTTCAATACATACAAAAATACAAAAATACAAAAATACAAAAATACAAAGTTTTCCTCTTTATAATATTAGTATAGATATAGATATAGATAAATAAATTTCCCTGGTATCGATTCCTTGTTATATCGCATATCCACTTTTAATATTTTAATACTAGCTTTCGCCCGCGACTCCGTCTGCGTGGAATAAAAAAAACAAAAGTGAGTAGCCTATGTGTTCTTCCAGACTACCCTATACGTGTATGCCAAATTTCATCGAGATTTGTACAGCCGTTTAGGCTACAAACTCTAACAAACATCCATCCATCTAAACTTTCGCATTTATAATATTAGTAAGAAGTAAGATTAGTAAGATAGTAAGATTGCTTTGAGATTTTTTTTAATAAAAATCTTATTAATTTCAGATGCGGTGCAGCGTTTTGTGGAATTGCCGACGTATACCGAGGTGAACCCGGGTGAAGACGCGCTGCTCAAGTGCCGGATATCCGACAAGAAGGGAGTCTGCTCCTGGCAGAAGGATAACAAGGTACTAAATTCATGTCTCGGATGAACTCACGAAAAATTAAACTCGGTAATTTTTTCTAGAATTATCTGACATTTTCGTACTAAGTAATATTTATAACTAGTTATCGTTCGGGACTTCGACCTCGGAGTATTTAACAAGTAACATTGATAACGTTTTTTTCTAGATTCGATATTTTTTTTAAATAATTCGTGAAATTAATTTACCAGATACTAGGTGTTGCACGCGACTTCGGTAACGTAAAAACATAGCCTATGTTACTCACTGATTATTATTTTTTAATTTCACGCGGGCGAAGATGCGAGCAACTAGTATACAATAACTTGCAGGATTTATAAGAAAATATTGATACAATTCCACTGTCATTACATTTGTACATGTCTCTGTTTTTACAAAAAAAAAAAGAGACATAACACAATATTTTAAACATGTTTTTCGAAATTCGAACACTGGTTGCAAATAAAATAGTACAATGTTTAAAAACATTTGTTTTAAAAATAAAACAACAGAACAAAATAACCGTTTCTAAAAGCGATAGAAACATTTCGGACACACGGCACTGGCATTAATCTCCCTACTCCCTAGACATGACTTCAACTGAATTCGACCCCATATAAAAGCTGGAAGTTGTTTTTTTTTACTAACATTACTTTTACAGTCCTCTAAATGTGGTTTTATATTGAAAAGATAATACTCATTGGTCCTTTGGGGGCTTTAGTAATAAAATTAAATTAATTTTTTTTCAAGTTATCTGGTCCGTGGTTTTTAGATATTATTTTGCTTACAAAAAGCAGTCTTATAAGCATAGAATTTCTTTTCATTATGATATAAAATATATACATATATGCATAGATTTTTTTTTAATTGAGATAATTTTAAAAGAAAATAAAACATTTTGAGTGCCATCAAAAAGTCTGTGGGAACATGAATAAAAGGTAACTTACGTAAAAGCGCTTCTGAATGATTTGGTACCGCAAAAGTGCACTTTTTATAAAGAGCCAAAGGTAGAGGAGCGACTGACCGTTTATGACCGGGGAAGTGGTCGATTGACGTGCAATTTTTCAAATAGCCGACGGCTATAAAAGGAAACTGAAGCACTGCCTGTACGAGTAACTCATTTGCAATACTCTCATCTGTAGCTTTCGTTTTAGCATCGATGTACATTTTAGCGCTCACTAGTCTACTATTCTGGTTATATTGACCTATTTTGTTCCATGATTGAAGGAAGCGGAATTTAAGCGTAGACGAGAAGACTATGTATCACAGTCGAGTATAGGATTCCCAACATTTCACTATTGTTGAAACTCAAAGACCTTATTTATGTCAATAAAAATCATTACAAATTTCTTCTTTATCAATGGAGCTTTTTACAAACATTTTTCCCAGTATCGGTCTGAAAAAAAATACAGTTTTGCATTTTAAAGGTAACTGGCGACAGTTATTTTCTTGAATGTCTTAATTTAGCCAACATAATAGCATGTTGTTAAGGTTTTTTTTGTACGTTTACATTGTATTGTGTTCTCAATCGATTAAAATTCATGTGGATGGGTGCAATGTTACAGGAAGACCAAAGAAAGTATGGATGAATTGTGCGAAAGAGGATATGCTTAAAAAACAATTCACTTACGACAGCTAATAGAAATATATACTCATGTTAATTGTAATATTTATTTACTGTATCATATAGAACAAATTAAGACTGTAATCGTAATCGTTATAATTTAAAATATGCCTTTTACCCGTTGAGTTACGTCGAAAAAGTCTACTTTGTTACTAGACATCGTGCGGTTAAACAAAAGTCGTGTTACCGCGGCGAAAGTTTCTGTTGTAAGCGGAATGCACTCGCGATAACAGAGGGCGCTCGTTAACAATGATAAAACAAAACGCCCAGCGCTTAACCGACGGTTATCTGGTCAGCTACAAGCTAAATGGCACGTATTTAGTATGAACGGTCGAAGCGGACGCTAGATCTGAATCTTAACTAGGCTTGGTCACGACCACGTCGACGTACGATGTATAAAAACATTTTAATTAATAATAATTTGATAATTTCCATTTTGGTAGTTGTCTGTATTTCACATTTTCGTCTAAATGTAAATCTAAAGATTTTCTTCTTTTATATTATAGTATGTTACTTTTTAATAAAAATTAGATGAGTCTCTTTAGCAGTATTTATGCTTTAAGTCATCTATACTAATATTATAAAGAGGAAAGATTTGTATTTTTGTAATTTTGTATGTATTGAAATAACTCAAAAACTACTAGGCCGATTTTAAAAATTCTTTCACCGTTACAAAGGTAATTTATCTG
This sequence comes from Papilio protenor, assembly GCA_029286645.1. Lineage (NCBI taxonomy): Eukaryota > Metazoa > Arthropoda > Insecta > Lepidoptera > Papilionidae > Papilio > Papilio protenor. The sequence continues at coordinate 6,718,973 of JAGSMZ010000020.1, read as the reverse complement.
TGAGTAACATAGGCTACTTTTCTAATATTTTTTAAGTTCACGAGGGCGAAGTCGCGAGCAACAGCTAATCAACAATAAGATCACCAACTTAACCCTTACTAATCAATACCCTAATAAATCTTACTAATATTATAAATGCGAAAGTTTAGATGTGTGGATGGTTTTTGGTAAAGTTAGCCGCCTAAATGGCCGAATGGATCCCAGTGAAATTTGGCATAGCATGTAGAGGATAGTCTGGAACACATAGGCTACTTTTTTAAATTCCACGCGGACGGAGTCACGGATGACTAAGTCTATAAAAAAAGACCCGACAAATTCTTTAGTATTTAAACTTAATCGTGTTTTTGTCAAGAATCTACGTTGTGTTATCATTAAAAACAAAAAAAACCTCTATAACTTTAATTAAAGTTCCAACTAGATTAAAGTTCGCTCAGCAGTTTTTTTAAAAAAGGAATACAAGAGATATACATCGTGAAAATACAAAAGTTAAGTCGTAAAGTAGATGTTAGGCGCAGAGTTTACAAAAAAGGGTAATTTTTAAGTTTCATTACATCCTCCAGGTCTTTTTAGGGGAAGTCATTTGTTATGAGACCCTTGTTTAATAACTTTTTGTCTTATTGTAGAAATTAAATTTTTAGTATAAATGATGCATAATTATAATAGCTTTTTGTTTCATGAACTAATATTATAATTATTTTTATTACAAGGTGATAACTGTAATTCGCCAAAATAGCGAAACGACCGCTTTAATCAAAGCTCATAGAAAAACATAAATATTAAAGACACGCGTTTTTTTTAAATTCTCAATTAAAAGTGTGTTATGTTAGTATTTGAAAAGGTATGCGGAAAACCTCAGCTAGTATTATGACTACAAAATTAACCACAATGCCAATAGGAAAGACAAAGGATCGAGGTATTAGAGCCATCATTACTAGGCGAGTCACGCGGCGCGCCCTGTGAATCACTGCCACAGAAACTTGTAGGAACCTATACTTTGAAGCGTCTGACGTCAAATTAAACTCTTGCTTTATTGATGGCTTAGTTATTTACGTTGTACAGGCTTATGTAATAAAGTTAATGTTTGTTTTTAATTTCTATCTATCTATCTATACATACAATAAAATTGGAGTGTCTGTTTGTAATATCAAAAGAAAAATTCCAGATTTCGGGAAGATGATGTATTTGCGTTGCTGATAACGAAATTCATATTTAAAAGTTTTTTGTCTCTCTGTCTATCTGTCTGTCTGTCCTCAAGCCGCGTTTGTTCCGGGTAATCTCCAAAACGGCTGATCCGCTTTTGACCGGACTTTCACTGAAGAATAGCTGACATAGACGGGCATATTATAGGCTACTTTTTTATCTTAATATTGCGTGGACGAAGTCGCGGGCAACAGCTAGTTACAACTAAAATTAGTAAGATAAACAATTATTTACATGTCTGTTGGAAAAAATCGTTCAGTGTTCAGGGTCGATCGGGTAAATTTAACATTTATCTCTAACTAATTAGAATAATACGCTGTTCACTTGTTTCTAAATAGTCGAAACCAAAAACCTATAGTCATCCTTCTTATTTACTGAACAAAAAACAGAGATGACTGTAGATATATCAACAACGACACAACTGAGCAAGACTGTCGCTAAAGCTGTAAAAAACGTAAAGCTAACGTAAAACTCTTGTTAAACCTAAACGGGCAGTTATTTTTATTGCTACGGGTATTGCAAATAAGTCTTTTATAACGTCACAAAACATTTACTTTAGTTTCTTATCTGATTGTAACATATCTAGAATAGGTGTAATTATACCTAATTGATAATAAAATTAAAAATACATGTCGAAACTATGGATCAAAAATATTTTTAGGTCCTACCGAGACTCCATACAGACCATCTATAAAAGAGTTAATGGTTGGTCATTGTACTTTTATGACCGAACCTATTTAGTCAATTTCTTAGTTACCTTGTCTATATTTGTTAATTGAACAATGTTACTGATGTTTTTGTGAATAAACAAGTAAATCTATACTAGATTTGTATTAATTGAAATAACTCACAAACTACGGGGACGATTTTAAAAATTATTTCCCCGTTAAAAAGCTACGTTATCATTGAGTAACATAAGCTATTTTTTTAATCTAGCTCGGACATCACGAGCAGCTAGTATTGTATACAATTATTAAAACAGTCATTTGATATCAACGATGATTCTGGCGTAGAGCTTAGTAGCTATTTCTTATGGACGATTAAAATGATTTCCTCATAGCCCGTGGTCCATTCGAGTTCTTTATTTAGCGAAGAATGCTACTACCTTTTCCGTTCCTAACGTACTCTAAGCTAAACACATGGCGGTTTCATTTTCGCCTCGCAGCGTTTGTCCGAATATAGCCGCGCCATTCATAGCTACACATAGGGTTGCCAACTTCAAAACAATTCAAGGGCTACCAACATTTAAGACGTTGGATATTAGCAAAATGTGTATGGATTGTTTGAAAGGATAATAATTATATACGAGTACATTAGAAGGTGACTATAGATATGACGGGATAGAGATGTATGAAAGAGTAGTAGATATTATGCCAAACCTTTATTAAAAACGATGGTTGGCTTTAAGTTAATACATAGTTTTAGTCCAACCGTATATGAAAACAAATAAATATTTAACATTTTTATTCATTCTTAAATCGAGCAAAAACATCATTCAACATTATCTTATTAATGTTATTTGAAATAGAAATCACTTATCATATCATATCACATTGACAGTAAATCCAAAAATATTGCAAGAAATAAATTAAGAAATCATTTCTTACAAAATTAAAACAGATGTAATATATAAGAATAAGTAAATATATAAGAATAGATATAAGAAATGGGTGTCTGTCGCCAACAAACTGTTGTACAGTTTGGCGACATTATTTGTAAACATTGTATATTTTCTTGTGTAAATAAATAAATAAATAAAAAAAAAATGTTAACGCTAAAATATTTTCATTCAAAATGTACGTCTTACTTGCCGATGTAATTTCACAAGCGTACATATCTCTTTAACTTAACGATATTTCATCTCATAACGTTTAAGGCGAGCCTCATCCCGGATTTCTAGATTAGGAGACGGATTTCTCAGCAACTCGGATATTATGGTTTGATGTGAAAGTAACTAATCATAATTTGAATTTGTAATGTACAACTAAATGCAATTTATATTCAATAATATTTTAATAAACCATACTATAATATGCCAATGCGAAAGTTTAGATGGATGGATGGATAGATGGATGTTTGTTAGAGTTTGTAGCCTAAACGGCTTAACGGATTTCGATGAAATTTGGTATAGATGTAGAGGATAGTTTGGAAGAAAACATAGGCAACTCATTTTTGTTTTTTTTTTAATTCCACGCGGACGGAGTCGCGGGCGAAAGCTAGTTATTAATATATTACAAATCTTACATGCACACTTAGAGCGGGCGCACACCTTTGACTAAACTGTCGCACAACTGTTATGCGATTGTCGATTGTTTCGCAGAAAATTCAACTATTTAGTTGCGCACCTAAAAATCGAGTAGTGTGCGCATCTCCATATAAATTCATAGGAATCAAAGCGAGATTATAAACAGTTGTGCGATAGTTTAGTCAAAGGTGTGTACGCGCTCTTAATGTATGTTCAAACCAAACCATAAAAAAGACCATAAGTGTCTTAAACAGAGGTTACTCTACCTCTGCTTTTACTTTTGATGTAATGATGAAAGATTTCATAATTTTGTCCTTTATATTTTTATATACGTATGTGTTGTCCAAAAAAAGAGGACAAAGAGTTCGAACAAAGGTGGCAACCCTACCTTAGGTTGTAGTCGCGGAGTCATATCGCACTCGGCGTAAACAACAGTCATGGGAGGCACAGCAGTCACGCCTCGCAGTCACGCTGTACCGGCCATTGTTCTACAGCAATACTCGCGATTGCCGCAAACTATAAACAGATAGCGTGAGAAGTTGACACGGCAATGACCTATGACATAAAATAAAAATATTAAAACTTATTTGTACAGACGTGTAATGTGAGTATCTACAAACGCCACTAGTGAATACTGTGACATGGCGAATCGTTAATTTTAGTTCTTATAGGGCACACCTTTGACTAAACAATCGCTTAACTGTCCTGCGATTGTCGATTGTTTCGCAGCTAATTCAACTGTTTAGTTGCACAACGAAAAATCGAGCAGTGTGCCCACCTCCATATGAGGTTATAGGAATCAAAGCGCGACTAAACAGTTGTGCGATAGTTTAGTCTTGTGCGCGCGGTCTTAAGCTGCTCATTTTAGACGCTAAAGATAATTTTCCATATTACTATAATAATTACTTTTTCTTGTAAAATATTTGTTGTAATCATGATTCTTGTCTAATTTCTATGATTAAAATGTAATATAGAAGTGTCAGCTACAACTTGGGCCACGGGCGTAGTTTCCATTACAATATGCTGACATTTGGGGGCCCGCACGTATGAGCCCATACGACGATGTTACAGCTTGTACTTTTTATCTTCTTGTATTGTTTTATTTTGAGTGAATAAGTCGCTTTCTCAGCCTTTGACTTTGTGGTACATCGTCGTACATTTTAATTTATTTCTATATGCCTCGATTAACTTGTTTATAAATGTTATGTTCGTAATCATAGGGGTTAAATGTTAATTAAAATTCAATTGTTTTTTACCATTTTGTTATTTGTGTTCTTCACATGTTTATCAGCTTTTAATCTACCAATACTCTAACTTTAAACTTTCTTAGTTCACTATGTTTATATTATTATAAGACTAGCTTGTGTCCGCGATTTACTCCGCGGGAAATTAAAGAAAAATCTTGGTAACTAAGTATGCGTTCTTCTGCACTATATGCTACATCTGTGCGAAATTTCATAAAGATCTGTAAAACTGTTATGTACATAGATACGTGGTAACACACATCCACCCATTCATCCAAGCGTTCTCATTTAAGTATATTAGTTTAGCTTTCGCCCACAACTACGTCCGCGTGGAATTAAAAAAAAAACAAAAGCACGTAGCCTGCGTTCTTCCAGACTATGCTCTACATCTATACCAAATTTCATCCAGATCCGTTCAGTAGTTTAGACTACAAACTCTAAGAAACATCTAAACATTCGCATTTATATTTGAAAAATGATATAACCTATGTAGTTAGATATAGAGAGAAATACTTATACAAAAGTATGAAATCCCTAGATAAATGAAATGTTTTATAGCTTATACTCCTGTTCTTATCTTTTAAATTACCGAATGTATTTATAGTGTACCCAGTTTCCCAGTTTGGTAACAGATCAGATAATCGCAGCGAGTAATGTTTACATTTCGGAAGTGCGCACGGTGAAGTAGTGAACGAAACGGTAATGGGTTCAACTCGCGCCACAACGACCCAAATAAGCCATTGTCAAAAGTTACAGCTTAATTACTTGCTACCGTAAGTGTTGGCTTATTTCTTTTATGTACAATACACTTTAAGCAACTTTTTATAATTTCGTGTATATGGTTATTTATTTAATTAAGTAGAAGTAATTAAACAGTGGTAGAGCCCGCTTTAACATCTTCGCACGAATGGGTCGGCTCCCCCGGTGAAATACCACGACCACACAGAAAACAGGCGTGAAGTGGAAGCAATTTCGCGTTTCGTCTGATGAGTGTGGTGCCGGAGGCCTAATTTTAGTCCCTTTTCCTTTCCACCCTTTTCTTAAGAGGAAAAGATGGGAAGGAAAAGTGGATTTTACGGTGGAGGAGATGCATAAGAAGGGTAAATGTCCTCTTTATGTGCGTCTCCTCTGTCAATTAAGGGTAGGCAATGCATCTTCAATTGCGGATGTTTATGGGCAGCGGTCGCTTTCCATTTCGGTGGATTCAGGTGGCCGCTTGCTCGTTTGCCTTCTTATATTATAAAAAAAAAAAAAAAAAAGCAAAGCATTAAAGAGAGTATTAGTATATCTTAGTATAGGAAAACTACGAAAAAGGTTTAATATGTGAATTTTTAGCCAATTTCAATATTGTATTTAATTTGAAAGAGAAAATTAAGAATGTGTCTTGAAGACGCTTCTTAATAATTCATCATCAACTTGCCCTTATCCCTTATGGAGGGTCGGCACAGTATGTGCTGCTCTTCCATACATCTCTATCAGCCGTCATATCTGAATCTACTCATTTCTTTAGCATATCCTCTTTCACACACTCCACCCATACTTTCTTCGGTCTTCCTCTTCCTTTGTAGCCATCCACATTCATTCTTAACAGTTTCTGGTTTATGTCCCCATCGTCTCGTCGCGTAACATGTCCATACCACGCTAACCTTTTGCTTCTCAATTTCTCCACCACTGGCGCTACTTTCAAACTTCCTCTAATATACACATTTTTAACTTTATCCATTCTTGTCACACCACACATCAATCTTAACATACGCATCTCAGCCACATGCAATCTCCTTAATAATTGACCATTGTTATATATTTTTTTATTATTTTACAGGATAAATTATGTCGTTATTTCAGTTTTAGATGTACGATTTTATTGCTAATACGAACAATAAAAAGTTTTACTGCCATTTTACTCGCGGCACCGATGCAAAACATAAAACAGTCAGACTTTGTTTCATTGTATATGTAAGTAGCATAATTCATACGCGACGCATATTGTGGTCTTTTTAAAATGCGACGTAACGAACATACATAATTTAAAACACAATATCTCCCCTAGAAATATATTTAGACACTGTTTAGTTAAACATGTATTTTAAGCTGTTGCCCGCGACTTTGTCCACGCAATATTAAGATAAAAAAGTAACCTATAATATGCTCGTCTGTGTCAGCAACCCTCCAGCGAAAGTCCCGTCGAAATCGGCCCTGCCGTTTTAGAAATCACCCCGAACAAACGCGGCTTGCGGACAGACATACAGACAAATGCCGATTTTCTTTATCACCAATGCAAATAACTACATCTACTTCCCGAAATCTGAATTTTTTTCTTTTGATATTACAAACAGACACTCCAAATTTTTTAATTAGTATAGATGACCGATGCGGATTATGGACGTTAACGTGGTTATATTTCACCAAAAATATGTATCACCAGATTTTCAGTACTAGTATCTTATTATTTTTTAGTTAAGATCACATTTCACAGGACTACACATAAATATTTGAATAGCTATGATTTGTCAAAACACTGTGCTGGAGCTAGTATCACAGTATAAAAGGGGTATTCTATGTTTAAGGTAAAATGTATTTGAAGCACTAAGTTTTTTGTGACGATTTGACGATCAAAGAATTAAATTCCCTTCCCACTTAGAATGTTACATTGTACGATACAATATTTTGTATCGCAAACTGTGATCTAAAGAAGTGGGTAGGAAATATACGGCCTCGACTATACCTCAAATTCCTCTTCCTACTGTCGTTTCATAATTAATTATTACCACTGCATTATAAGTGCTTTGCTTTTGTTCATCGAGAGCAGATTTCTAGTGTTATAATTTTAAAATTACAATTATCCCGGCCTGTTAGTGTTGGGTCAACAAAGCATTAAATTACAAACGAGCTTTTGTAAGGCCATTAGTCACAGGGTTCCGATAAACAACGTTAAGTCGTCCATTTAGTATTGCCTCAATCGTTATCTTAATCCCTTATCGAAGAAGACTTAAAAAGGATTACGATGATTAAATTCTTGCAACAAATATGTCATCTTTTAAAAAAAATTGAAAAAAGCATTTGGGGTAACTACGATATCTAAAATATAAAAATGTTTTTATTTACAAACATATAATTTATTTATAGGAGGAGTATTATGTACAAGAAATATTCCTTTAAATAAACAATTAAAAATTAATTCACTAAAGAAACAATTGAAAAAAATCGTCAAAATATCTATTTAAAAAATTTCCAACTAGCTTTTGCCCGCGACTCCGTTCGCGCGAGATCAAAAAAACAAAACTGAGTAGCTTATGTGTTTTTCCAGATTATCCTCTACATCTAAGCCATGTCATCGAAATCCGTTCAACCGTTTAGGCTACAAACTCTAACAAATATCCATCCATCTAAACTTTCACATTTATAATATTAGTAAGATTTTTACTCAATGTGTATGGTCGTTTATAAACAAAAATTCATATAAAATTGTTTAGATTTAATAGGCCAAATAGTGTAACGACAAAGTACCATTACGTGACCGAAGTAATCATCAAATTTCCATACAATTTCGTGAATAGCCTATACAGTATACCACATGTAGAGCCCGCCTAACGATCTACCCCCTCCCAGTACGGAGAACTTCGAAACACCACACCTATGCTGTTTTAATTAATTCCCAGATTAATTCTAAGAAACTCTACGGTGTATCGCAGTGTCGTATTTATGATACAAACATAAGCACATTCCTTTATAACTATTCGAAACTCTACACCATGTAAATTGAGTTAAGACTACGGTTACGCGCCCAGTATTATTTTGACCAGGCTATTTAATAAATGCCTGAAAACAAACGAGTATGAATACTATATCATTATTTAAAGTAACATAAAAACGACTTTGACTCTCTGATTGTAATTCGACTGGTCTGAACATTGGTTCAATTATTGCACTAACTGTACATTAGTGAAGCCGCTTTTTAATTAACAATTAGTACCCAGTGGTCAACGTTAATATGCCGCATTTATCGTGCACTTTTGCCGCAACATCAATTTGCGTAGAATTAAAAAAAAACTTAGTAGTCTATGTGTTCTTTCAGACTATGCTCTACATCTGTGCCGAACTTTATATAGATCTGTTAAGCCGTACTCGATAACAAACATCTATCCATTCAAACTTTTGCATTTATAATTATCTAAATACTAGCCATAGTCTCAATCTTTATCCAAAATATTTACTCCTAAGTTTAATGGCGTGAAAATATATAGCCTAAAGCATGACGTATGTAAGTGTAGGGCTTTTTATTAAAAAAAGAATTATTCAAAAATATGCTGTAATTGCTGACATCTTAGGCAACAAAGAAGTGTGTGTTTACGCTTTATTATAATAGTATAGATTTAGTATATTACTATTTAATATATTTACATCAAGGTAACATTTCTAGTATTTCTAGTATATCTCAGGAATTTGCTACGTTAGTTGTTTTAACCAAAATTTATGTTAAATAAACACAAACAAACATGTAACAACACATTCAACTGAAGCAAGAACTAGAAATAATAAATGCTTTATGCTTTCAGCCCCTCTAACAAGGATTCTCCGCGTGATACGTTCCATTTAGAATAAATCACGTATGCAAACACTATTACTCGGCACAAATGTACATTACTTACATAAATTTGTACTAAAGTTGAGTCGTAACATATTTCATACGACGAGGTGAAAATAATAAATGCTTTATGCTTTCAGCCCCTCTAACAAGGATTCTCCGCGTGATACGTTCCATTTAGAATAAATCACGTATGCAAACACTATTACTCGGCACAAATGTACATTACTTACATAAATTTGTACTAAAGTTGAGTCGTAACATATTTCATACGACGAGGTGAAAATAATAAACTATATTTCTATCAGTGTTTAAACAATATCAGCAATTTTAATAAAAATACAACTTGATCGACCACCACTAACGTCCCTAGCACATTGATTATACAATGATCAAATGAGGAATCAAAATTCGTAATACTTTCGCCTTTGTACAATTGTGGCGTCAAGTTTTACATTATTATTTAATTTTTATTACTATATAATCTATACTTCTATACTAATAAATTAAAGATAGATTTGTAATTATGTAGTTTTGTTTGTATTGAAATAACTCAAAAACTACTGGTCCCGTTTCACAAATTCTTTCACCGTTAAAAAGCTACGTTATCGCTAATAAACATAGGCTATTTTATTTAGTGATACCGTACTATTTTTTTCACGTAACTGAAGTCACGAGCAACAGCTAGTAGTAAATATTTCTGTCCTCGGCGGTATTTCCAAACCAATACGACTTAGGGTCCTTCAAGAAGCGAGCCTACAATTTCCTCAAATGCCAGCAACGCATCTGTAGTTCCTCTGGTGTTGCGGATGTCCATGGGCGTCGTTGACCACCTCTGTGTTCCCGCCGCTCGTTTGCCCCCTTCTCTTATATAAAAAAAATATATTAGAGTTTTGTTAGGTAAACTACTTTTGACGGTTGTGGCAAAGTTGAAAAAAAATCCGTTTTTTTTTCGACGGATTTTTTTTCAACTTTGTCATTGGAGGTAAAACTGTAATCATCATGATAATGTAACTGAAATGCGATATAACTTGCCAATACCAATATACAATTCGTATTTGATATGTGAAGAATATTTTTCACTAAAGCTCTTTTCGACGCGTTATCCTCGCTCGCAACTTTTCTCATTACAACACCAGTTAAAATTTCGTGATAAATGTGAAAACTTTGTTTTTTTTACGTGACCAAACTCTGACACGTGCTGAATTATCATACAATATGTGCTAAAACTCTCTCTCTCATTCAATCTGTTGGCTAAAAAGGCGTCAGTCATAATCGGCGGCTCAATTTCTATTCTATCCTTTTCCCTAGTGTCGATTTTTCAACACAAATCGACTTGCTATGGATATAAAAAGCTAAATCGTAAACCGATCGATATCACGAGTACCGAATGAAGTTCAATTTGATGCAAATTGAAATCTTTTGTCTGCAACTCTTTGTGGCAATGTTTGATAACACTTCTGTGGCTGTCTGTACTTGTATAGACGCATTGAAAATAAACAAGTCGCAATCTACATATTGAATGTTTTTTACTATCTAGTATCTTTGTTCACACATTTTATTTATACTTGATAGTGTTTTAATCTAATTTTGTGCATTAAATAAGTGTTTATAGTGTGCTGTTGCTCGCGACTTTGCTCGCGCGAGTTTAAAAATATAATAAAAAATATAGCCTATGTTACTCACAGATAAATTACTTTTCTAATGGTGAAAGAATTTTTGAAATCGGCCCAGTAGTTTTTACCTGTATTGAGTACATACAAAAATCCAAAAATTCAAATCTTTGCTCTTTATAATATTAGTATAGATATAGATAGTATGATCGAAGTGCTCTAACATAATCCTATAGTAAAAGTCTAACTTTGCTCCGAACGTAAGCGAGGCGCTTGTGGCACTTCAGGCCAACACCGTACGCTTAACAACCAACAAACAATAACTTAAGATAATTAAGTTACGCGACTCGCAGAGAATACTGTGATTCCAATGACGTCATCACACTGGAATTCTCCAACTTTGTATATTGTTTTAAATTAAAACACAGTAAATCCTTAGTTATGGATTACTCAATGACACTGAGTTGCTGAAGTATCAATTTACTCTACCATTACCCAATGATTCATAAGGAGTTAAACACAAGTTAAAGTTCGGAAACGTATTTCATTAAGTTATCGAACCAAAAACACTAACAAATAGTTAAAAGTAGCTCTGAAACCGGCCATAAAAAGTCCAATAGTAAAATCGACTTTTTTTAAGGAGTAAAGAAAAAGAACTTCTGTGAAGACGGATGCTTTTAAAATGTCTGTAAAATGGCAACCAGACTTTAATATTGAAAAATAATTATTCAACACCATTCCTATATCGAAATGATTACATTTGCGACTCGCGAGATTCTTTGAAGCCCGAAGCTTCTCTGAGATTTCTTCGGTTACGTTGAGTACGGACGGGTGACGATGCACTTCGCAAATTAACTTTTTTTCTAACACTCTTCTGAGATATAAATCGGATATACTCGACTGCCTGATTTGATTAATATACCTATTTATCTATCATACTAATATTATAAATATGAAAGTTTAGATGGATGGATGGATGGATGTTTGTTAGAGTTTGTAGCCTAAACTGCTGAACGGATCTCAATGAAATTTGGCATAGATGTAGAGGATAGCCTGGAAGAACACATAGGTTTTGCTTTTTTTAATACCACGCGGACGGAGTCGCGAGCGAAAGCTATAATAGTACATATATAATATAAATAGGAAAGATTTGTATTTTGTAATTTATTGAAATATCTCGGACTTCAAAAATTAAAAAAATCTTACATCATTAAAAAGCTAATAAGTTATCAGTGAGTAACATAGGCTATATTTTTATTTTCACGCGGACGAAGTCGCAAGCAACAGCTAGTAACTAAATATATTAGATATATATTAAAAAAGAAATACGTTTTTGTACAAGTTTAGTTGAATAATGATTGATATAACTCATTATCTTATCAATGGTAGGAATGCATCATAAGACCACACAAGAACACACTTCAAGCGAACTCACGTCACGGATAAGTTCGTGACTCTACCTTTTAGTATTCCGGTATCGTCGCGTTGTCATGCCTTGATACATCGATAGAGACTCGGTTACCGCAACTACGTAGTTAACTAAGAACTAGTATAACATATAACAATAGTTTTTTCCTGTGTATGATTCTTAACAGTGAATAGTGCAAAGGGTAAAATGTTATAAACTGGGCCTTCCCATACATCTAAATTAAATTTCGCATTGATTTCCTATAATCTTATTGATATTATAAATGCGATAGTATAGATAGATAGATGGATGTTTGTTAGAATTTGTTACCTAAACTGACGATCGGACGTAGATGAAATTTGGCATATTTATAGAGTGTCTGAAAGAATACATAAGGTACACTTTTGTTTTTTTTATTCCACGCGGACAGACTCCCGGGGGAAAGCTAGTTGTCATAGGTATTGATGTGTCTTGTATTATTTTCCATATGACTATAGTCATTTGCATGACCTGATATGAGCGACGTGTAGCCAGTGAGCCACGCTAATCCATTATACCCATACCGACTAACACGCCTTTGAAAGTCAACGGCTGACTTGCAAATTTCTTCACGATATTGTGTTTTACATAATTATATTCATACCTTTACACCGTCCCTCCTTTACAATTATTATCATCATCGATTTGGATATCCGATAATAATTTTTTGAACATCTATACTATCTATACTAATATTATAAAGTGGAAACATTTATATTTTTTTAATTTTGTATGGATTGAAAAACTCAAAAACTACTGGACCGATTTCAAAAATTCTTGCCCCATTAAAAATCTATGTTATTACTGAGTAAAATAGTAACAGCATCTTTTTTCAATTTCACGAGGGCGAAGTCGCGAGGAATAGGTAGTCCTATATAATCCGCAAGTGGTCGAGAAATTGAGAAGCAAAAGGTTATCATGGTATGGACATATTATGCGACTAGAGGATGAGGACACAGAAAAAGTATTAAGGTAGAGGAAGACCGAAGAAAGTCTGGATGGATTGTGTGAAAGAGGATATGTTTAAGAAGATAGTGGATGCAGATATGACAGCTGATAGAAACGTATGGAAGAGTAGCACATATTGTGACCTTCATAGGGACGAGGGCAAGTTGGTGTTGTTGATATAATTCGCTGAAAGCTCCTTTGGTAATTGCTGGGAGAAAATTTTAATGATTGTATAATTATTCCTTGAGTATATCGTTTCCCAACACCCTCTATACTTATTTCAAGATACAAACAACCTGTATAACATAATTCAAAGTAGTAAACGAAACAAGGCGTATCTAACTAATATAAACATTAACATGATAACGTTAATTAAGGCATCTAAGTTACGCGGCAAGTTACGACGTATTACTGTGTTAACAGCTTACTATTGTTCTTGGATCATTAAGTACCAGCATAAAGGGTTTACATTATCTAGGCAGCATAAGTTAAGCTGAAGTTAGGTTATTTACTAACATTTTCAGCTAATAATCATTAAAATGCACCTGCACATATTTTTCTTAATAGATACGTAGTTTCATAAAAGTGGATAATTAAGATAAAAAAATCATACATTTTCAAACATCTTTTACTTTGCTTTTTTAAAATCATAGCTACTCTAAAAAATACAATCAATCGTATCATTATTAACACAAGAACATAACAAGGAGTTTCTCAATTATTTTTGAACTCTTTAGTTACAATCTTAAGTATAACATAAATATAAAAATACAGACGACCTTCTTTTGGGAAGTTAAAAACCGAGTCAACTATTTTAACATATCTTACTAATATTATAAATGCGAAAGTTTAGATGGATGGATAGATGTTTGTTAGAGTTTGTAGCCTAAACGGCTGAACGGTTCTCGATGAAATTTGGTATAGATGTAGAGGATAATCGGGAAAGACACATAGGCTACTCACTTTTTTTTTTTTAATTCCACGCGAACGGAGTCGCGGGCGAAAGCTAGTATTACGATAATTTAAATTTGTATTTACACGAGGGAAGGATGAATAATTGATGACACATAATAGCTAATTAGCAATATCATTCCGCGTTATAACGCACTACAATCATGCATTACAATCTATACTAATATAATAAAGCGTAAACACACACTTCTTTGTTGCCTAAGATGTCAGCAATTACAGTATATTTTTGAATAATTATTTTTTTAATAAAAAGCCCTACACTTACATCATGCTTTAGGCTATATATTTTCACGCCATTAAATTTAGGGCGTAAATATTTTGGATAAAAACCCTAATGTGGGAGAGAAACCATAAGTTGCTGCTAACATCAAGAAAGAAAGATTGCTAAGGTTTGTCATGTCATGTCATTTTGACATTTGCTATTGATAATTTGACAAATGTAAACAACAAAATAAAATTTTCATAATTTCATGCGGATGAAGCCGCACGGGAACAGCTAGTATTATACAAGCATATAAAATTATTAAGAAAAATTGTGTATCTATGTGTGTATATTACTCCTATTGTATCGCCGTATTCCTTATAGCGCAATCCCTTCATTATTCCTGTGAGGTAATTGGTCCGTTGGGGCCAATACCATTACCATAATTATGTCTTCCGAAAAGTCGACGTGTTTTGTTTGGTTAAGAACAACTGGAAATATAACTTTTTATGAGTTGTCACTTCTTTTTCATACTTAAAACACATTATTTCGTTAAATCTCTTTAAATTAAAACACCATTATTACTTTTTAAAGATAATAAATCAATTGGATTATTTTGTTGTTATTTTATTCACATACTAGCTGTTGCCCGCGACTTCGTCCACGCAATATTAAGAAAAAATACTTTTTTATGCCTATAATATGCTCGTCTATGTCAGCTACTAGACAGACAAAAAATTTTCAAATGCGAATTTTGTGATCAGCATCGCAAATACATCATCTTCCCGAAATCTGAAATTTTTTCTTTTGATATTACAAACAGACACTCCAATTTTGTTATATGTATAGATTTGAAAGCTTAATCACCGTATCATTAGCTACAAGACTGGAATAACGAATTAGCATTGATGTTATAGGAATTAAAAAAATAACATTCGAAATTTAAATATTCAACGCGCTCAGCACGTTATCACCTTTAAGACATAATGTAATCGCCTTACAAACAACGAGCAAGTTGGTTTTTATGTGTCGGGACGCCTTTCGTCGGCTTATGAATAAAAGGTCTCTATTCAGTTCCCGGCCATTAACGATGTTAATATGTGATAGTGAGCATCAAGATCGATCGTATACAAGGCCCTTTGTCTGTATGAATAGCACTGTTCCTTTCAAAACGATGTGAGTCGCCCAGCTAAATGGATTATGGAGTTGGAGATGATTATACTCGAAGCAACTCCGTGTTTTGTGTTCCCTTCTCAAAGGGCATTGAAACAGATTAAAAAGGTCGATTGAAAATCTTCGAGGAGTTTAAAGGTTTATGGTGACGACCTTTTCCTGTTTATTTTTAAAAAGTTATTGGAATGTATGTGATTGAATGTAGACGTAACATAAAAATAAACTTTTTAAAATAAAATTGTAGTAACTGTGGCCAACGTCTTCTTTAATTATTTTTAAATAATCTCCCTATAAATATAATATACTAGCTGTTGCTCGCGACTTCGCCCGAATGAAATAAAAATCGAACGGTGAAAGAATTTTAAAAATCGGCCCAGTAGTTTTTGAGCAATTCCAATACATACAAAAATACAAATATTTCCTCTTTATCATATTAGTATAGATTGCTAGACAATGTAAGTTTTATTGATAAAAAATATTTAATGCTTGAGAATATAAAACATTTTTTTCAATTAATTTCCAAACAAACAAGATAA
Organism: Papilio protenor; assembly: GCA_029286645.1. Taxonomy (NCBI): domain Eukaryota; kingdom Metazoa; phylum Arthropoda; class Insecta; order Lepidoptera; family Papilionidae; genus Papilio; species Papilio protenor. The sequence goes on along the minus strand of JAGSMZ010000020.1, from coordinate 6,702,808 downwards.
TCAAGTATAACAAAATTTGTACCGATGATATATGCAATAAAACGCAAACAATTTTAAAAGTTTACCTGAACATTCCTTTAAAAGATATTTACATTTAAAACGTAAACATTTATTTTTATCTCTCCTACATTTGTACATAATAACGCTTGCTCTTTTGAGCGTTTTCAGTATTATCTACGAAATGTTCTTCCTTCCCCTAACGTTTGCAAAGATTTACAGAAAGCTAAACATGGACCTACTGTGATACATAACAGGGATTCTTTTACTGCTTTAGGATTGAATGAGTGAGCCTAATTTTTTTTATATCTATTCCTTAAGCTACTTACGTTTTAAGTTCTTAATTAAGGCGAAAAGGCGGAAATAAGTAATGGAGGATAACAACCTCGGTACGTATTATCCTAATGAAAATATACTAAGTATTTTCGAACAAAAAATAAACTGAAAATCTACGGAATTAAGAATCTTTATCAAGTAATTAGTCTCTCAAAGAAAGATCTTTATTGACCTTAATTTGACTTTCGTAACGTCTTATTAAAATAATACAAACTCTAAGCTCTTTTTAAAGGCAAATGAATTCGCATATAAAATCAGTAATAGGGTTAAATTATACAACCAAACTCGTCTTAAACATAAATTACCAAACAATGATTCGAATGCTTTGGAAGGAAAACAAACGCTAAACAAAACATACTTCAGCCGGGTGCCCGTTCAAACAACCTCGTTTCTCCGTAAAATTACTTCGGCAAAATTCAGTTTAAACTCTAAAACGTCTTTCTCATACATTTTAACGGAGTTTTCGAGCGTGAAAGCCTCCGAGAGTATAGCTACGTTCAAACTCATTCCATCATAATTGTACGCCCGTACGTGAATACATCTAAGAGTTCCCCTGGATATTCGTAGTCCTTGTGAGCTCGTGACGTAATTCGTCAAACATTCAATAGTGTATTGTAAATTCACTAAGCACCAAGGACTCGAACCGATCCCACCATTGTACGTGCGATGTACGTAGGTGATCCACACCGCACATTGCTTGTGGGAAATGTCTCATATGAATAATAACATGTTAATGAATTCAGAAATAAAGAAAAACAGATTAATTTCTTGTTGTATGTCGTACTGAATGATGTTTTACCACAAGCAATCATCATCAACTTGCCCTTATCCCTACGGAGGGTGCACAGTATGTGCTTCTCTTCCATACTTTTCAATCATCCGTCATATCTGAATCCACTCCCTTCTTAAGCATATCATCTTTCACACAATCCATCCATACTTTCTTCGTTCTTCCTCTACCTTTGTAGCCATCCACATTCAAACTTAACACTTTCTGGTTTATGTTTCATAATTCAAGTAAAGTTCGTTACACGCACTTAGTTTTATTTGAACAGTCTTATCGTTCAGATAAATTTAACAAAACTGGGAGATATTCAGTTCTCAGTTTTGCCTACACACGTTAGATTTGTCAGATCGATCCGACTGCTCAGAAACTGAACTTCAGATAACTGTGTAGCGGGCTTTATGTACTTGTAGAGATCGGTCGCGATCAGTCTAATCTATTTAATTAGTGAAGTATTGATAATAAATATCAATGGAAAACACATTGTTGGTTTTTGGAAACTACCCAAAGCACTAATTCAAATAGATTAACTAAACAAACAGAAACAGGTAACATCCAAACGTTATATTATGCAAGAGAAACTAGACAGACAAACTCAAACTAAAGCTGTCCGGTGTAACTAGTAATAACAATACACAGCTACAGATAGACAGCTGTAATTACAAAACTATAACTAAACTAAACTAATAGATTTGTTAACTATTAAATCATATGTCTGTATACTGCGGTTTAAAAGTTGATAATTTTAAAAATGACGACTGCCAATTTGTCTTAGCATCCTCATCGGAATTAATCATCATCTCCCCTACCTTATCCTACTATGTCGGCGCACCGGGTTTTCGTCCTCCAAATAACTCTATCATCGTCATCTCAGTCATCACTCCCTTCTTGATCATGTCACCTTTCACGCAATCCATCCATCTCTTTCTAGGTCTACCTCTACCGGTGTACCTCCACATTCATAACTAACGTCCTTCTTGTTACATGCGATTTATCCCTTCTCATAACATGCCCATACCACGTTAACCTTTTACTCCTTATTTTCTCAACCACTTGGGCTACTCTCAAACTTCCTCTTATACACTCATCAGAATAATTAAGATTGTAAATAATTTCATATTTAAAGTCCTGAAGATATAGGAAATTTTATTAAAATTATTTCCAATATCCGTTTCGGTACTTTCATTATTTTTCAAAATGAGTTACTACTCTTACTTCATATAGTTACTTTGATATCTATGTTCACCTAAACACCAAATATTTCCTACAATTTAATGCATTTCCATTTAAGTAATCGTGCAAATGACTTTATTTTATTCTGATCCTAGGAGCATTGAGAACTCCATTAATCACATATTATGGTAAGCCTAATGAGTTTGGGATAATAAATTTTGATTACTCTCCTCGCAGACTCGTTCATTTTAAACCCCCGCATTATGGTTCGAATAGGCGTTGTTGAAAGGCGTATTAAAAGCTATAATTGGCACCTTCATAAATATTCATAACAAATTGTATAAGAATTAAAACTTGTATATGAAGGATTATAACAAAAGCGATAAATTGGTTTAGTATACTTTGTACTTATTTTGTGAATGAAATATTTTCTATACAGGGAATATCGGGCGTATACTCATAATATTCGATTGAATGACTGTACTGCTCATTTCCTCCCACACTTTATTGGTTATTCAGTTCTTAGTCTAACCCTGTTTATTATAACGTCGATGTCCAAATTTCTTCAAACAATCATTCGTCATTTCTCTGTCAATCGCATATTTCAATAGACTAAAACAAACCCAGGTATTGTTCAAGGAAGCAAAAAGCGATACAGCCAGATGGTCAAAGACACCACGGTCGATGGACCGCGTTCAGGCACGCCCTGCCCACGGATATTGCGCGCTCCCCATTGTTCTACATCATTATTAATACCCGCTGTCGTTGCTTTGTTTTGGCGGGAAAGCGAGCGTTACGCTCGCCATTTTGTAAAGGCATCAAACGAGATCGATCTCGAACGATTCGGTTCGATTATCATGAAATCAATCTTTTTATTCGTTATTGCTTTTCTATCGAAATGTAGAATACATCGAGAATTATTTTTTATTGCACACTGAAGTGTGTACCCTGTTTGTGCTACAACCGTACGTTCGAGTGTGTTGTATTACTGCTACATGTGAGAGAATGTGGCTTATTATTTTGTAGTCCAAAAATACTTAGGCAACTTTAACGCTGTATTGATTTTCGAGCGAATTAAGTTTTCATTCCAAACATATCGAACGTCCATCGAAGAATATAAGGAGAGGTACACACGAAGTGTAATATCAACACAGAGACCGGACGTTAGACACACAACAAACAATGAAAATACCCCCAATGTATCCGGTACCTTATACTAACGTTTTACTTTCCATGATTTATTTTCACTTAAGCTACGTTTATAGAAAGTTTAGCCTCCCCCACTTCGTCCGCGCGGAATTAAAAAACAAAACTTATTAAGTAGCCTCTGTTCTTCCAGATATTTATATCAACATCCAGAATCGATCAACCGTTTTAGAGTTACGTTAACACGTACCACAAACATTATGAGTATAAATTATGTTTACCAACTCTCTCCTTCAACCAAACACCAACTTAATCTCTACCAAGGTATTTCTACTAGGTACTTAACGTACAATAAATAATTAAATTAGGCACAATACAGTTCTTAAATTCAATTTTCGTTGTTTTCTTCGTCTAAAATACAAGCAATAAATATCGTTCTTGTAACCGATATGATACGTAACAAAGTAATTATTAAATAAGCAAGTAAGTCTTAAACAAGTAATTAATTCTCTTATCTGAAAGTAAACCAGTTTCTCAACTTTGACGATCGTTAGAAGCCGATTGTTCTGGACTACTCCGACACACGATCTTTATGCTAAGTAAATAGATAACTAGTAAATAGAAGTAGTTTTCCACGTTACTTATTTTCACGAATTCATTTATTTCATAATTAAAATAGTGTTTACTTTTAAATTCCAATCACAGACAAGGTTTGTACATTCAAAAGACTAGGTAATCGCTATGCCCCTTGTCAATAAGTAATAGCAATTTTCCTCTTGCATTTATTTGCATCATGGATAGAAAAAGGTTATCTTAAAAAAATTGATCTTGAAGATTCTTTATAACAGATCCCAACACTTACATTGCGCCTTTAAACAATTGATACCGACTTTCGATATCACGAGTCTACAAGACCAGTCTTCACGTTGGTATAACGAATTCGTCACAGTCTGATAAACTTTACGGTTCACGCTTGATGCATAAAGAATAAATATTTAAAGTAGTCACTGGTAACGCACAAACTATATCAAATTTAACATTAAATCTACAATATCCATACATTTAAAGATGACAACAAATAACAATTGATATCAATACTTGACTAAAAGTTATTCCGATAAGAAACGTGCGAAGCTGTCAAAGAGCAGTTTTGGCGTAGACATGCACCTGTATTGTGGAGTCAACAACTAAAGGGTTTGTTTACTCTTCCCTCTAGTCCACTCTATGACGTAAGAGCATTTCAAAATTATTTAGATTTTTTCGTCTACTATACAAAAGATATATGTAGCTCAAATATGCTAGAACAGCGTGTTGCAAAAATTAATGTTAAAGGACAAAAGTTGTTATTGGGACATGCTTATAAAAACCGTATTACGTACGCTAGCTGGAACATTTAAAATTTCCCAGTCGGATTAAAGCGCCATTAAAAACGAAGTTAGTTACGAATCTACACCAGTCTGATTGTACAACCCGCTTTTCGTGTTTTGCTACAAATTCGTTTTTAAATTCGGATATCTTTTTAAATCTATTGCATTTTCAACAATACGCCACTTAACTGCTTATAAGCTTACGTTGTTAAGAACCGAGTACTGGCAGTATTTTTTTATTTCTTTTTTTTCTTTATCTTTGTCCAGCATCATGTGCATTCGTTAGCACGATGCGAATAGTGAATAGAGAAACGGACGTACATATAGACGAAACAAGCTTACAAAAAATCTGAATAGGATTTTCGTGCCTTTTTCATCTGAAGCAATTTATTTTAAAATACACTACAGAACTAGGTTACGAATTAAATCATCGTTAACGTACTTCTAATCAAAATACAGATTCCAATTGTATAGGCATTTAACAGTCGGTTTCCATCCACGATAACTTCATGCAATTTGTCTCGTTTTAGAACTTTAGTACCATAAAACCCTAATGAAGATCTAAGTCAATACTACAAAATATGGTTAAATAGCCGAAGATAGTTTTTTTTATTAAAAAATTCATAGCTTATTCTTATATTTTAAATCTATAAGAATATAGTTGTACAACTACGACTACAAAGAGGTTACTAATTACTAATATTATAAAGAGGAAAGATTTGTATTTTTGTATGTATTGAAATAACTCAAAATCTACTAGATCGATTTCAAAAAATATTTCACCGTTAGAAAGCTAATTGTCAATAACATAAGCAATATTTTTTATTATTTTTTAATAGTCGCGATAAAGTCGCGATCAACAGCTAGTCACAAATAATAACGTACCATAAAACTATTTGTATTGTTAAGGACTTTAAAAGGAACCCTTCTTTCACATACCACAAGCTAGCTTCCTGTTTCTTTTAACACATTGTCTATGGACTCTATTCAACTCTTGAGTCTATTGAAATGTCTTTATGCTTTTAAATACTTATTAGAATTCGGGCGCGCAAAGCTACCTTTATTTGAATAGAGTATTCATTACAGCACAACAATGATTATAATCGGCTTTAGCTTATGCTATATAATTATGACGACGTAATCTTTACGATCACTTTATTATGCACCCTGTTGCGTTATCGACTGGGTAACGGAATTTATTTATTGCTTTAAGGGGAAAGAACATGATATTCGATATACCAATAATATAATTCATCATCACCAGCTCACTATACGTCCCCACCGATGGGCTCGGAGCCTACCCTAAAGTTAGGGTGACTAGGCCATAGTCAACCACGCTGGCCAAGTGCGGGTTGGTTGACTTCACACATATCTTTGAATTTCTTCGCTGATATGTGCAGGTTGCATCATGATGTTTTCCTTCACCGTAAGAACGTCGGGTAAATTATGTACATATGAAAATTCGAAAAATCGAAAATCACATTGGTACATGGCGGCGGGATTCGAACCCAAGACCTGTAGATTACAAGTCAAGTGCTTAAGCCACTGAGCCACCGACGCTCTTATAAAAATTATTCCTCAATCCTTTGGGCACAAATAATATAATTACTCGGAAATAAATAATCGAGGTTATTGAAAATGAAACTTGTGAGAAATATCAAGAGAAAAATCCAATGCGACCAACGACGACCAATCCTCACGACTCAGGCCTAGGTGTTGGTATTTTCGGAAAGCGATTTGAGAAGTAAGAACCAATGTTCCGATCCGGTAATAATAACGAAGTAACGGCTCGTGCCGAGGCTCCTGAGGGAGCCCACGAGCTTAGTTACTCATAAACGAGGTTTAGGCTAAGCGCCATCTGCGCTCTGCCACCTCAAGCCCGGTGAATCTGTAAATGCCTCTTCAAAGCAAACAGTGGACATACAAGGACCAATGTATCATAGGACAGTGTAGATTGTTATACTTTTGAAATATGTTTTTTCTTTTTTTTAATGTCACACAACAGTCTTCTGTAGAATCCGATGGATCATCAAATAGACTAACAAGCTACGGTCATAGACTGGGTACATTTCTAGCTACAACTCTTCGTAGTTCCATGATATATTTTATCGCATATACCAAGCATGCATTGCAGAAGTTAACAGTTATATTTATTTCCAGCCCGTTGGTATATACCGTGGTAAATACGAGTGGGCGAATGAACACAGCGCATTGGGCGGCGACTGCTCTCTATGGGTGCGTGCCGCCACATTGCAGCTTGACGACGGCCAGTGGCAGTGCCAGGTGACCGCCAGCAACTATGATGTGCAGGTAATCTAATAATTACAACTTCTTAACTCAGATGTGTTACTAGTTTATTCTCCTACGTAGCAATCTTCAGTAAGAATCAGTTCACTTATTAGTAAATTCAAGACATAGTGTCAAAATTATAGTGATTTTTTTGATCTCCTCGACAAAAAAGGTCAAAAGAAAATACTTCTACTAATGTCATTATCATCAACGGAGGGTCGGCACAGTATGTGCTGCTGTTCCATACATCCATACTATAATATAATAAAGCGTAAACACACACTTCTTTGTTGTCTAAGATGTCAGCAATTACAGCATATTTTTGAATAACTCTTTTTTTAATAAAAGCCCTACACTTACCTTACGCTTTAGGCTATATGTTTTCACGCCATTAAACTTAGGGGTAAATATTTTGGATAAAAACTGTAATGTGGGAAAGAGACCGTAAGTTGCTGCCAACATCAAGAAATCGAGGTTGCTATGGTTTGACATCATGTCATGTCATTTTGACATTTGCAATTGATAATTTGACAAATGTAAACAATAAAATGATTTTTTTATAATTTCATGCGGATGAAGTCGCATGAGAACAGCTAGTTACATCTAAATCCACTCCCATTTTAAAAATATAATCTTTCACACAGTCCATCCATACTCTCTCCGGACAAAATGCATCTACTAATGTAATACTTTCTATTAGAAATGTAGGTCCCTATTTCATCTATGATAGTAAAAAGTATCTAAGCTTTATGTACAAAATGGAAAAGCAATGTATTTGAAGTATAGATGCCTCAGAATCCATTATCAATTAGCACGGCTCGTGCTCCCAAACAATCGGAAAAACGTGTTAAGGCCTGAGGCTAGTTTTAGCTCACTTCAAATGGAATTTTAAATACGATCAAATAAGAAAAAAAAAAAACAGCAAAATAGTATAATCAACGTTCTCATTGAAAAAAAAAAGTATTAACAAATTCATTTTGACCACTGTGGACACATCTCGATGAAATTAGACTAACAAAAAAAAATATTTAAATTCCAGGATGCTCTCTCAAGTCCACCTGCAGCTCTCGCTGTACGGGTTCCACCACAGTCCCCGAGGATCCTCTTCAACGGGTCCCACGTGCTGCCGGGTCAGAACATCACGGTGCCCGCTGGCTCTAGAGCTAGCGTCGTCTGCGAGGCTAGATATGGCAACCCGCCTGCGTACATCGAATGGTACTTAGGTAAGGTCCAATTGTAATAGATTTCATAGATCAGGACTCGATCTATTTCAGGTTTTAAACTGACAACAAAAGGAACTTTCATCGAAGACCGTTTATCGCATTCTCTCGTTGTTGCTCAGTTTGTTGACTTTTTCTGATATGTCTTTGGATATCAGACAAACTCTTTAGAATCCCTCATAATATGTTTGATGATGTTTAGTCATCTATTTTAGAAGTCATATAGTGTGTTCCAGAAAAATCAGGAAGAAGTTAATCTTTATAATTTGTCAATGGCTCTTTAAACTGTTTATCTTTCAAAGAATTAATTCTCGTTCCAGAAAAGGACCGTCTAACAGCTTGGAGTCAGACGAACGCATCTGAGGTGGAAAGACCGCGGGTGTGGGCAGCACGGTCAGTGCTGGAGATGGGCGCGACCAGATCAGCGCACGGGAAGCAGCTCTCGTGTCGGGCGCACCATCCGTCGTACCCCGCACCTTATTATAGAGACTCGTATACTATGTTGGATGTTACGTGTAAGTTTAACTTTTAAAATTAAAATCATACTAGTTAATATTATTAATCAGAAAGTTTAGATGCATAGATTGATGTTAGACAGCTCAAACGGCTGACCCAATAAGGATGAAATTGTCATTGATGTGGAACATGGTCTGGAACACCTACTTTTGTTTTTTTTTTAATTCCACTCAGACGTCGCGAAAAAAGGCTAGTGTGCCATAAAGATCGAATTATCGAGATAAAGGAGCACACTTTTGATGTGAAAGGAAATTAGAGGAAACTTTGCGTGTATTTTATGTTTTCTATCATAACTATATTGATCAGGTAACGATAGATTATAGTTCAAAGAATACATTTTCAGGATTTTCCAATTTTTCTGTCTTGAAAGGATCAAAATGCTATATTTAATTTGTGAACAAGTACCAAACCAGACTACAAAATGTTGATTATATTATTATATATTTACAGTCGTTCCTGTCGTCTCCATTCTCGGTGCGGACGCGAGTGGTCTCTCCAGTCTTGAAGAGGGCTCAAGCGCTCTCTCCTTAGACTGCAAAGCTGATGGAAACCCTAAACCTTACGTTTGGTGGACGAAAGATGGACAAATTATCGCTACTAATGGCCCTAAGCTGATTCTTGCACCTGTTATAAGAAATCATTCGGGTAAGTAATGGTAAAAATGCTGAATGGGAATGGGCTTACCTACATTCTATAAAATTTGGTTGAATATAAAACTCTAACGGCGAAATGTAACAAAAACAAACAAAAAAAAATTAATGAACAGAGAATTTCGTAAAAAGGTCCTTTGGGAGCGGGGAATTTTTTAATTGGTAAAGTCCAACGCTTCGGGCCGTAATGAATTTTGTTAGAAAAAACATGCACACACAAATGTATGCAATTGGAAAACATTGCATAAATTTGTCTAAATTTATTCAACACGAAGATAAGATCTGATGAGGGTTCCAGTATTGAAACAATTTGTAACTGTCCAATAAATTAACGGAATTATTGACGCTAACCTCAATTAAATACCAATATGATAGTTTGTTCTAACAAATTATAGTCATATATTGAAATTATAGCTTAGTTATAGCCTTGTTCATCTGTTGCAATAAAAAAAATATTCTATTATTGACACATGTAGAACATAAAAACATAATAAATTTGAGGAAAAATTGTACTTAAATGTGTTAGAAAAGTTAACCTTTCATACATAGTTGAGCATTACATAAGTATTTTACTAATGTTGTTCCTTTCAGGTATCTACGGTTGTCAAGCAAGAAACTCCCTGGGAACATCTGATTCCGTTAAAATAGAAATAGACGTTAAATGTAAGCCATCATATGCTATTTCATTTGTATTTAATTTTTTACTTCTTTATAAAAACGCCATCTATGTTCTGCCAGTACAAACTTGAATACATTGAATCCAAACATTGATAAGTTCATTTGTTTCAGATTCTCCGCGAGTCACGTGGGTCGGCCCCGACACTGTCGTGGAGGCGAATCTGTTCTCTCAAGTGACGCTGGACTGCAGAGCTGAGGGGAATCCCGCACCATCGTATCAGTGGTACCATAGGTACATCAACATGATTATCTTATAAATTGGATAATTTCATACTTTATTCTCTATTTCATTGTAATTTGCATGCTATTTTGTATATATGTGTAAAAGGTGCGACGCCTATAAACCACGTAAGTGATATGGAAATGAGTAATGAAATATTTCTAATATTTTTGAAATAAAGAATAAAAAAACTGTTTTGACATTAAAATTAGATAGTATCTATCATAAAGTTTGTCCAGGAAAGGATAAAACAAGAGCAGTCTGATTAGAAATAATGTTAAAACAATGCTTCAATAATATCCAAATATTCTTGCTTTCTTTACTAATTTAGTTAGCAATAAACAATGTCAATACTCTAAACTCTAGAGAAACTTGACGTCCCAATGTATGCTCACCTTTAGGTAACTGTTCATTCTTTTGTTTAAGCCCGGGTTCAAGAAGCATAAACAATCTGCTAGAAGACGGTTACCTGATATCTTCCACACCTCAGCTACAACTCTACAACGTCTCCTACAATCAGCACGGACAATATGTTTGCGTTGCTAAAAACTTCATAGGACTTGAGGAAAGGTAAACACACAATTACTTTTAATATCACACAAACGTCCGTAAATAAATACACAAACGATTCAAATGGCTCACAAACGGAACGGCATATAAAACGATTAGCAGTAGTTTTATTGGATTGTAAAATAAGTTTATTGTCGCATCTAACATCTAAATATAGCAACAAAACGTTCTATTTGCAGAAACATTTATTCCAATTAAACTTAACAACTGTACAGACAAATTATTTAAAACAGTCACAGTAAATATGAGTTATGATACTACTATAGGCATCACTCACAATAAAATTATTTGTTAGGATTAGTAATGGGGTGTGATTAATAAAAACAAATGAATTTAAATTTGTTTATCGACTTATTTTATTTATTTAATCACAATAAATAAAAAAAGGTTAAAACAATATCTTAAAAAATATGTATGTATAGTTTGACTAAGATTGATTTAATTAAGTAACTTTTCTAACAATCATTTCAATATTTGTTTTATCATCACATATATCTGCAGTCTGTTGAATTGGGTACAGGTTCTATCGTCATATTGAATGTGTCCCATCTTTTGTGTGAGGGGGGAAATCTTCCAAAGATACCTTGCCCTAGGGAAGGAAAGAAGGCAGGCAAAGGAAGGAAGGCAGGGTTATGTAGAATTTGACCCACTAAAACCTCCTCGCTGGCCATCAAGAGACATAGTCGAATGTTCCGTGATCACCAAGGAACACACCGGAATAGATGTACCCTAGGCACCACATTAACTGCAGACATTGATATTGTAGTTATTATATCTTTTGTGACTATCTGTATACATTTCGTTCAGGAGCCAACAGTCATCCCCAGTGACGCTGAACATCCTGGGCCCGCCGGTGGGGCCGGACGCGGTGTCAGTGCACGGCTGGAGCGGCGGCGAGGCGCGCGCGCAGGCCGCCGTCTGCGCGGAGCCGCCGCCGCGCTCCGCCGCCTGGCTGTGGGGCAGTCTGCGCCTTAACGTGCCCTCGCATATGGGTAAACATTATCATAGCACCTTACAATAGGACATAATACTTGCCTATACCCTCTACAGTAGCAAACATGGCCATAAGTCTATTTAAACATATCCATGTATACAAGGACGAAACATTCCTTACCACTAGAAGCAGCAATTAAATTATGTGATCTAAATCTTTAAAGGATTAGGAAATAATAAAAAAATTCCTGCAAAAATGTGTTTGAATAGTCGGAATTGTCCTTTCCTAGTTGAACTTCTTACTGATTAGATCGTGCGGCACACCTGAAACTAAACTAAAGAGGAACAGCTATCTGTTATTTTGAGATCTCGATGTTGACCTTCATTTGTTTTTCAGGTCGGTACCGAGCGCTGGAGGCGGAGAGCATCGACGGCTGCTACCGCTACACGCTGGCCATCAGCAGCGTCTCTGCTTCAGATGCTAGAGTCTACGTGCTGCACGTCGAGAACGAGCGCGGAGTCTCCTCGCACGCCGTCTCACTCACCGTACACGGTACGTCAAGATGCGTCACCATACGTCATTAGTTCTGACGTCACGATTTATTTTTACAACCCAAACGTTATTAGCAATAAAATCTACTATAAATACCGCTTTTATATTAGAACGTTTGAAGACAAAACATTCGGAAGTAGTTACTAGTTATTTAATACATTAATGCTTACAACTTAAACCTTTTTCACATATTCATAAGGTCTTTTAGTTTATTAGTCATCGCTTAAGCCATCAGATTACGTACGCACACTTGAAACTAAACTATCGCACAACTGTTTAGTCTCGCTTTGATTCCTATGAGCTTATATGGAGGTGCGCATACTACTCGATTTTTAGTTGCGAAACAATCGACAATTGCGCAACAGTTCTGCAATAGTTTAGTTTCAGGTAAGCACTAAGTTGTCCAAAGTCATATTTAAACGCAGATCATAAGTATTTAGTATTATTTCTAGCTTGTAGTGCATGTTTATTGTTTGCAAACTCACAAACATCTAACGGAAAGTCGTGAAATTTCTTCACGCAGATAATTTTTCGCTAACAGAGACTGCGCACGTGGCGCCGCTGATCGCCGCCGCGCTCGTCATAGCGGCATTGCTGGTGCTGCTGTTGTGCCTCATAGTGCGCTGTCGACGGAAGAGAGGTAAGCTAATGTGACGTCACATCCTCTTTAACGCCATGAAATAGGCTGTAAGCCATTTCAATAATTAAATTTTTCAGAAACATTTGTATCTCAAGTCATACAATTTAGAAGACAAAATAATCTTGAATTAACAGAAACTAGATATTTCGTTTTTCTATTGAATATTAAAGACTAAATTGATAATTTGTCCCTACAGGTAGCGTTGAATATAAGACTGATGAATTAAACAGGTAAGATAGTTTTCCTCATTGCACTTCACACACACACACACACGCGCGCGCATTATGGTAAATTGAAATTGACATTATGGTACTTTGATTAATTGAAAGTACAGAGAAGATTCGTCTATACTTATTCATCACTCCTATTCAAACTCACAAGAGGAAATGCAATTGTGTCAATATTTTTTTTATGACTAGGTCTCGCTCGCGACTATGTTTATGTGGTATTAAGAAAATGTAAGTGGCCTATATGTTCTTCCAGACTAAGCTCTACATCTATGCCAAACTTCATCCAGATCCTTTCAGCCGTTTAGACTACAAACTCTAACAAACATCTATTCATCTAAACTTTCGCATTTACATTATTAGTATGATTGAATTTCGTGAGATCCTTGTACGGACCAGCAATAATTGCATCTACTACTTCTATCTGTGATTTAAATCTTTCAAATCTGGTATCAACAGCGACGTGAAGGTTCTACCAGCGGATGCGGTGTACACGCCGCAATCGCACGCCAGCGGCCGAGGCTCCATCGCGGGTGTGGCACCTGCCCCTGGTGCCGGCATGGCCCCTCCTAGTGCCATGGAACGCGAGGGGCCGCGGTACTCGCCGGGTGCGCTGCAGGTTCGCCGCGCCGCGCTCGTGCTGCAACCACCAACCACCGTGTGACCGCACAGGTGTGGACACTAACAAACACCAACACCTAGTTGCATGACAATTGATTCCTAGATAATATTATTCCTCAAAATTGTCGTCTTGCGATGCAGACCAATAAACATCAATAATCAAAATAGTTTACCCCTCCCACCGCCTCCATGTCATTCTGCATCCAAACCCAAAACCATCTGCAGTATGTAACAAGCCACAATTAATTTATTTGCAATAAAAAGGTCGTTTTGATTAATGGTGACACTCCTTATAGTCAATCTTATGGCGCAGTGGGTGATATTAATTAACTATAGTACAGTTGGCTTGTAATATCCCAAAGCAAAACAAATATACCTTAATAACCACGTTTGTTAGACATGAGCTGTCCACACGATTCACGGTTTGAAAGACGTTTAATTATTTAGAGTGCATGATACATCGTAGTGACTTTAAGAAATTAACATAAAACCAGTCCGCACTAATATTAATTTTAATGCAATTAATTAAAGTTTATGTTTCCTTTGTTAGGCAGCATTAGCGTCGTTGGAAAGAGAAGCCAAAGAGAATGTGTATGCGGTTTTAGATCCGCATATACAATACGATATAACTATTAATAAGCTCGGAGAGCCGCCGAAATATTTATCACTATCTAAGCCTTTAACTCACCAAAGAACACATGCTTTCGATCCACGATACATTACAAATGAAATTAATAACAACGAGATCAAACTATCAACATTCAAACCTTCCTATAGAAAATCTGATAGAAGCAGTAAAAGCAAGAATATAAATTATAAGAAGAATTACGTTTGCAAGAGTAATAATGACATAGAATATTCCAAAGATCCATACTTTGGATTAGTAAGAGGCACTGAAGGTAAAATCTCGGCAGATGCTTACGCGCATAGTAGTAGAATTGATGTAAATATAAGCAAAAACATGACATTTGAGAGAAACACTTCTAAATATAACTCTGGTAATAAAAGGAATACGTCTGAAAAAGATTTTATAAGTGATCCAAAGAGCTTTCGAACATCAAACCATAGTAAGAGTGTAAACAAAAATACAGAAGAAAGAAAAATGAGAGAAAGTTCGACAAATGAGCAGAAATCATCAATTGTAAACCACAGTGTAGATATAACAGAAGATTATAAACCAAGACCTGGTAATGTTAGAGAAATCGCATCTAAATTCGATAGGAATACCAAAAATTATGCTCAATCAATAAACTTTAAGAAGGAGAGACCAAGACCAATACAGAGTTATGGTCATCAAGCGTACCTGGATCATGTTTTTCCAGATGCCGTAGAAATTTAGAATGTGTATTATGAAAGTTAATTAGATCTCTTTAGAATAAATGAAAGTGAATGAATCAATTTTCTATATCTATTTAAATATGACAATCCTGCTATTTAGCATTGACTCCGTAGTGTTTGCACAAATTTGTACCTACTTATTAATGTTAATTGAACTTTTACAAAATTTTGTAAAATATCTTTTTCTAAAAACGCTTTTATCGAAAATGGATTAAAAGAAATTGTTAAAGGTTGTTTTTTTAGTTTTCAGTATTTTGGATTATTTTTAAATCGTACTTAAAATTGCATTTAATTCTTTGTATGTACTTCTTTTTCATTATGTCCTGTAATTTGTTATTATTAATTTGTTGTAAATAGTTTTCATTTTGTAAATTGTTTATTGTTGAATTTTAACAGTATTAAAACTATGTAATTCATACTCCATTGTTTTCTTTATTCCCCGAACACACTATATTCTTTTGTCAATAAATATACACATTTAATTACACTAATGAACACAAAGGGCATTAACACGGCTATAAAATGCATGTTTGAAACAATTTTGTATCAGTTCCATCTTTACTCGTACTATGAATTACTAGTTTTATATCATTCCCAATAGTTACAAAGAAATCTTTAAAAATATAGTGTTCAGATTTCTTAAAAAAATATCACGAGTAATATGTATACTATAATCCATCTTTATTTAATAGTAATATTGTGTCAATCGATTAATTGTGCAAATATAACTTATGAAAAAATAAAACAAAGAGAAACTGGACTTTGTAAAAACCAATGTATATCAAAGTGTTGTCCTTTAGGTTATATTTATTCTATAAAAAATAAAACAAAAAGATA
Source organism: Papilio protenor (assembly GCA_029286645.1). NCBI lineage: Eukaryota > Metazoa > Arthropoda > Insecta > Lepidoptera > Papilionidae > Papilio > Papilio protenor. The sequence continues at coordinate 6,686,713 of JAGSMZ010000020.1, read as the reverse complement.
TTGTGTGCCAATGAGTGATCATTCGGATTTAATTATGGCAAATCTGCAGCCTTTACATTTCTTCAAGAAAATCATCGCTTGGAAAAACCTTGTGAGTAAATTCAACATTCTGGAAGGTTCTACGTGCAGGATGAAGTATCAGTTGAATAATAGACATTTCTTACAAGAGGTAAGTGAAATAATAAAACTACGACTCTATCAGTAATGTAATAATACAAATGATAGAGTTGTGGTAAATTTTATTCGTTTCCACTCTAGAAGGTATAGAACAGTGGTAGAGCCCGCTTAAATATCTTTGCAATATCACGACCACACAGAAGACAAGCGTGAAGTGGAAGCGGTTCCGCGTTTCGTCTGATGAGTGTGAGTGCCGGAGGCCCAATTTTAGTCCCTTTTCCGTTCCACCCTCTTCTTATAAGGAAGGGATTGGATGGGGAAGTGGATTTGACGGTGAAGGAGACGCATTGGAAGGGGAAATATCCTCTTTATGTGCGTCTCCTCCTCCGTCGATTTAGGGTAGGGAACGCGTCTGCAATTGCGGATATCTATGGGCAGCGGTCGCTTCGCCATATTGGCGGATTTAGGTGGCCGCTTGCTCGTTTGCCACTTTATGATATAAAAAAAAAGTCCTTTTCCCTTTCCACCCTTATCTTATAAGGTAAGGATGGAAAGGGAAAGTGAATTTGGAGATGGAGGAGACGCATAGGAAGAAAAATATAAACATTTTGTTAAGTCAACTTTGCAAATAACAGTATTCCAAGATAAAACCATACGTTTCTGATCAACGTGACTTGAATGAAATGTAGTTGACTTGCTGGGAGCAGCGATATTTTAGAATGGAAATTAGCGTCGTCCAAGAACTTCTGTTTTAAAGCTCGGCGATGTATTTCATTAGTTACGTTAATAATTAAAAGGTACACTTTTGGATAATCCAGTTTTATAATCAGCAAACATTTATTCATTTAACTTCGAAGTTTCTTAATAAAAAAATATTTCTATTCTAGATCAATATCTAATAGATCATATCCAGATTTTTTAATTTAATTTATTTACTAAACTTCGCATACGACTCTGTCCATTTGGAATTTAAAAAAAATAACTTTTCAACCAAAAAGGGACAAGGAAAATATGAAATAAGTGTTTTTGCGTGACAATTTGTAATACTTTAGCATAGAGTGGACTCATTTCGCAGTATGCGTGAATTGTTAGTGGACATGAACTAATAAATTATAGCATAAACCCGCAACACACATTCAGTTTTAACTGTACAATGAAAATGTACGTGTATATAACTGAGAACTATACAGTTAAACGGACACTTAAAATTTTGCCTCCAAACGTACATACACTTTAAAGAATTAGTCCCTTTTCCTTTTCACCCTTTTCTTAAGAGGAAAGGATGGGAAGGAAAAGTGGATTTGACGGTGGCGGAGACGCATAGAAAAGGGAAATGTCCTCTTTATGTGCGTCTCCTCCGTCAATTAAGGGTAGGCAACGCGTCTGCAATTGCGGATGTCTATGGGCAGCGGTCGCTTCGCCATATTGGCGGATTTAGGTGGCCGCTTGCTCGTTTGCCACTTTCTGATATAAAAAAAAAGTCCTTTTCCCTTTCCACTCTTTTCTTATAAGGTAAGGATGGAAAGGGAAAGTGGATTTGACGATGGAGGAGGCGCATAGGAAGAAAAATATAAATATTTTGTTAAGTCAACTTTGCAAATAACAATATTCCAAGGTAAAACCATACGTTTCTGATCAACGTGACTTGAATGAAATGTAGTTGACTTACTGGGAGCAAGGATATTTTAGAATGGAAATTAGCGTCGTCCAAGAACTTCTGTTTTAAAGCTCGGCGATGTATTTCATTAGTTACGTTAATAATTAAAAGGTACACTTTTGGATAATCCAGTTTTATAATCAGCAAACATTTATTCATTTAACTTCGAAGTTTCTTAATAAAAAAAATATTTCTATACTAGATCAATATCTAATAGATCATATCCAGATTTTACTAGATTTCGCACACGATTCTGTCCACGTGAAGTTAAAAAATTAAACTTTTCAACCAAAAAGGGACAAGGAAAATATGAAATAAGTGTTTTTGCGTGACATTTTATAATACTTTAGCATAGAGTGGACACGTTTCGCAGTATGCGTGAATTGTTAGTGGACATGAACTAATAAATTATAGCATAAACCCGCAACACACATTCAGTTTTAACTGTACAATGAAAATGTACGTGTATATAACTGAGAACTATACAGTTAAATGGACACTTAAAATTTTGCCTCCAAACGTACATATACTTTAAATAATTAGTCCCTTTTCCTTTTCACCCCTTTCTTAAGAGGAAAGGATGGGAAGGAAAAGTGGATTTGACGGTGGAGGAGACGCATAAAAAAGGGAAATGTCCTCTTTATGTGCGTCTCCTCCGTCAATTAAGGGTAGGCAACGCATCTGCAATTGCGGATGTTAATGGGCAGCGGTCGCTTTCCATTTCGGTGGATTCAGGTGGCCGCTTGCTCGTTTGCCACCTTATATTATTAAAAAAAAAGAAGGGTTCTATTGTGTCGTAATAGTGCAGTTAAAACAGAAGGTGTATAGCGGGCTTAAGATCACGTCACGACGGTCTCTATTCTTCCATGAGGTGGGCATAAAATTAATATTAAAGCTGAAATAAATGGTAAAATTTCGTCAGTTCTTCAAAATTAAGTCAATTCTTTTGCTATTAACTTAATTGAAATATGTCGATTTAGGGACATAATGGTCAATCACATGGCTACAAAGGTAGAGAAAGGAAAGGTAGAGAGAAATACCGAAGAAAGGTAGAGAAATATGGAAGATTGTGTGAAAGATTAAGAAGGAAGTGAATTCAGATATACCTGATAGAGGATTTTTTTTTTCATAAGGTGCAAGCAAGCGGCCACCCGAATCCGGCAAACTGGCGAAGCGACCGCTGGCCATAGACATCCGCAATTGCAGATGGGTTGCCTACCCTTAATCGACGGAGGAGGAGACGCACATAAAGAGGATATTTTCCCTTCCTATGTCTCCTGCACCGTCAAATCCACGTTCCCTTCCCATCCTTTTTTATAAGAAAAAGGGTGGGAGGGAAAAGAGACTAAAGTTGGGCCTCCGGCTCACATAGTATGTGCTGCTCTTCTAGATGTATGGAAGTGCAGCATATACTATGCCGACCCTCCGTAGGGACAAGGGCAAGTTTGATGATGAATGGTACACTACCAAGTAACTGATAAAATTTATTACTATACCGAATCAACAATACACCATTAAGACTGTTATAATTCGATTATTTTAGCCGAATTAGAAAATTGGTCCCAATAGTAAACACGTAATTACATCGAACTACAGACCATAAATCAATATATTAATTAAATTACGAAAAACAATTAGCATCGTTCTACGAATTCCCGAAAAAAATACTTTATTATACAATCAAATTAGGACGATAAATCCCAAAAGGATTGTCGTCAGGGTCGACTGAAGAAACCCAATTAATTGTACAACTAAGCAACTATACAGCATGATTCGTTTTTAATTTGGAAACTGATCTACAGCGTGATCAATTCACAAATATCTATTTTAATAATTTATACATTCTAAATTTTATCAGTGGAGCGTCGGTGGCTCAGGGGTTTAAGCACTTGACTTGTAATCTACAGGTCTTGGGTTCGAATCCCGCCATGTACCAATGTGATTTTCGTTGGTATTTTTTTCTGCGACTCGTAATTTGCTATTTATGATATCTCCTAAACTATTTATCGGAATAACACAGTTCCAAGGGTATTTATAATCTACATTAAATTCTCTTGATGATGGATACATTTATTTTGATAAGGATTCATACCGAACACGAGTAACAGCGTTGAAAGTGGGGTATAGATTTTTTTGAACTGAAATTAAACTGCTTAGAAAAAACAAAAGAACTTCAATCTCAATAAATGAAACGGGAAAATCTTCCGCAAACTTGTTACTTAATTTCAGTTCGGGAGTTATCTTGCAACCCTATCTTAAATCCTATGCTACACATTAAGTTATCTTAACTTTACAATCTTCATTAATCCAAGACTTAAAAGTTTGTATCTACAAATTAACCTGTTGCATAACTAAGGTCGATCCTTTCTATAACAATCTTACTTCTTAGTAATGTGATAAATGCGAGTTTAGATGTATAGATGTTTGTTAGATTTACCGCCTAAACTGCTGAACGAATCTCGATGAAATTTGGCATAGATGTAGATAGTCCGGAGGAATACATAGGCTACTTTTGTTTTTAATTTTACGCGGACGGAGTCGCAGGCGTAAGCTAGTTTAACAATTTAACAACAAACAAGCTATCGCTCGCTACTCCATCCGCTTGGAATAAAAAAAAAAAAAAAAAAAAAAAAAAAAAAAAAAAAAAAAAAAAAAAAAAAAAAAAAAAAAAAAAAAAAAAAAAAAAAAAAAAAAAAAAAAAAAAAAAAAAAAAAACAAAAAGAATGTGCGCATGTTAACTATTTTAAAAGAGAGAGAAAATAATCAAGGGAAGAGATAAAAATTTAAATTTAAAAATAGTACTTTATGAGTTAACGTTTTTGTACAGATAATAAAAGAACTTTTAGTTTTCTTTTAAAAGTCAACTTAGTTTGCGCATTTTTAATAGGTGGCGGGATATTATTCCAACACTTGGTGGCAGCGTAACGAAAACTACCTACTGGTAGACTATGTCCTAGTCACCCCTTATTAGGGTAGGCTCCGAGCCCCTCAGTGGGGACATATAGAGAGCTCGTGATTAGATGAAATTATATCAAAGTCATGAAAAGAGATAAATATGTTTAAAAAAACAAAGTTGAAGTTCTTAATACTACTTTATTTTCACTTTTCCTTCCCATTAGAAAAAGGGTGGAAAGAGAAAGGGACTAATATTAGGCATCCGGCACCACACTCATCAGACGAAACGCGGAATTGCTTCCACTTCACGCCTGTCTTCTGTGTGGTCGTGGTCTTTCACCGGGTGAGCCGGCCCATTCGTGCAAAGATGTTAAAACGGGCTCTACCACTGTTATTATTTCCATATAAATCCGATTACTATTATACGAATAGAAAGATAAGTTTGCTGTCTTTTAATATGTTGCAAAAACGAACCAGTCTCGATAAACCTGGTCATTATCATCGTCGCTTACATAAATGTTACTGCAAAGTACTTGTGACATAATCGATGTGATCATATTTACTGGAAATCTATTCCACGCATTACTAATGCATTTTACGAGAGCTTTTAATAAATAGTAACATTTGATATAGAATTTTTTTTAACTGAAATTAAACTGCTTAGAAAAAACAAAAGAACTTCAATCTCAATAAATGAAACGGGAAAATCTTCAGCAAACTTGTTACTTAATTTCAATTCGGGAGTTATCTTTCAACCCTATCTTAAATCCTATGCTACACATTAAAGTTATCTTAACTTTACAGTCTTCATTAATCCAAGACTTAAAAGTTTGTATCTACAAATTAACCTGTTGAATAACTAAGGTCGATCCTTTCTATAACAATCTTACTTCTTAGTAATGTGATAAATGCGAGTTTAGATGTATAGATGTTTGTTAGATTTACCGCCTAAACTGCTGAACGAATCTCGATGAAATTTGGCATAGACGTAGATAGTCCGGAGGAATACATAGGCTACTTTTGTTTTTAATTTTACGCGGACGGAGTCGCAGGCGTAAGCTAGTTTAACAATTTAACAACAAACAAGCTATCGCTCGCTACTCCATCCGCTTGGAATAAAAAAAAAACAAAGGTAAGAAGCCTATTTGCTCTTCCAGACTATCCTCGATATCCATGTCAAATTTCATCGAGATCTGTTTACCCGTTTAGGCTACAAACTCGAACAAACATCCATCCACCCATCCATCTAAACTTTGGCATTTATTATATTAGTAAGATGTTGAAGTAATATACGTAACGAAGATTTCTTGTACATTACTTTAATATAGAAATACACGTTTAATACCGTCGAGGATAAAAATATGTATCATAAAATCTTCTAAAAATATCAATGGGAATTCAAAAGAGGTGCGTAGTCTGCCGTAATCCAATTATCAAGCGGACAAATTTAAGTGATCACATTTCAATAGCCCATATAAATGAGAACCAAACTCGCGGTAGGCCAGTGCAGTGCTTATCGGCCACGCAAAAGCGTGTCACGTACGCGTCCCGCCAAACCGAGCAAACTAGTTTTAGTGTTTCGCGATTCACATCTTATGAAATGCGATGAATTTTATTTTTAATACTCCTTTACGTCTGCGAATTCAATAGCCAGCCGTGCGAAGATAAAAATAGTATAGATATATCTGATGGTGTTTCAAAAGACGGTACAATATTTAAAAACGGTCTCGCGTTCCCGCCGAAATATGTTTATAACAAAAACTTTAATGGTGTTAATGAAACTCGCGGTTGTGTGTGCAATGTTAAGAACTGCTTAAGGAAATGCTGTCCGATGGGATCGGTCATCTATGGAAGGAATTGTACACAGATGACAGATAAAGATATCATAATGAACGAAGGTTTGGATATATTCTTTATGAATGTGTTTCAACGGCGAATGAAATTTGATAAATTTGAAGATCTCTTCCTTGTCTACGGAAGACCTTGTAAAATCATCTATAAGGAGGACGACGGACCTTGGTTCGTTCAAAAGGTAAATTATAGGTTATTAATTTTTTTTTATTGGCGGCCTCTGCCCCTCTCGTCGCTCCCCTGACATATATTTCTCAGGGACCTGGGATGCGGGTGTTTTTATTTTCAAAAAAGTTTACAGTGTGTCTTATTTCTCTGTATCTTATTTCTATATCACAGCTTTTATCTCTTATTCTAGCCCAGTTTAAAATCAATAAATTAAATTAAAAACTAAAATTACAATTAAAACTGACTAGTGTTTGATTAAAACTTACATTACAGTTAAAAATTAAAAATACTAAATTTAAAAACCAAATATCTATACTATTATAATAAAGCGTAAACACACACTTCTTTGTTGCCTAAGATGTCAGCAATTACAGCATATTTTTGAATAATTCTTTTTTAATAAAAAAACCCTACACTTTAGGCTATATATTTGACGCCATTAAACTTAGGGGGTAAATATTTTGGTTAAAAACCCTAATGTGGGAAAGAGACCATAAGTTGCTGGATCAAGGAAGGAAGGAAGACCATCAAGGAAGCAAGTTTGTCATAATGTCATGTCATTTTGACATTTGCAATTGATAATTTGACAAATGTAAACAACAAAATAAAATTTTCATAATTTTATGCGGATGAAGACGCATGGGAACAGCTAGTTTACAATAAAACGTTAAACAATAATAATAAAACAAATTTAAATATAATTAAAAGCAATAAACCAAAGTGTAAAAATATTTTTACACTATTATTTTACTTATTACTACTATTAAATTTTATTTATGTTGATGTGAGAGGTTTAAAAATTGTTTAATAGAAGATAGAGACATTACAAGGTTTATGAATATTTTGCTTGTACTAAATTCAATAGTACAAATAGAACATTTCTTTGTTTTATTACTATTTTGATAGATTAAATAACCGATTTGATATTCAAATTTGACTAAAGGTATGGAAACGGAAAACAATAAATTATATGCTATTATTGTTAACTAGCTTTCGCCCGCGACTCCGTTCGCGTGGAATTAAAAAAAATTAAAAGTGAGTAGCATATGTGTTCTTCCAGACAATGCTCTAAACCTGTGCCAAATTTCATGGAGATCCGTTCAGCCGTTTAGTCTACAAACTCTAACAAACATCCATCCATCCATCGTAACTTTCGCATTTATAATATTAGTATGAAGTATCATATTTACTTATCCTATACTTTTCAACAAAAAAGTATTCATGAGAACAAATATTTCATACTTTCAAATTAAAATTCGCTAAACAACCATTGTTAAAAATCATGACTTGAAGAACATTTTTCATTCTTTAACGAAACTTGTAAGTCTTCGCTTAAGTTCATTGCTCTAAAGAAAAAAATTAACAGACGTTCTTGGGTAAAAATATCGAAAAACACCTATAATATACAATAGCTGTATCACTTCCCAAAATACTGTTAGACAATGTTTAAACACATGTTAACCCATTGACCGTCGCTGATTGATATGACGCCGATTATACAACAGTATGTTTTGCGCTTTCATATCATCATCATCATCATTCTTATCCTACTCCCGTAGGGTCGGCGCGACAGGTTTTTGTCCTCCAAATAACTCTATCATACGTCATCTCAGTCATCACTCCCTTTTTGATCATGTCACCTTTCACACAATCCATCCATCTTTCTAGGTCTACCTCTACCGGTGTACCCTTCCACACTCATAACTAACGTTCTCCTTGTTACATGCGATTCATCCCTCCTCATAACATGCCCATACCATGCTAACCTTTTACTCCTTACCTTCTCTACCACTGGGGCTACTCTCAAACTTCCTCTAATATACTCATACATACATATATCACCAAAATTACTTTCAAGTCAAAGTTTCAATAACTATGTAGATGTAGACATACGAAGACAACAGTTTCACGCGGTTTTTTAAGCTTCATAAAGTTTCCGAACAAAGTTGCACAGGTGATTTTTATTTCAACTAAAATCAACACAAGACCCTACCCAATGTCACTGCCAACTTATTTACATCCTAATGAGAACATAATATATTAAGAATCCACAATGAATACGATAAGAATGATTGGCCATTTTTGAGTTCGAATGGACTTTATAAAATTAAATAGCGCAAGCAATTCATTCATTGTTTAATTTCTGTAGGAGATACGTGACTAGTTAGCGGTAAATACCGGTGAGACAAGTCCTATTATTGTTATATCCGTAATACAGAACCAGTCAATACGTCACTAAACAAGGCCTTTACATACGCGTCATTAATACCTTAATTACGTATGTTTAGTTGCAATGCAAATCTTTTGTACGAACAAATCACACTTATAGACCTAAAACTCGTAATTTCCAAAATCATTTATACTAATCTTACTTCTTATTATTATTGTAAATGCGATAGTTTATATGTTTGGATGGATTTTTGTTAGAAGGTATCTCCTAAACTGCTGACTGGATCTCCGTGAAATTTGCAATAGATGTAAAGCTTAGCCTGGAAGAATACATGTGCTACTTAACCATTTTTCTAATTCCACGCAGACGGAGTCGCGGGTGAAAGCTAGTAATATTATAAATTCGAAATTTTGGATGAATGTTTGACATTACGCATCTCCAAAACCGCTTAACGGATCTCTAAAAAATTGGATCAGATGTAAAGCTTTGTCTGGAAGAACACATGGGCTACAATGCTATTGTAGCCCATGTTTAAGTAATATAGAAAAGAGTAAATTTCTCGGTATTCGTCTAATGTACAAGACTATGCTTAACTAGGCATAAGATACAATTAAGTATGTTTTGTACAAGTTTTCAGACAGTAGAAACCAACCTTAATAATCCACATTATTGTAATGTATTTTCTCGAATTTGAATTTCGAAATAATCGATAATAAATCTCTATATCAAACATTTCACTCAGAAAATACACGCATGAATGAGAAATTCTAATCCGATATTTTTTCGCGCGCACATTTTTTTAATCTGTATTTTAGTACATGGCCACGGATAAAAAAGAGCTACAAATATATCGAATAAAAACAGGATGTTATGCGGAAGTTGTGGGTGTATTATCAATTATGTGCGAATTTCAATTCGAAGGACATCGATGTTTTAATTTTAAAACAAATTCCTATATACTAATTAAGTTGAATGCACTCGAAGTAATAATGTAAGCAACACACGATAGGTTTTGCACGACGATTTTAACCTCGCATAACATTACCAACTGGAATAACTGTTTCATCTATACTAACATCTATACTATCTATATCTATACTTCATCTATACTATACTATTATAGTACACTTCTTTGTTGCCTAAGATGTCAGCAATTACAGCATATTTTAGAATAACTCTTTTTTTAATAAAAAGCCCTACACTTACGTCACGCTTTAGGCTATATATATTCACGCCATTAAACTTAGGGGCTAAATATTTTGGATAAAACCCTAATGTGGGAAAGAGACCATAAGTTGCTGCCAACATCAAGGAAGCAAAGTTGCCATGGTTTGTCATCATGTCATGTCATTTTGACATTTGCAATTGATAATTTGACACATGTAAACAATAAAATAAAAATAAAACTTTATGCGGATGAAGTCGCATGGGAATAGCTAGTTATAAATAGAAAAGATTTGTATTTATGTATTGGAATAATTTAAAAATTATAAACGATTTTAAAAATTCACCATTAAAAAGCTACGTTATCGGTGAGTAACATAGGCTATGTTTTGTTGTATGTTTGTTTTAACTTGGTAAGTGATTCTATGTTGTACTGACGAGATTTATGGTCATAACCTAAATATTTCTGCCGTCGCCATTACGCGGACCAACATGTGATTATGTGTGTATTTATAAAATTACTAATTATATGCAGGCAATCACAAGGAAAATTACATATAATTAAGATTCGTTGAAGTTGTAGAAATGTCTCCCGAAATAGCTTACATTGTAAGGAAAAAGCTTGCAAAGTCAACTTGTCTGACATTTAACTGCATAGGACAAAAATAATTTGGTTAAAAATAAAACATCAAACGTTTTTCACGTAATATTGTCAACTAGCTTTCGCCCGCGACTCCGTCCTCGTGGAATTAAAAAAACAAAAGTGAGTAGGCTATGTGTTCTTCCAGACTATGCTCTACATCTATACCAAATTTCATTGAAATCCGTTCAGCCGTTAAGGCTACAAACTCTAACAAACATCCATCCATCCATCCAAACTTTCGCATTTATAATATTAGTATGATAGAACTTAAATTGACTTGAATAAAGAGAGATAAGACTGTTGAAATATACTATTTGTTACTTTAAATATTAGTAGATTTTTGTTAATCTTACTAATATTATAAATGCGAAAGTTCAGATGGAAGGATATACTGTACAGACTTCCCGTAGGCACAAGGGCAGGTTGATTATGTGATGTAACAAAATAGTAACGTGAACATCTAATTTGGTCTTCATCTAACCTCAATAAACATGGAATAAAAGGCCTCGGCTTATGTCAACTGACAATTATTGCTGAGTAAACTTAGCAATGTGTAGTATATTAAACTGTTAGTGGCCGTGACATTACCACTTCTACGAAAATGTATAATTTCAATTTTATTAAAAAACCAAAGAGTTGCCAATATAAACTTGCAGTCATTTCGGTATATGAAACTCATGTTTACAGATACATAAAAAAGTGAAAATACTTCAGTTCCATTGATAATTTTGCAACGCCGTGCAATTTATTTTACAACGCCTAACCGTTATTAACTGGTACACCTCTATTCAAATATCTTGGTGGCTCCAGGTATTGCGGTATGCAGTACCTTCCTAACATTGCTTTTTGAGTATAGACTTGAGGAATGTTCAGAGCCACCAAGATGTTTGCTACTGTGTTTTGTTCTAGATTCATCATTTAATTTAATATTAATTTTTAAAATAAAAAGGAGTAATAGGCCAAAACTGTATGAATTCTCAATGTTCGGAATAATGGGCGCATTACAAAACCAAAAATAAAAGTCCCAGTTCACCGGCCTTCACCTAAATGTACTGTTTAACGTCTGCTGCGAAAATATCTTGTTTTTCCTTATTCTGCTGTACCTAGAAATATCATGTTTTAGATCGTTAGTAAGCATACTTATTAATAAACTAGCTGTTCGCGTGCGGACTCATCCGCGTGAAATTATAAAAACTTTATTTTATTGTTTACATTTGTCAAATTATCAATAGCAAATGTCAAAATGACATGACATGACATGACATAACAAACCTTAGCAATCTTTCTTTCTTGATGTTGGCAGAAACTTATGGTCTCTTTCCCACATTAGGGTTTTTATCCAAAATATTTACCCCCTAAGTTTAATGGCGTGAAAATATATAGCCTAAAGCATGACGTAAGTGTAGGGTTTTTTATTAAAAAAAGAATTATTCAAAAATATGCTGTGATTGCTGACATCTTAGGCAACAAAGAAGTGTGTGTTTACGCTTTATTATAATAGTATAGATATAGATAGATAGTATAGATATAGATAAACGACAGTAATTATTATTTATCATTTAATCTAGGTTCAAACATTATTTAAACTACGTTAGAAAATCGATAATTGTTTACAAATGCGTAGATTAAAAAATAAGAGGTTTTTTAGACTATAGATAAAGTCTTAAAAAACTGAATAATTAAAAAATCGGCTCACTTTACCAGATATAGAAGGTAAATTAAAACACATAATTTAATTATAACCCATTTATTTCAATTTCCTTAAGAAATCGAGCAGATAATCTGAAAGAAATAAAAAAATACATTAAAAATCTATGCACAAAAAATATATTTTTCATTTCTTGCGCGACGGACAAACTTGATTTTATATTCTTATCTGTATTGCGACCGCCTGTACTCGAAATGATTGAACTGATTTTGAGTTAATTTTCTTGAATCCGACTTTCCAATAGAAAGACGTTATCAATTCGTTTGTATTTTTTTCATGTGTTACCGCATATCTACAGCTCTTCACCGACACTGACTTCAAAGTCACATTATTTGTACAATGAACAATTACAACAAAGAACTTTTCTGCTTACAGTATTAGGTGGCTAGCGGAATTCGCCAAAATAGCGAAGCGTCGCCAAAATAGCGAAGCGATCCGCATTTGCAGATGCATAAACGTATTTACACCTTCTATTGTACAGTCTATTCTGTTTTGGAGACCTAATTAGATGTATATATCCTTTGGTATTTACCTGGGTTTTAGGGTGTAGGTGACGCCATAGCGATGGCAGTCAACTGCGAAACGATGCTCCCAGCGGCTACGTTCCCGTAGTAAGCTTGAGCGGCGGCGGCGGTGCTGCCTGCTATAATACCGCCGCTACTAAAGCCCAGCATTGGCGCCACCCATGCGGCGCCCAGCCCGCCCGTACCGTAGATAATCGCACCGCCTATAGCATTGACAGCTATTGCCGATAAAAGGCCCATGTTGATCTGAAACAGAGACATGTCGAATTTAATATTTAACTCTTATTTTTATTTTGTACTAGATTTCGCTCGCGACTCCGTCCCCGTGGAAATTAAAAAAGAAAAAGATTAGCCTATGTGTTCTTCCAGATTATCCTATATCCATACCAAATTTCATGGAAAACCGTTCAGCTGCTTAGGCTACAAACTCTAACAAATATCCATCCATCCATCTAAACTTTCGCTTTTATAATATTAGTATGATAGTATACCGGCCATGCAACTTTTTTGGTACTAAATAAACGATCACTTTTTTCCATTTCTATGTTTTTATAGCCCAAAGAAACCTATACATTTTGCGTTTTTGTTAAAAAAAACTATCTTGCCATGATTTATTATGACATAAAAATCCTATTTTATAAAATCCAACCTTCATCCTGTATTTATATTTATATCCATGAAAATTTAATCTAAATTCTTTATTATGTGCTAATCATGTCTTCGCATACAGTTCATACCTTGGTCTTAATGTAGACCATGGTTTTTAAAAAGTACAATAAAATATTTTACTTTAACAAAATAGGTAAAAGGTAATGTTTATGATGATTAAGTACTTATGTCATTAATATTGAAAATAATAAAAGAAAAATAGGAACGCTTCATTTCACAAATAATTCCTTTGGCCGATATCAGGCTACATTTCTTAAACTACTTCAGAAAACCATACAATTGGTAGCCACGCCTATGTTATGACTCAGTAATAATAATTGTTCTCTTATAATCATACATTGAAAATTGCAATTTCCCGTTAATATCAATTAGATAAATCATACTAATACTAATATTATAAAAGCAACACTTTAGATGGATGGATGGGTGTTTGTTAGAGTTTGTAGCCTAAACGGCTGTACGGATCTCGTTGAAATTTGGCATAGATGTAGATGATAGTCTGGAAGAACGCATAGGCTACTTGCTTTTTTTTTCCACGCGGATAAAGTCGCGGGCGAGAGCTAGTATGAGTATAAAAATCTATATGTTAGCACCAGTTAGAACTAAACGCATGCGTTGGCTTGACGCCATTTGCAATACGTCTAGACTAGACTAGCAAATGACGCAAACATCCGCAAACGCTACTTTGCTAATATATTCTGACAGGGAATGTCACTATAAAATCAAGCAAATAAAAAATAACAAAAACATTGCAATAATTGTCAATTCCTAACATTGCAATAATTTTGCAGTATTAGTACAACTGTTATTGTTATTGTTATAAGGCATTGAATAAGCACTATTTAAAAATCAAATGATAACCTACAAACATTTGTATAAAAATACTCTACTTTTTCGTAAATTGATAAAAAAAGGACAAACCTTTTCACAGATTCCTTGTCGACGTCCTAGAACTTCACTTTATACAATGGTAGTGACAGAGAAGCAGGGCTCAGACTTCTATTTATAGCCTCGTGTAAAATCGATGCGAATTGAGTGTTGGCATTTGCACATTTCATATTTTCCCTAGAGTTTTTGTATTACATTTGTTATTATGTGATAGCTTTATATAAGTAAATCATGTTTTGTATCAGTTTATTTTTAAATTTTAACTTAAATATGAACCGTACAGCTACACAAAATTAAATACTTGTTATTTGATTGTAACTAAAGATGTTTTTTTTTTTACTTATTATTATTATTTTCTTTGGGACATGAAATAATAAATTACAGCCGTGAAACTAGAAAAAAAATATTTAATATAAACTTTTGTAATTCCTGTTAATATTTATTTTAAATATTTTCGGAATTATCAACGAATAATCAGCAATTTATGTTTCTTTTTGTAAACTCGACCATTTTCAATTGTTAAATTGTTTTTTATCTATTCTTATTATATATTTATAATAACATTAATAAAAAAAACTCCCTTTATAAAAAAAACCTCTTCTCGTTATAGTAAATTTACCCTTAAATGTGCTACCAATATATCTAGTGGCAACACTTCAAAACTCGGGGAAACCCAGAACATTATTCAATTTCTAGAATATTCTATACCTAACAATGTGAGCTCAGAAATTATTCGAGTTATAGAGTAATTATTTTAAATGTTATTCTCTATGTTATTTTTATAATTACATATAGTACCAATAACTTCATAGTTTTTATTTAAGCATAAGTTATCTGTACAATTAATTATTAACGCTAGCGCCATCTTTTTTTTCGTTTGATGTAACACAATATCAACATAACATCAAATGAAACAAGAATATTTTGATGTATTTCTTAAAAATGAATATTAAGTACGTTATTTCTTTTTCTTATTATTTTTATGAAGTTTCTGATTCAAATAACTACGGTGACAAGTGTGTTATCTGCACGATTAAAATCTGCACGACGTGGTAAAAGTTATTGTTAACAGAGCCATCTGTTGGATGAAATGTTCTTTACGAATATTTGCAAAATATTTACGAATGTTATTCATACGTTAGATGATAGATGGCAGGGGTTGTTTCTGAATGCATGGACTCTATGGTTGGGGATTTTTGTTTATTTCTTTTTGAAATGCGATTTAACTATCATGGGTGTCATCAGGGGGGCAAAAGAGGGCGGCTGTCCCTCCCTAGAAAGTCGAAAATTGAAATAAAAACATTTTTACTTCTAGTCCCATTGATCATCTACCAACATAATAAACTAGTATAGTCTTGTATTATCTGTGGAAAAAAAGTTACAGGCACTTTTAAATGTGGAGAAGTCAATGACCTTTATAATGCATATTCTGGTTAAAATAAGGTCGTCATGGTTTCACGGATGGCTACCCCAGTTCCAGTAATGAACACTTTTTGTACAAACCGGATATATCATTAACCAATTGTTCTTGAAAAATCAAATTCTTTTAATAAAACAAGCAACAAAACAGACGGTTATTAAAATAAATATCTACAAGAGGTCGGCTATTTTTCGTTTGTTCATATCACTTCATAATCAATTGTTTTTTTATTTGTTGATTAAAAATACCTGTATTTACTTTTTTGTACACATTAGCTTTGAGTCTTTCAAGTTTATACGTTAGCACGATTACTAAGACTTTTTTTTCCCATCAACTATTACTTATATACTAGCTTTAGCATGCGACTCCGTCTACTTGGAATTTTATAAAAACAAAAGTAAGTAGTCTATGTGTTCATCCAGACTATCCTCTACATCTGCCAAATTTCATCGAGATCTTTTCAGCAGTTTAAGCTACAAAGTGTAACAAATCCATCTCAACCTTCGCGTTTATGATATTAAGAATAAGATAGTATATTATTCTTCTGTATCGTCTTTTCCCAGTTATTTGGGGTCGGCCTTCGTCGTCCTACAGACAGCACGAATCTTAGAGACTTGTTCGTCAAGGTTGATTTCCTTCATATCCTTTTGGATTAACTTCAGCCAAATGGTTGGTGGTCTTCCGCGGGTTCACGTTGTCGGCATGTTTGAAGTCAATTTGACCATATGATCTTCAGGTCGCTTTCAGAATGTTCAGACATAGACGTCTCTCTTTTGTTTTTCCGGAATGGGAGCGACTTTAAAACTCCCTCTTACATATTCGTTTCTGATTTTATCCCTTAGGGTGTGTGATGTTATTTTATGTATATTTTAATCGTTTCTTGTGTTAACAAAACAATATATCAATCAAGCTATCAATCTTGCTAAGCGATTATGTACGCAATTACGCAATTACGTAAATCTATGTGTAAAACCATTAAAGATGGACACACGATACCATCGATACGGTTAGTCTCACTAGTATTTACCTTTATATAATGTACATAAGTATATGTAAATATAATGTAATCAATAAATACATATATTTAACTACTATAACTCTGAGATCATTATTATTACGCATGTTTTTCTGTTAAAATAATGCTAATCATAGTAATATTATAAATGTTAAAGTTTAGATGGATGTTTGTTAGAGTTTGTAGCCTAAACGGCTGAACGGATTTCGATGAAATTTGGTATAGATGTAGAGGATAGTCTAGAAGAACACATAGGCTACTCACTTTTGTTTTTTTTTTAATTCCACGCGGACGGAGTCGCTGGCGAAAGCTAGTACATTTATAAAAATGAATTAAAAACCAACCATTTCATAATTCTCCCTACTGACTTAAGTTACACTTGCTACACTTATTTAAGTTATCTATAAGTAAAAGACCAGCCGTTTCGGTTATTACCCGGAACCGGTGGTTTGTGAACAGATTATATTATTCGACATGCAAATACTAATGCTAATATAAATGCGAAATTTTATATAAATGGATGGTTTGCAAGAGTATGTAGACTTTTGGCATACATGTAGTGGATAGCCTGGAAGAACATAGGCTACTTACTTTTTTTTTTTTATTCCACGCGAACGGAATTCCATTTTATTAATTGTATTGATATAAATTGAACATTGCCAATTCAAGCACTTAGGGTATTCCCCTTGGGATTGTATGATGTGAATTAGTGTCAATAGAGGTCGTTATACACAATTGGACGAAAAAAACCATCCGATTCTATTGAATGGCTGCAAATTTTTACATAAATAGTTTTTGTAATAACGTAAGACTTTTTGCATATTTTTTAATGAGTTGCCTTGACTTGTTCGACGAAGTTTACAATATTACAAATTAACTTGTATTGGATGGATGGACATGTTATGCGACGAGACGATGGGGACATAAACTAGAAAGTGTTAAGATTGAATGTGTATGGTTACAAAGGTAGAGGAAGACCGAAGAAAGTATGGATGGATTGTGTGAAAGAGGATGTGCTTAAGAAAGGAGTGGATTCAGATATGACGGCTGATAGAGATGTATGGAAGAGCAGTTCATACTGTGCCGACCCTCCGTAAGGGATAAGGGCAAGTGGATGATGATGATGATGGATGTGACCCGTGGAAATAAAAAGAACTCGTCGCTTACTCTTTTTATAATACTATCTCTTCGCGCTATAATATACGCGCTAGCCGTGGAGTTGCGGAAACTGTAGCCCCTACTACTACAAAAACTACTACTACTATCTCTTAAAAAAAAAGCATCTTTTATTCGTCTATATTCAAACCAATCTAATTTTAAAAGATAATCGTCGACATAAATAAATAAAAAAACGTATCAACCTCCTTAACCCTACATGAATATCGACAAACGGATGGAATTGTATTCCCAATTCGTAAGGTTAGGTTAAAAGAGATATGGAGCTGCTTAAATTATTGGACATGCTAGTATTCTATCAATATCAACTCTATAGCCAATTGGTTATTCCAGAATTCCAAAGATAATGACGTTAAACTTTTAAATAATAAAAGATGTTTTCCTTAAAGATTTTGTTAGGCCGTCGAGACACAAAGATCAAGTTGATTGACATTGCCGTCATGTAGATAACGCAATATGAGTTTCAATTGCATTGCCAAAACGTGTATAGTGCGACAAGCTTAACTGGGCCGGTGTGTAAGGCAACACGCAATCAGATCATAATATCTATGCAATCCGAAATTCTAGCCCACTTTGTAATACCGCCATCATTGTTTTCTTTATCTAAAACATGTAATATCTACGAGTATATAGACATAGTAAACATTAAAGAAAACCATGATAACGCAGCTACAATACTACCAGGACCTTGTAACATTGGACACATGGCGCTAGTGAGCTATCATAATTTAATTTGACTTATGCCCGGGTCAGACAATTTGTCGATCTATATTAGTGCGCACACCTCAAACTAAACTATCGGACTACTGTTTAGTCTCGCTAATGTGGAGGTGAGCACTACTCGATTTTTAGTTCTGCAACTAAACGGTTGAATTGACTGCGAAACAATCGACATTCGCATAACAATTGTGTGATAGTTTAGTCAAAAGTCTGCCCCCGCTCTTAACTAACGTGTCCTGCTTCATGTCTGCAATTCAACCTGTCAGCTGTCGAGATATGAAAAAGAAAAATAAATCAATTAATAGATGAGTACTTGAATAATTTCGGTTAAATGCTTACTCTCAATGTAATCTATATAGACAGGCAGAATATTTGAATTTAGATCCATCTGTTTCTTCCGCATTAAAGCGCGCACACCTTTGACTAACCTATCGCACAACTGTATCGCGCTTTGATTCCTGTGAGTTTATATTCATACATATATCGGCTTGAGCTAGCACGATATCAGAATTACCACTACTCGAGATCACATGTGGGCGGCCATGGGTAAAGTCGGATTCCAAGAATACATTCACAATACTTCAGTCAGGATATCATCGATCTACCAAGCTCATATCGTTCAAACAATGTTCTCGCAACGATCCCTATTTTCAGAATAATCTAAGTTCTCACGAAAGTCGCTTGGCGGCGCTCGTGTTCTAATTATGACTTGAATTCAAATTGATTTCTTCTTCTGATTGCGACACATATAAATCACATCCATATGTGCGTAGACTACTCGATTTTTAGTTGTGCAACTAAACAGTTGAATTGCGAAACAATCGACAATCGCACAACAGTTGTGCTATAGTTTAGTTAAAGGAGTGCGGCCGCTTTTAACCTACGCATGCTTGTTAGTTGCGTTGTTGTTATAATGGGTATAATGATATTCAAACTTTATGGTGCTTTCAATTACGCACAGGATTGCAGAAAACAATCTATAATCTATACTAATATAATAAAGCGTAAACACACACTTCTTTGTTGCCTAAGATGTCGGCAATCACAGCATATTTTCGAATAAATCCTTTTTTAATAAAAAGCCCTACACTTACGTCACGCTTTAGGCTATATATTTTCACGCCGTTAAACTTAGGGGTAAATATTTTGGATAAAAACTGTAATGTGGGAAAGAGACCAGGTTTGTCATGTCATGTCATATCATTTTGACATTTGGTATTGATAATTTGACAAATGTAAACAATAAAATAAAGTTTTTATAATTTCACGCGGATGAATCCGCACGCGAACAGCTAGTTATCAATATTTATCAATGAATTAGTGTCACAAACTGCGTCACATTGATGCAATGCCGTTCATATTGCATTGTCTGGTTTACAAGTTGGTATATCCTATCAATTATATCGCAGTGAGTTAAGAAGCACTTAGACACGGCATAATCAATTTTATTAGTAACACTTGTAAGAGTTATTTATAGATTCATAGTCAGAAGTGATTACAATGGGGATTGTTTTCTTTTTTTTTTTTTTTTTTTTTTTTTTTTTTTTTTTTTTTTTTTTTTTTTTTTTTTTTTTTTTTTTTTTTTTTTTTTTTTTTTTTTTTTTTTTTTTTTTTTTTTTTTTTTTTTTTTTTTTTTTTTAACGTAAATAAACCAGCGCTTGACCTCGACTCCACCTAAGTTAAGTGAAGACGCTGCCGAAGGATAGAGCGCGCTAGCTCAATAAGTGCCGATTCACCCTACTCTTGAAGGCACCCACGTTATAGCTGGACGGGAACACTGAGGCCGGCAACTTGTTCCATTCCTTTGATGTGCGCACAAGAAACGATGTCTCGAATCGCTTTTTGTAGTTTTAAGGAGTACAACCAGCCTGTTTTCTTTAATTACTTAATCTAATAGTGTAAGAGCGCAGGGGTGTCGTAAGCCGAATCAGCCAAAGAAAAACAACAAAGGTGCTAAAACAGTCGTTTATTGGTTTTACATAACCAATGCGTTCGATCTGCGCGCGGACCCCAGGTTGGGAACCACACGCAGATACAAAAAATGTTACATATTTACAACATCGGATAGCCGTCACAACAGCAAGCGGCTATCTGCCGGATTAGGCCGTCACTACCCGCAAGCAACCTAATCCAGCTACACTACTGTGCAAGTTCTGAGTAAAATTAGTCACAAGACAGCAAGCTAATATACTCAGAATCGCGTCGTAGGAACTAACTTGAGAAGACAACATTTGTTATCCCCTTATTTGCGTAATTTTTTTTTTTTTTTTTTTTGTGACTGAATGGTCACTGTTTGCCTTGAAGAGGCATTTACAGATTCACCGGGCTTGAGGTGGCCGAGCGCAGATGGCGCTTAGCCTAAACCTCGTTTATGAGTAACTAGGCTCGAGGGCTCCCTCAGGAGCCTCGGCTCGGGCCGTTACTTCGTTATTATTACCGGATTGGGAGGCCACCGAGCTCTTAGATCGCTTAGGTGGACGCTCCATAGAGTGACTAGGCACAAGGGCCCCCGAGAGGGGACCTCGGCTTGGGCTGTCACTCAATACGCGTTTAGCATTCCGATTCAAGGGTGCCCAAGAGGGCCGAACCTCGGCTTGATCGGCTGCTGCTATCTGATTACTATTATTATTATTATTACATCTAACATTACTACCACTTCGGAAAGCGTTAGCGCTGGGAGAAGAAGTGGCGGAAGAAACTCCAGCAACGCTTCTATCATTGATAGGAGAAAACCTGCCTGCTATGAGGCCGTATCGCGGGAATGATTGCCGTAGTCGACAGCGACTACGGCGTTTTGTTTGTTTGAGTAGTTGTTTAATCCTAGCCTGAGCGATTGTTATTGCATCGTCTTGGAAGTCAAGAACGTGCCTAGGTCTGCGATGATCACGTCGAAATTTACCGAGCGCGATTGGGTTGTAGGTGGCGGCACCTACAACTAACGTATTAGGATGACCGACGGCAGAGTCAAAATAACGACGCGACGCCAACTTCAGGTGTTGGGCTATGGTGGGTAAGTCCAAGTCTATGTGAAGATCACTATTGCGCATGTACCACGGGGCCCCCGTGGCTCTGCGCAAGAATCTATTCTGAATCACTTGAAGTCGATGTATTTGTTTCGGCGAGATGTGCGCGAATACCGGGCTAGCATACGTCATGACGGGACGCACTACTGATTTATAGAGTGTCACCTTATTCCGAAGGGACATTTTGCTCTTTTTATTGAATAACGCGGAAAGACGACCTAATATAAAAGCCGCGCGGTTTCTAACTCGGGTCACATGAGCGGAGAAGTTAAGTTTAGAGTCGAGTATGACACCTAGGTATTTAACTTGGTTTTCCCAAGGTATTGGGCTGTCCATGAGTTTAACGGATGGGAGACGTTGTTCTTTGCGGCGTGCAAGTAGAGAGCCGCGCTTTTGGTAGGATTGATCTCGATCCTCCATTTCCTGAACCAGGCACCAAGGGTGTTTGCTGCAGTCTGTAGACGTTGACAGATAGCATCAGGCTTACGGCCTGATGTAAAAATGCAGGTGTCATCGGCAAATAACGCTAATTCCACGCCGCGTACGCGCGGAATATCATTGGTATAAAGGTTAAAAAGGACCGGCCCTAACACCGACCCTTGGGGCACCCCGGCTCGAACGGGGTGCGATCTAGAGCACACTCCCTCGACGCGGTAGCGGAACGTGCGGCAACTTAAGAAGTCTCGTATTATGCATACGAGACGATCGGGTACTCCGTACTCATATAGCTTGTATATGAGTCCGTTGTGCCATACTTTGTCGAACGCCTTTGCTACGTCGAGAAAGAGAGCTCCGGTGTTAAGGCCTCGTTGCCGTTTGGCAAGTATATGCTCCGTGATGCGGTGCACTTGATGAGTGCATGAATGCTTGGCGCGGAAGCCAAACTGTTCGGGGATGGGCATGCCTTTTGTATCCATAAAGGAGCGAAGGCGGACTAAAATTAACCGTTCATAAATCTTCCCAAACGTTTTGAGAAGACTTATGGGGCGATATGACGTGGGATTTGTAGGCGGTTTGGTGGGTTTGAGGAACCCTATGACTTCGGCGTCCTTCCACTCGTTGGGAAAGACGCCTTTGGTCATTGCCGTGTTATAAATAGCTACGAGAAGTTGTATAATAGCAGCTGGAAATAGTTTGGCCACCCTATTGGTGATACCATCTGAACCGGGTGCTTTGCGGGGGCGCAAGTTTTTAATTAATTCCTTAACTTCATCGCTAGTTACCGGAGTAATAGAATCGAGGAGGGGTACGTTTTTCCTCCGTTCGACCTCGCTGTCCACCTTTCGGAGATGGTCAGGGTCCACCGGTAGGCTACTGGGGGAGCACTGGGTTTCGAGGCTGTCAGCCAGGCATTCGGCTTTCTCCTCGTCCAACATGGCAGGTGCCATATTTGGACGCGAGAGTGGCGGCATCGTACGATGTGGGTCACCTTTGAGCGATTTAGGAAGGCTCCAGAAGGCTAAATGTGATGGCTTTACGTTACGAAGCGTTGTGTCCCACCGTTCGTTCCGGATGGCAGCTATGCGTGTTTTTACTTCACGCTGTAATTTACGTAGCTGTTTCCGGTTCGATTCAGTTGGATACAAATCATGAGCTCGGGTAGCCGCGTTCTTGCGTCTCAACAAGTCTCTGGCATCTGGTGGTAGTGCCCAGCGTTGTTTGTCCGACTCAGGCATCTGCCTTGAGCAGTCGTCGATGGCGGTTTGGATATGACTTGTTAGAGAGCCGATCGCGACGCCCATATCGTTATCTGTATTAATTAAGTCGGGGATAGCGTTTAGGTGTGGCGATGTAATGTCTTTGAGCTTGGCACTAAGCTTGTGCCAGTCAACGACTGTTTTAAGTTGGGGGTCGGCTGGGGCAGAGGGCCCTAGCTGCAACAGAACTGGTCGATGATCTGAGTGAAGCTCATGTATCACCTCGATATTGCGTATGGCAAGGTTAATATTTTTGACGATTGCAACATCAAGCACATCCGGAGTGTGTCCCAATACGTGGGGATAGTGCGTAGGCTCTATTGGCGCTACGATTTCAAAATCGAGTAAGTCCGACAGTGCATCAAGCGCACGGCCGCGTTTACTGATTCTGGTGGAGTTCCATCGAGTGTGCTTGCTATTGAAATCACCTGCAAGGATGGTGGCTCCTCCTAGAGATAGAAGGGCTTCTAAGTCGGATCGTAAGATGGTTGCGCTTGGTCTACATGGAAGGTAAACTGAAGCTATCGTAATTGGGGCGTGGCCAGTCATTGCCAGCTGACAGATCGAGGCCTCTAAGTGCGTTAACGCGGGCGTGTCAATCGGTACACAGTGCAGGGATTTTTTGTAGTAAATGACAGTACCACCACCCGGGGCGCCGGTCCTATCATTCCTGACGATGTTATAGTTAGAGACCTTCGGGTCCCTCATTGCTGGTTTAAGAAATGTTTCCTGCACGAGTAGTACGTCGACTTGATGATCGCGAAGGAACGTATGAATTTCGTCCCGTTGTTCCCTAATACCGTTCGCGTTATAAAAAGCTACGCTGATCGAACGCGGTTTGACTCTGCCATTATTACGCGCGAGAGACGGATAGCTGCTATTGTTAAGATCGTTTGCAGCCATCGAGACGCCTAATTCTTTTCGAGAGCACATACGATGTGCTTTTTTTTTTTTTTTTTTTTTTTTTTTTTTTTTTTTTTTTTTTTTTTTTTTTTTTTTTTTTTTTTTTTTTTTTTTTTTTTTTTTTTTTTTTTTTTTTTTTTTTTTTTTTTTTTTTTTTTTTTTTTTTTTTTTTTTTTTTTTTTTTTTTTTTTTTTTTTTTTTTTTTTTTTTTTTTTTTTTTTTTTTTTTTTTTTTTTTTTTTTTTTTTTTTTTTTTTTTTTTTTTTTTTTTTTTTTTTTTTTTTTTTTTTTTTTTTTTTTTTTTTTTTTTTTTTTTTTTTTTTTTTTTTTTTTTTTTTTGTTTGTATATTCGCGGGCACGTTTGGTGGGTTTGAGGAACCCTATGACTTCGGCGTCCTTCCACTCGTTGGGAAAGACGCCTTTGGTCATTGCCGTTTTATAAATAGCTACGAGAAGTTGTATATAGCAGCTGGAAATAGTTTGGCCACCCTATTGGTGATACCATCTGAACCGGTGCTTTGCGGGGGCGCAAGTTTTTAATTATTCCTTAACTTCATCGCTAGTTACCGGAGTAATAGAATCGAGGAGGGGTACGTTTTTCCTCCGTTCGACCTCGCTGTCCACCTTTCGGAGATGTGCAGGGTCCACCGGTAGGCTACTGGGGGAGCACTGGGTTTCGAGGCTGTCAGCCAGCATTCGGCTTTCGCCTCGTCAACATGGCAGGTGCCATATTTGGACGCGAGAGTGGCGGCATCGTACGATGTGGGTCACCTTTGAGCGATTTAGGAAGGCTCCAGAAGGCTAAATGTGATGGCTTTACGTTACGAAGCGTTGTGTCCCACCGTTCGTTCCGGATGGCAGCTATGCGTGTTTTTACTTCACGCTGTAATTTACGTAGCTGTTTCCGGTTCGATTCAGTTGGATACAAATCATGAGCTCGGGTAGCCGCGTTCTTGCGTCTCAACAAGTCTCTGGCATCTGGTGGTAGTGCCCAGCGTTGTTTGTCCGACTCAGGCATCTGCCTTGAGCAGTCGTCGATGGCGGTTTGGATATGACTTGTTAGAGAGCCGATCGCGACGCCCATATCGTTATCTTTATTAATAGTATTAACAGATAGATGGCGTTAGTCATCGAGTGTTAAATAACAGACTTTTGTTGTTCCTTGTTTTGAGTAATGCTTCTTTTTTTCGCATTGTTGAAAATAAAATCGATACAAACCTGGATCCCACTGAAATTTAGAGAATATCATCAAAATCAGCACATTATAATCACAATTGTAAATTAATTATGGACATTGCAGATTCCAAAATATTTCTCTATATCTAAACTAATATAAAGAGAAAAGATTTTTATTTTTGTATGTATTGAAATAACTCAAAAAATACTGGGCCGATTTTAAAAATTCTTTCACCGTTAGAAAGGTAATTTATCTATGAGTAACATAGGCTATATTTTTTTATTATTGTTAAATTTTACGAGGTCGAAGTCGCGAGCAACAGCTAGTCTTTACTAAAGAAATTTAGTAATCAAATAATCACTAGGCCACGAGGTCGGGTCACTCGTAAAATATAATTCACATGCTATTTTTATATCTAAACAGATGTTTGTCGCGCAGATGTCAGTCGTAAACATGTGGGATATACTAGGAAAATAAATTTTACCAAAACAGACATTAATGGGATAATAAAACAACAAAACAAAAACTTCATACATCAATGAATAGAGCTTCATTCATTCTATAAACACTAGTTGAATTAGTAACTAAAAACGTGTAATTTTTGTTTGATCTTTGTGTACAAGGACGGTCTGAAGCTTTCGGTACACTACCGGACAACGGACAACGTACAGGCCAGGAATTTATTTTCCTATCCATTTGGAAAAAAATATGGCTCCTAGATAAACTGTCATAAGCCGCAATCTTAAGATTTATATCTTGTTTTCATATTTTTAAAATTAATATGATACATAAATATCCGTTAATTTGAAATAACTTTTATTTCAATTGTTCGAAAGAACTGCAGAATCTATCGTATGTTTTTATTGATACGTCGTTATAATCAAAATCTTTGAAGATTTTCCTTATAAAATTTGTGTTTCAAATATACGATACTTTACGTAGGAGCCAGCGTAATATCAATTGATTCAGCAATTTAAATTAAAATTGTAAATTTTCTTTTTTTTATTAATTTAGTTTTTTTCTTTTCTTGTGTTTTGTTTTTGTATTTTTCTTGGCCAATAAATAGTGTTTTTTTTTAATTGTCTGATAACAATCCAACGTGTAAAATATGTGATGCGAATATCGGATTTTGTTCCCTTATCTGACAGTGACGTAATTAGCTATCTGAGCCTCTATCAGCCAGTGATGGGACAGGCCCTTAATCTTACGTTTACCATTTGCTGTATGATTTTATCGTAAGAAGCATACGAATTTAATTGTTTGTTCTTACGGCCGTCTGATTGTTTGAGAGTTAATTTTCATTAAAAATAATGTTACATTATTTTAATTACATAATAATCGTGGGTAAATTCCTACATACGTATACTATCAGTTCGTAAATAAAGACGCAATTTACTAAAAATTTAATTTTTGTGGATAATTTTAAAACAATTTGATTTGCGTCAGTAGCGGGGTCAAGCAGTTAAATGACGTTTGATTAATTTGGTGACAAATCTGAGACGCATCTTTACAGCCGTTTTTTCTTTTATAGACCGACGATTTATCTGACCCGGTGGACATAAGTCAAACTGAATTATGACAGCTCACTAGCGCCCTTTTGTCAATGTCAAAAAAGTGTCACAATGTCCCTATAGTATTGCAACTTCAAGTAAAATCAAGAATTTTTAATCTTTAGATTATATGTAAGTTCAAAAAACTATTCAGTAAGCAGAGTATTGTTGCCAGTCTCTCCCAAATAGGAATATAACCAACACTCGACACGCCTAATCTATTAAGGGAGTGCCATAAACAAGAAAATGAACTGATCTAAGATGAATGTCATGTTTTTTACTATTATATCATTTTCTATGTCCATGTAGGTACGAAATATTTGCTGACAGAACCAACAGATTGAAACCTCATAATTGAAAAATGACAAACTACCTTACTAATATAAATGCAAAAGTTTAGATGGATGGATGGACGGATGGATGGATGTTTGTTAGGGTTTGTAGCCTAAACGGCTGAAGGGATCTCGGTGAAATTTGGCATAGATGTAGAGGATAGTCTGGAAGAACACATAGCTTACTCGTTTTATATTTATATTTATATTTATATTTATATTTATATTTATATTTATATTTATATTTATATTTATATTTATATTTATATTTATATTTATATTTATATTTATATTTATATTTATATTTATATTTATATTTATATTTATATTTATATTTATATTTATATTTATATTTATATTTATATTTATATTTATATTTATATTTATATTTATATTTATATTTATATTTATATTTATATTTATATTTATATTTATATTTATATTTATATTTATATTTATATTTATATTTATATTTATATTTATATTTATATTTATATTTATATTTATATTTATATTTATATTTATATTTATATTTATATTTATATTTATATTTATATTTATATTTATATTTATATTTATATTTATATTTATATTTATATTTATATTTATATTTATATTTATATTTATATTTATATTTATATTTATATTTATATTTATATTTATATTTATATTTATATTTATATTTATATTTATATTTATATTTATATTTATATTTATATTTATATTTATATTTATATTTATATTTATATTTATATTTATATTTATATTTATATTTATATTTATATTTATATTTATATTTATATTTATATTTATATTTATATTTATATTTATATTTATATTTATATTTATATTTATATTTATATTTATATTTATATTTATATTTATATTTATATTTATATTTATATTTATATTTATATTTATATTTATATTTATATTTATATTTATATTTATATTTATATTTATATTTATATTTATATTTATATTTATATTTATATTTATATTTATATTTATATTTATATTTATATTTATATTTATATTTATATTTATATTTATATTTATATTTATATTTATATTTATATTTATATTTATATTTATATTTATATTTATATTTATATTTATATTTATATTTATATTTATATTTATATTTATATTTATATTTATATTTATATTTATATTTATATTTATATTTATATTTATATTTATATTTATATTTATATTTATATTTATATTTATATTTATATTTATATTTATATTTATATTTATATTTATATTTATATTTATATTTATATTTATATTTATATTTATATTTATATTTATATTTATATTTATATTTATATTTATATTTATATTTATATTTTATATTTTATATTTTATATTTTATATTTTATATTTTATATTTTATATTTTATATTTTATATTTTATATTTTATATTTTATATTTTATATTTTATATTTTATATTTTATATTTTATATTTTATATTTTATATTTTATATTTTATATTTTATATTTTATATTTTATATTTTATATTTTATATTTTATATTTTATATTTTATATTTTATATTTTATATTTTATATTTTATATTTTATATTTTATATTTTATATTTTATATTTTATATTTTATATTTTATATTTTATATTTTATATTTTATATTTTATATTTTATATTTTATATTTTATATTTTATATTTTATATTTTATATTTTATATTTTATATTTTATATTTTATATTTTATATTTTATATTTTATATTTTATATTTTATATTTTATATTTTATATTTTATATTTTATATTTTATATTTTATACTTTTTATACTATTATAATAAAGCGGGTTCACACACACTTTCGGTTGTTGCCTAAGATGTCAGCAATTACATCATAATTGAAAAATGACAAACTACCTTACTAATATAAATGCAAAAGTTTAGATGGATGGATGGACGGATGGACGAATGTTTGTTATAGTTTGTAGCCTAAACGGCTGAAGGGATCTCGATAAAGTTTGACATAGATGTGTAGAGGATAGTCTGGAAGAACACATAGTCTACTCGCTTTTGTTTCTTTTTATTCTGCGAGGACAGAGTCGCGGGCGAAACTATTATACATAATTCAAACTTAATTTCGATCGCTCACTAGTTCCCTGAAAATAATTAAAAAAAAAAACACAATTCTCGGCGTCCTTGTTTTTCTTTTATTTCATTTTATATGCCTAATGATTTATATATTTTTCTGACATAATATCTCACCGGGCCAAATATCTCGGTCGGACTATTTACGTGTTAAGTTGTCTCTAACGGTTCCATCAGTTACAATGATGTCATTCACATCACGTGTGGCATAATTAATTTATTATCTAAACGTTCAAAGATAATACGTTTTTAAATTTTATTTGCGTAGTTTCCATTTAAAAATAGATTAGACATTGCGTATTTTGATGAATTCGTTTTTAATTATACTATTTCTTAATGATTTAATATTTATGGGGATATTCACACGTAGATTGCTACGAGGCTACGAGTCTACGAGGCTACACTTTCGGGATAATGTTACGGATTTTTTTATTTAACAGCTACGTTATGTATACAAGCATTGTTCTAATGCCTATATAAATACATACTTAATTATATAATTACAGTCAACAAGACTCATTTGTTTATCTGTAAAATTGTTATTCCGCTTCCTCTAGCATGGGTTGTATGTGAATGGAATTGATAACTTAGACATCTGGTTTTACTAGTGTTAATGTTTATATGTACTATGTATATACTTATGTATATATATTCTCTCTATACTCGTATATCTATACATATAATAAAATTGGAGTGTCTGTTTGTAATATCAAAAGAAAAATTCCAGATTTCGTTTAATTTTTTTTTGTCTGTTTGTCTGCCGGTACGCAAGCCGCGTCTTTTCCGGGTAAACTCCGAAACGGCTGGGCTGATTTCGACAGGACTTTCACTGGAGAGAAGCTGACATGGATAGGCATATAATAGGGTCCTTTTTTCAAATTTAAATAATATCAAAAGTGCGTGTCACAAAATAATAATTATTATGTCTTAGTTGATAAACATCAAACTAGTTTATGTCGTGTTTTATAACCAACAAGCTGTTAATTGTGTCTTCGTCCGCACGGAAAAAAATGTAATAAACATAGCCTATAAACCTGTGTCTTGTGATAACATAGCTATTTATTGGTGAAAGAATTTTTGAAATTGGCCCAGTAGTTAGTTTTTCAAACAAAACACAAAAATACAAAATCTTTCCTCTTTATAATATTAGTATAAAAATATAGCTGTGTTTTATTAAAACAATCAAATAGAGTTATTACTCTAAATTAGCTGAATTATAACTGAAATATTAATTAACAAAGTTTTGTCAAGACAAAAATCATGTGAAATATATTTTTAGCGATTTTAATTTCGATGTTTATTCATTCATTAACTACAATTGTATTAGTTAAGGAAAAAATTGCCAAAAACCGGGTCAAACTGACGCACGATTAGCGTAGCAATAATAGAATTTAATTAAAAAGTAATTGAAAACATATTTATGTTACATTTTATTAATTGGTTGAAGAGTTACGAGAGACCGAAAAACAACCGATATCTTTAGGTTCCTTAGGGAACTGTTAGTTAACGATGTTATAACTCAAAATGTTAATCAATTTGAGTGCAGAAATATGCTCACTAACTCCCATCACGTATTAACTCTCACCTTGACAATAATCGGTTATTTTAGTTAATGAAATATGACGAAATTACTACCACTACGGTTGTAATTGCGTTATAATGCCGGAAAAAATACATTGTAATGATCTAATAGTGCCAATTTGTTTGAAATCTATATACTAGCTGTTCCTATGCTGCTTTAACCACATGAAATTATGAAAATTTTATTTTATTGTTAACATTTGTCAAATTATCAATAGCAAATGTCAAAATGACATGACATGACAAACCTTGGCAATCTTGCTTCCTTGATGTTGGCAGCAACTTATGGTCTCTTTCCCACATTAGGGTTTTTATCCAAAATATTTAACCCCTAAGTTTAATGGCGTGAAAATATATAGCCTAAAGCGTGACGTAAGTGTAGGGCTTTTTATTAAAAAAAATTGTTCAAAAATATGCTGTAATTGCTGACATCTTAGGCAACAAAGAAGTGTGTGTTTACGCTTTATTATAATAGTATAGATATAGATATAGATAATATTATAAAGAGGAAAACTTTGATTGTAATGAATAGGCTCAAAAACTACTGGGCCGATTTTAAAAATTCTTTCACCGTTAGAAAATAATTGAGTGAGATTAAACCATAGTTTTTGATTAATAATTACCAATATATTAATAAGGTCATTTAATTTCACAAATGTGTTGTTAATAAAATTTGTTCTTGTGTTGTTTCAATGTATAATTGTGCTTTAGGGACACCGAAGGCTGTATAATTGACAAGCGGGGAAAAAGTTGGAGTGTTATTAAATTAATAAACAAACTATCACCTAATAATAGGAATTGCTTACTTTAATTACTATCACATATACAAGAACTTGAATAGTTAGGATAGGCTTCTACGTTAGGTGGAAATCTTAATTAATAAAATTAAAAGCAATGTGATAAGGAAAATGAAAAACAACACAGTGCCTTATGCTCCAATCAGTCATTTTGCGGTTACTAAGGGATACACTTATCGTAGATTTATTAAGAGACTAGCTTTCGCCCGCGTCTCCGTCCGCGTGGAATTAAAAAAAACAAAAGTGAGTAGCCTATGTGTTCTTCCAGACTATCCTCTACATCTATACCAAATTTCATCGAAATCCGTTCAGCCGTTTAGGCTACAAACTCTAACAAACATCCATCCATCTAAACTTTCGCATTTATTTTATTAGCATGATTAGCTTGTTCCTGCGACATTATCCGCATGGAATTAAAAAGAAATTGCTCAGTGATAATGTAGATCACTTCCGGATTTTTTTTTCTGAAATCGGTCGAATAATTTTTGAGTTTATTATTATAAACTAAGATTACTTACTACATGTAAAACATAAAACTGGTAACTATTACATGCTTGAATAGTAAGATCAAGCTTAGCTTTGTAACTTAGTATAAAATTATAGTAAAATAAAATTGAAAAGAATCATAAAATGAAAGCGTGTATTTAGTCACGTAACAAGGTATATTTAAAATGATTAATAAGGCAAATGAAGTCGATATGACTAAAGGATAAATCCCTTTGTGGGTATCCAGTCTTTTTTATGGTTAATCGTCACACAGACAGAAACTATTCATTAAAGGTAACGTGATTCAATCAACGATGGGACATAGCTGACATCAATACGAGAGCACTAATCAAAATTTCGTATGATACAGGGTGTGAAATAATAAAAAAATAGCAAACTTTAGAGCCCTCTAGTGCCCAAACGAAGCAACTTTGAATAGAGGTAAGTTGGGTCAAATCGTCATATTTTCGACCAAGGCCACCCTGTAAATGTCCATAAAATTTTCCAAGGTTCCATTTCATTACTAAGTTACATTTAAAGGTACGTCTTATTAGTCAAGTTACAGATAAGAAGCGATTTCAAATGAAGCACGTTTGGGAAACAAAATTAATTCTCATTGAAAATGGAGTAACAATTTTTTTTCATTTGACTCGCGTCAATGCAGTCTCAGATTAATAAAAGAGACAGGTTCCTTCAAGGTTCGGAGTTAACCACACAATGCGTATGACGCAAAAACTGTAATTATCATACGAAAAAAATGGATGCTTCCGAATACGTTCGTGATAACAAATTCTTATTGATAACAGTAACCTTTCAGAACATTCATAAATTTGTGTTTTTAAACATAACGCGAATTAAACTGATGATAGTTAATTGTGATTACATTTTTTTATCTACAATGTTTTACTATTTCATAGATTTTCTCTATAGATTTTTCAGCAGAGTCATATATTCACTTTTAATTATAAAACTAGGTTTTGGATTACATTCACATGTTTGATTTATATTTATAACTAGCTTTCGCCCGCGATTCCGTCCGCGTGGAATTGTAAAAATTAGTAGCCTATGTGTTCTTCCAGACCATGCTCTACATCTGTGCCAAATATCATTGAGGTACTTTCAGCAGTTTAAACTACAACCACTCTAACAAACATCCATCTAAACCTTCGTATTTATAATATCAGTAAGATAAGTTTGGTATACGCTGAAGTTAAATCCGAACTAGCAATTTCTCCTTTATTCACTTCGTTTTACATATGTTGCCCATTTGGCAAGAGCATTATATGCTGATGCAGAAAATATAATTACATTCTTGCCTATAAATAGTATATACATTATTAATAGCTAGTCTTCGCAGACGTATTTTACCTTTAAGAGGCATTCGCAGTTTATTTTTGATATCTCTTTAGAAACAACCTGCTCCAATAGTTAGTAATCAGGCTTTCGCTGTTATACCGGTTTGGAAACCGCGCCAGGCTTTTACGTCGTTCGACCGCAATCTTCATAGAATAATTTAAGGATATTAGAATGTTTTCTCATAAAAGTTTTGTTTGTCGTTTACATTTTATTTTTAACTAGCTTTCGCCCGCGACTCCGTCCGCGTGGAGTTAAAAAAAACAAAAGTTAGTAGCCTATGTGTTCTTCCAGACTATCCTCTACGTCTATGCCAAATTTGATGGAGATCCGTTCAGCCGTTTAGGCTACAAACTCTAACAAACATCCATCCATCCATCCATCCATCCATCTAAACTTTCGCATTTATGATATTAGTAAGAGTAAGATAAGATAAGATATACTTGTAATATAAATAAAAATGAGATATTTTTCTATATAACTAAATACTAAACTAAAAGGTATACTAAAGAAAAACTAAACACTACTCATAAACGATAAGTAAATTGTGTTGGAGATGTACCTATTACCTACATTTTGCTTAGGCAAATTACAAACGGCCAGTTATACCGATTAATAGGTGACATAAAAGTGATGCAAGGGAAAATACGTAATGGATAATACAAATATTTTTAAACAATTATTTTTGGATTACTAATATTTTTATGCAGACCTAATTAATCACGTCGGCTTTTCAGTACAAATCATAATTGTATTATGATTTTAAGAAACAATGAAATCACTAAGGTATAAAACAAACAAAAAGTGATTCACAATTTCTTTGTATCATACAATAATGAGGATAAGTAGGTGATGATATCAATTTCCATCTATATCTATACTAATATTATAAAGAGGAAAGATTTGTATTTTTGTATGTACTGAAATAACTCACAAACTATTGGGCCGATTTCAAAAATTCTCTCACTAAAAGCTACGTTATCAGCGAGTAACATAGGATATATGTTTTTTATTATTTTTAAATTTCACGCGGGTGAAGTCGTGAGCAACAGCTAGTACATTATAACACGAACATTGCATCTCCTTGCCTTGGTAGTGAATTTCTGGCAGGTCAACGTACAACCATGACATTTCCTCAACCAATGATTTCGAAATACACTTGCGAGTTCTGTTATAAGTGTTGCGTTAGCGCATAGAATCAATAACAAAAGGCTATAATGAAATATGGTGATTTGACATCAAATAATATTTACATCCTAAATATTGAAATTTAAAAAATTCACTTACCAAGTTTAGCTCTGTTATATTATACTAGCTCTTGCCCGCGACTTCGTCCAAGCAATAATAAGAAAAAAAAGTAGTCTATAATATGCCCGTCTGTCAGCTATCCTCAGTGAAAGTCCGGTCGAAATCGGTTCAGTCGTTTCGAAGATAACCCGAAATAAACGCGGCTTGCGGACAGACAGACAGACAAAAAAAAGCAAGGCAAATACATCATCTTCCCGAAATCTGGAATTTTTCTTTTGATATTACAATCAGACACTCCAATTTTATTTTAGGTATAGCTATATTATGACATCATTTTGATTGTTTCTTGTCATTGTTTTGACTTCTGCAATGTTACGGGTTCAGATAGTACAGTGCGACAAACTTAACTGACCCGGTAAGAGGCGCTGCTATCGCTGTTTATTTTATCACAATAAAAAATGACAACTCACAATATTGCACACAAAACAAGACAAGCTATAACTTGTAATAATAATTTATTATATTATCATAGATAGATGGGACGTTAACGAGCGATTGTTGGTATCACTTTGTCGGTCAGGTAATTTCGATGTTTACTTCATAAATATTTGAATATCGTGATTGCCAATTCATCATGATTCTGATAAGACAATGGAATTCGATGGTTCGTTCTTAACCTTGATTGTCATATACAATACCAACTGCGTGTATCGCAAAATAATCGCTTCATTATATATCCATTGGACCGTAATAAAATATTAATTTGTTGTGTGTCCAAAATTTTGCATATCACCGTAAATTTCCACTGCCGAAACATTGTATCGTAACATATCTTTGTCTCTGTTTTATCAACAGAAATGATAGTGATGACATTATACATTTTGATTCAAGTTATGACAGTGGATATCTTATTTTATGTATTATATTATAATATGACATCATATTTAATAATAACGAAGTAACGGCCTGAGCCGAGGCTCCTGAGGGAGCCCTCGAGCCTAGTTACTCATAAAAGAGGTTTAGGCTAAGCGCCATCTGCGCTCAACCACCTCAAGCCCGGTAAATCTGTAAATGCCTCTTCAAGGCAAACAGTAACAACTCAGTCACAAAAAAAAATTGCTTATCTCATAGACCTATTACAATTGTTATTACCCTGCTAAATACATATAAACGAAGGCCTAAGTTTTATTTACATAACATTTTACGTTAAAATAGGTAAATTATTATACAAAATAATTATAGGAAACCAACAAAAAAACGAAAAAATCGCTTTAGTTTTTCTCACAACTATCTTCCCATCTTTTGTTTTAAGATTTTAGTTTCTCTTTCGAAACTTGTCTATCTTATTGAATGATTAAAAATCAAACAAAAAAATGGGACCCACCTGCAAGCACTACCTCTCGGAAAAAAAAGAATTTTCAAAATCGGTCTACCAGGGGCGGAGTTATGCCGTAACACACATAAAAAAAAACATACAGACGAATTGAGAACCTCCTCCTTTTTGAAGTCGGTTAATAAAAGGAAATCGAATTTTAATTTCTATCTTAATTACAAATTTAATTAACTCGAAGTTATAAAAACAGTTGACAAATGAAACTACTTTTCATAACGCTATTCCGGTTTGATGTTATTAAGTTGAATAAAAACTTGTCAAAAACACTAAGCAGAATTTGGAGTTTTAATGAGATTTTTCAGACTGCCGTGTGCATATTTACTTTATTTAAATGTTCTATAGTTATCACCTTTATAACAGTTAATAATAACCATTTTTGTTATCTTATCTGTTGTTTTTTGTTATTTATAAGTGTAGAATTTTCGCAGTAGTTCTTTAATTTGATAGATCAAAATTATTTCATTATTTTGTTAGTATATATAAAATTTATCTCATGTTTATTCAAAATGTTTTGATTATCATATCATTATACTTCTACATTGGTTATCCTTTGTAATCGCATATTTCTATTCTGTTATTATCAACAAAACCGGTTTCGCAGCCAACTCGTGTTTTTAACCCGAACAGACAATATAAGAAAAAACATTTGTTGTTTGAAAAGTTGAATACAATTTTGAGATATCGTTTGTTTTTACGTAAATCGCTTAAGAGATCAGAATGTTCAAGATTTATAATTTCTTTAATCATTTTCAAGTAAATTCAAGTTAGTAATCGAATGTATTGAACTGTACATAAAATCATCTTTTTTTTTTAATATTGGTTTTAGAGCGACCTTTTGTGTTTTGTTTGTGAATATACAAAACTTGTTGCGATGCGTGTTTTTTTATTTACCTGAGTTTCATTAGTGTGGGTACGGAATTCCCTCATTGAGTAACCGGTGATCGTCAAGCAACTTCGACAGTCGCGGCTTGTCTCCGATGCGATCAGACGTGCTTCGAGTTAAAATCGAGATGCGATTAAGATAAATACGAAATTATAATAATAGAGTATTTTATATTTAACGTAAACGATAGAATAGTGTAAACATGTCGAAAATATTAGTGATACTTTTGTCTTTATTTGCTTTAACAAGTGCTGTGTTAAATGAATGTGAGGATAAGATTGACATATCAAAAGGAGATCATTTACCCAATGGGGATATTGACTTCGAAGGTGTTATATACGAGAAGGGGGACTTCTTTTATGATAATAGTACAAACACCGCGACTGCTTGCACGAAGTTAGTTATAAGAAAGTGTTGTCCTTTTGGCTACGGTCGTGATGGAAGTCGTTGTGCAAATGTAACGGATAACTTTGACGTCGCAGTATGGGATGACTTCAGAGTAATAGAGGGAGCTAAAGGTCGAGAGATGTTCCGATTTAGACCGGAGAAGATGAACTGCACTCGGCCCTTGGTGATGGTATTGGTCTCGATGCTCGGCTTGACAGATTGGTCGGACAATTGGCATTTGAAATCGGTAAGATATTTTCTTAACACGTTCAATGCCAGTCATTTTTACGTGTTTACACTCTCGAGTCGATGTCGATCGATTGGATGCGATTGCGGATTCGATTCCAAAGTGCGGAATAATATTGTAGTTTTCTTTTTTTAATGAAAGCACTAAATTAAACCAGTTTGTTCCCAGAACTTTAGACCACTATGAGACTTGAATAACGACATACAAAATATCAAACAGCCACATTAGCTTTTTGACCAACACGACATTGTTAATATTTATTGTATTACACGGAAGAATTATAAACCTATTAAAAGTATTAGATATCTTAGATACAAAACATCGGTATTTACACGTCACTAAAAGTCAATTATCATAGTTGTATCTAATTTCGAATAACATAATAATCATACTTCATACTTATCTATACTTCTATATCTATATCTATATCTATATCTATATCTATATCTATATCTATATCTATATCTATATCTATATCTATATCTATATCTATATCTATATCTATATCTATATCTATATCTATATCTATTCTATATCTATATCTATATCTTATCTATATCTATATCTATATCTATATCTATATCTATATCTATATCTATATCTATATCTATATCTATATCTATACTAATATTATAAAGAGGAAAGATTTGTATTTTTGTATGTATTCGATTCATGTAAAAACTACTGGGCCGATATCAAAAATTCTTTCAGCATTAGAAAGGTAATTTATCTGTGAGTAACATAGGCTATATTTTTTAATTACACGCCTTCGAAGTCGCGAGCAGCAGCTAGTTAATGTTATAAATGCGAAAGTATGGATGGATATTTGTTCCATATCACCAAAATGGCTTTACGTTTTTCGATTAATTTTGCCACAGATGTAGAACATGGTCTGGAAGTGCACACGCTTTTTACTTAGTTTTTTTTAATTCCACGAGGATGAACTAACGGGCAGAAACTAGTGCTATTTATATTTGCAATAATGAATGCGAACAGAAAGAATTCTAGACATAAGACCTGACTTGAATTTTTTCCTCAAGTGTAAGATCGCAAGGAAAATGGTCTGTTTTTTTACATTATTTATTTCGTTTGCCTACGAGTTTCAGGTGCCGGTTTCAAAAACAATTTTATCTCCGTTTGTATGCGAAAATGGGTGAAATGTAGTATTTTTACATGTTTTTCGATAGTGGAAAACGACATAACTTGTGAAAACCCTACCGTATCGGTTAGTAAAGGGTCATAATAGCAATATTTTTAAAATAGCAATAAATAACTCATAACAAAGATTACCCTGTACAAACAGTTATTGTAAACAACCACGTATTATTGTTGCTTATTACTTGGGTTTTTCGATCAACCTTGATATTTAACAAAGAGTTCGTAAATCGATTTCTTTCTATAAGTTTTTCCATAGATAAAAAATCTTCATTTTTTTTTTAACAGAAACTTCACTTCTTTATCATGGTTATTGAACTATAGTCCTTTCATCTGATCTTACGTCTTTCTTATTAATAATATAAATGCGAAAGTTTAGATGGATAGATGTTTGTTAGAGTTTGTAGCCTAAACGGCTGAATGGATCTCAATGAAATTTGACATAAATGTAGATGATAGTCTGGAAGAACACTTATGCTACTTACTTTTGTTTTCTTTTATTCGACGTGGACGGAGTAGTGGGCGCAAAAGCTAGTAATATTATAAATGCGAAAGTTTTGATGGATGGATGTTAGAAGGTATCGCCGAACTGTTAAACGTATCTTGATGTTTGGCTCATATGTAGAACAGAGTCTAAAGGCATAGTTTTAAACAATTAATATAATTGTAACTAGCGATATTAATTTAAACACTCCATTTGAGATCTCGTCAGGAATGCGCGCGAATATCCATCCTTCTAATGACATTGACAGCTGTCAGCTAGGGACGTGACGTTTATGCCGATAATATAGTGTTGCACCAATTCTACAGCACGGTACTAATTTTCTTAACAATAGAGAGGCTTTTTTTTTAATTATGGGCAAAAGCTAGTTTAATATACAGGTGCGATAAGTAAGTTATTGGTATACATAACGTTTATCACGAAATTTATAATTCTATGAAACCAGTTGGGCATCCTGTGTTTATATTTTGTAATGTGTTTCACACCTCTGCACGTACACGCGTGACGAGTGTGAGTCATTTCGTATTATTTAAGAATTTTATCGTCAAAATTCAAATACAAAGAGAACGGATGTTATTTTAATTAACCTTTTTGATAAATATACAATATACGTTCTTGAATTTGTGTATAAGAATATGAAATAAAAAAACAACCAGCAAGTTTTGCCCTCGTGAAAA
Organism: Papilio protenor; assembly: GCA_029286645.1. Taxonomy (NCBI): domain Eukaryota; kingdom Metazoa; phylum Arthropoda; class Insecta; order Lepidoptera; family Papilionidae; genus Papilio; species Papilio protenor. Next base: position 6,646,405 of record JAGSMZ010000020.1, on the reverse strand, counting down.
CGTAACGTAACGTAAAACAAAAATCTGGTGCATTTTGAAATTAACCATGACTTCAAGTCACTGATCTGTGCAAATGGATAGGTGGCACTTTTATTTTGTCCCGACTTGAAAGCGCCTGTAGACGCTACTTACTGTTAATTCTAATATTAGATTAGATTAGATTAGATTAGATTCTTACCTCCACCAACCGTAACCGTGAGCGACAAATGGGCGAAAATCAAACGGTCAACAACAAAGGTTTATGTTTCAAATGATAACTCTCACTTCAAAATCAATCAGTTTTTGTTACATGCAACACAAACTCCTTACAGATGTTGAGACAAATATACACACCGACATACAAACACGAATCCGTGAAAACAAAATCACCTCGGTGTTACCGCCGCTCGTTTGCCTCCTTTTATTATATAAAAAAAAAAAACAACAAGCCTTCCTTTTTTCATTTGTTACTTCTTTATTAGATCAAAGAACTTTTCAATCTAGTAAGTAAGAGAACGTGTACTGTGGGTGATTTCTAATTGGAATTGTTATTAAATAAACAGTTTACATCTTGGTTGGTTTTCCCAGACGTAAAGAGCGCTAGAGTATGTAGCATCAATTACAATTATGTCCAACTGGAATTGCTAGCTATTGTTTTGGCAATCACGTCTTTGTCTGTTCTATTTTTATAATGTCTCCAACTCCGTTAAACAAGAGCGCGCACACCTTTGACTAAACTATCTTACAACTGTTTAGTCGCGCTTTGATTCGTATAAGCTTATATGGAGGTGCGTACACTAGTCGATTTTAGTAGTGCAACTAAATTGTTGAATGAGCTGTAAAACAATCGACAATCGCACAACAGTTGTGCAATAGTTTAGTTAAAGGTGTTCGCCCGCTCTAAAAGAACAAGTCTTGAACTATCCTATAACGGTAATGCCGTTTGCTGACACACTAAAAGCGTAACCAATGATGTCAAAAGAAATTGTGAAACGTTTTTCTACTCCATTAGCGAGTTATTTTTTATTTATTTTGTCCGAAATGTCTTATTTTATCCAAACAAATCTTAATCATCTCACTAATATTACATATGTGAATGCTTAGAAAGGCACATAGAACATGATCTGAACGAACACATTTGCTACTTTTAACTTTTATTTTAATTCCGCGTGGCCCTAGTCGTGGCCAAAAGCTAGTCTATTTTAATTTTAAATCTTAAAGGTATTTAAAAAGAAAAAACACGTTTTGCGTCACAATAATAATACTCCCACAGAATTAATTATACTTTCAATGGATTACGATTACAAACAAACTAGATTTTTTTTTGCTTAGAGTAGCCGATTTTCCTCTTCAAATTTCCAAGATAAACCAAACAAACTAAGACGATCGCAAATAGTCTTATGTTTACAGAAAAACCTCGCAGAAAAATCCCTTCATTTTGGCAAAGTTCTAATTTTTCACACAATTTTTCCTTATCATGTTTTTTACACTATTGTAGAAAGACGTTCACATCATGGCCTCTGACCATTTATCAACAACTAGCTGTTACCGTGCGGCTTCATCCGCATGAAATTATGAAAATTTTATTTTGTTGTTTACATTTGTCAAATTATCAATAGCAAATGTCAAAATGACATGACATGATATGACAAACCTTAGCAATCTTTCTTTCTTGATGTTGGCAACAACTTATGGTCTCTTTCCCACATTAGGGTTTTTATCCAAAATATTTACCCCCTAAGTTTAATGGTGTGAAAATTTATAGTGTAGGGCCTTTTATTAAAAAAATAATTATTCAAAAATATGCTGTTATTGCTGACATCTTAGGCAACAAAGAAGTGTGTGTTTATGCTTTATTATATTATATTAGTATAGAAGTATAGATATAGATATTTAATCTGTACATGATAATTTACACTTACAATAAAATCGAATACATCAACATACATTAAAAAAACTGCACAGAATAATTTTGTTAGAATCACACGGTAACTGTTTCAGGTACACGAACTGTTGTTTATCCCTCAAATAAATTTGACCTACTCCAGTCTTTTGAACGCTTTTCAAAAATATCTGTAGCGGTGAATGATATCGTACTACAGCGATGGTTCATACCAGTACTACACAATTGTGTAGAAACACTTAGGTTTATTGTGACGCGTGTAATTAACGTATAGTGGAATTAAATAGGAAATACCGTTTCCTATCTAACCACAACGTTTTAAAAGTCATGGTCATTATCTTTTATCATGACATAGATCATTATCTTTTTTTTTTTAAATACAATGCTAAACTCTTAACTGGAGGACGGGCAGAGATTGCGGACTCAAGCACAGTCTCGATACATCTTTCTCTATTCTCTATCAATACGCATTTCGTGCTTATTATTATGATTAAAAAAACTGCAGAGTGCTGTAAACGGTGGACCCAGGGGGGGGTATGGGGGTCATGACCTGAGCTGGTTGGTCAAGAGCTGGATCACGACTATGAGACCCCTGGCGCCAAAGCTGGATCCGCCCTTGCGTGCTGTGGTTGAAAAATTGCTTTCTTAGTTATACCTGCACCCTACTTTTCGTCATACTCAGAACTTCCTTTAATATGTGTATTCTATAACTTGAAAACCCTATTGTCTACAGTAAGATATTTCTACTTTTTATCTTACTAATATTATAAATGCGAAACTTCGAAGTAGTGGTTAGGGGGCACAACCAACACCCCTGGCAATGCCTATGTACTATTGATCAATATTTCATCATTTTTATTAGTTTGAAATTAAGATAATATTTTGTTTGATTGCATTGAAATCGGATTGTAGTATTTTAACCATTATTCTTTCGAGTTTATGAGCAAGAGGCATTCATGGTTGCGAAATCATTGAGTTGGTCATTTAACGCCTAATTGTTAAGTGTCTGGCCTCCTTGGCCTTCTTTGATTATGTTCTTCATACATTTTTACAGCATAAAATCGAATTTAACTATAATTTTGTATTGTTCGCTTAAGTAGTATTGGGCTAATTGTAAATCCGTTTAGTTAAAAGGTGTCATTAATTAAAGAACAAAGACACGGCTTTCCCTCGTCAATGACGTCTAAGATTAAATTTAGTCGTTTAAGTTTATTCAGGTGAACGAAAGAGTGAGCGTATACTAATAACAAAATAAGCCAACATCTCAGTTACTTCTTCTAGAATCTTCTCTCATTTTACCCGTTCATTTAATCCACAGGAGGAAATTATTTATACTTCTATACTTATTTTAAAAAGGAAAGATTTGTACTTGTGTATGTTATGAATAAACCAAAAAAACTAATAGACCGATTTTAAAAATTATTTCACCATTAGATAACTCCGTAATCACTTACTAACACAATAGCCTGCAGCTACAATTTATAGTTATTTTTTAGGATACCATTAAAACTGTAAAAAAAAACAAATATATAAAAGGTATTGTGGTAGCGACAGGGTATTTAACAATGTCCTTGTGTATTTCTGAATTTTTCCTTTCCATAATGACGTCAAGGAATTAATGTAGCACAATCAAGTTGCTTTAAAAATTAATTATACATTATTTCATGGACATCGCTACGAGACAAAGGGAGAAAGAATCCCTTTGAACTACTAAACTACTTATAATATTAAGACACAATCCCTGTACATCCTTAACTCAAAAACTACTTATCAGTTTTCCCATTCCCGGACTCAAAAACATTAACCTTTACATTAAAAAAGTAATTATTAATTAAACGTGATATTGTTTCAGGATGGCAAGTTATTCGTTGAGTTGACCACAAACATCCCCCCCTGGACGGTGCTGTCGCCTGACAAATATTGCATCGATACCTTCTTCTATGAAGATGGCGATGGCAACACTAAAACACGGCTGGATGCCTTGGCTTGCTTCGCGGATGAAAACCCGTCTAACCATTTCGAAGTTCGGAGCTCATGTAATTATTTGCTCATGTAATTTTGTAACTATCATAGATTTGAATCTTGCAATGACTATTGACTTGATTATGGGCGTCGCCAGAAGTGGGGGAGCAAAGAAGGAGCTGTACTCCTCTAGACAATCGAACTCCTAAAGATGGTCTAGTAGTAGTAGTGGTAGGGGCTACGGTTTCCGCAACTCCACGGCTAGCATATATTTTGCGTATAAAGGCTGTCTAAGACATGGCCTAGATCATCAACTGGCGACGCCCAAGATCATATTGGTGTTGGTACTTTAGCTTCATGTTATTTTTATAAGTTAAAAGTAGGTAAAAGTCATAGCTGATTTTTAAAAATACTTTTGTAAAAATTTAGAATCATAAGATCCAAATTCTTTTGCAATCTTGACGGATATTAGTTCTCTGATTAATTACGTCTGTACACGCCAAAATAAATATAATTTCTTTTAGCTTCGCTTTCATATATTGTATAATCGATGACATAATTATTTTAAGAAGTAGATCGTTTCAATCATTCTGGTTAATAAAACTTCTTCTCTTAACTGTTTTATTGGCAACCATTACGATTAATTTTTATTGATACAAACAAACCAGTTCATCTATGACGTCATTTAACAATATTTAATTCTTAGATTTCGTTAGATTTTATTGTTTCGGCTAATTGTATAACGTTCTCTTGTGACGTCACTTCTACACTATGCTTGTGGACGTTCGTCTAAATAACTTTGTAACATTTGATCTTCTAAATAGATGAGATATATTTGAACCATTTGATTAAGTGCGATAATTAGAAATATTGCGGAAAAGCAAGTATTATATGAGTTTGATTATTGAGTTTATCAATATCTCTATTCTGATGAATAGATGAAGGATTCTGCCTGCCTTTTCCCCCGGCGTTGTTTCAGAATTTAGTCTTCTATGCATCTTTGTAAGTCATAAATTCACAATCCATCCATACTTTCTTCGGTCTGCCTCCATTTTTTTAATCATTTTTTAGAAACTTTTTAATTCTGCAGGTATGCTGATCTCTTGTGTGTTCATTATCGCGACCGTTGGTGTGTACGCATGGCTGCCGGAGTTGAGAAACATGCACGGCCGAGTCCTAATGGTGTACCTGCTCTGCCTCTTTTGTGGTTTCATCTGCATGGCCAGTATGCAAATCATGCTCACCGTCGACAATATCTCCGCCGTTACCTGTCTCATACTAAGTAAGTTACACTGTTTTATATGCAAACAATCGCTAGCGATTCAATTCTCGAACAATCACTAGTAATCAAAATACATTCGTGTCTCTTTTGTTTTTAGTTCTCTTATGTTGGGTTTCTTAAGTTTCCATTTATTTTGTTATTACCTATTGATTTATTAGTTTTATATCTACCTAAGTTTCAAGGGAGTAAAAGTTAAGTCACGTAGTTCGGAAACGCATTTCATGAATTTATCGAATCAAAAACACTAACGAACGGTTAAACGTAGCTGGGAAACTGGCCATTACTGACCTAAGAGTCATTAATTGGTTGGGTACTAAGTCTCTTGGTGTAATTACTCGTACTAAATCCACTCTGAGGGAGACTTAACGACTGTGTGTACAACAGCTAGGAAAGTCATCATTACTATATCTACGAGTATGTATATTTTATTGCTATATGTATCATAAATCTATATTGTTATGTATATATCGTATATCTTTTATCCATAACACTGTAGTGCTCCAATAAAACAAAATGTAGGCCAATACTTTATATCAGACAATTAGAATTCTTACAATAACATATGTTGAGCCACTTTGAACTTATCATAAAGTTTTATAGCCTCATAATTTTTACAACGTTTTTCATATACTGATTTTATAAGAGGAAGAAATCATAAACTATCTATTGTTTATGGGCGTATAGTAAAATGTATTCAAAAACAAAGTGAGATAAGTTGCCAGATACAGTTAATCCGTTTAAATATAATGAGGAGAAATACAACAAAAAAAAAGTATATAGTTGTTATAAAAACAGCACAAACGTAGCATAGATAATAAAATACTATCATATTATTAATAGCAATTCTACAACCGTCAGTTGAAGTTTTTGATTGAATCTAGTTATAACAAAAAAGTAAAAAGCCAACTTTTGTGTATATAATACAGACCCAAAGTGGCACAGTGACTCCCTTTCTTAGTTAAAGGATATTCGAGAAGCGTTGTCCTTGACATTAAATAGCACGCATTATGACACATTATTTTTCCAATGCCTTGAATTCCGTTTTCCGTTCATAGACCACAAATAATAAAATTGGACCGTTAAGCTGTTCATGTTTGGGAATTTCTATAGTTAATTATGTCTGTATTTAGGTGTTTTTTCCTTTTATTTTTGTGATTGTAAAGATCATTAAAAATAAAATAAAACAATGTTTAATCCTTATAAACACTACAATCAAAAAAGTAATTAAACACAAAATAATGAAAAACGTAACTAATGAAATCAAAAAAAAAGAGATATTTAAAATTAGCGTTGCAATCCTGACTGGATTGGGTTCTCGCTCAGCTAAAGTGCTCGTTGCTCTTAATTGAAGTACCAGCGCTGATCTTCCGCGAGAACCCTGGGGAACCACACGACAGTAGTAGCGGTGGATAGGCAGAAATTATCACATACATATGAGTACAAAATAAAATGAAAGAAAAAAATCGTACATATACCTACAGTAATTTAAATAATTAATATTTCGTCTATTATTTTACAGCGATCATCATTTACTACTTCCTCGAGGCGGCTTTCTTCTGGCTTAACGTCATGAGCTTCGATATCTGGTGGACTTTCAGGTAGGTACAACATGCAAGTATTAATTAATTTGGCTGATTGATTAATCACATATTTACCGCACTTTAGTGTTAGTATTGGATGGTATTCATGAAGGATATGAAATTATTTTATTTGTGATTTTCTAAGGGCCGTTATGCGTGTTGAATTATCTAGATTACTATAAAAATCTTTGGAAAAAATCTGATTTCAGTGGTAAAGGCGGAATGGGGATGAGTAAGGTATCTAAGAGATTCTGTATATATTCGATGTACGCGTTCGGGGTGCCGGCCCTTCTTACATTAATACTGGCGTCTCTTGAATTCTCCGGCTTGCCGCCGCATCCGCTGCTACCATTGCTGAGGTACCAGGGCTGCTTCTTATTTGGTACGTAATGCGTAAATAATATATGTAAGTACTAAGTATAATATGTCTATCCTAATTGAGATCCATCCATGTAGTCGATAGTCTTCGATAATTGATAGATCAATATTATTAAGCCAAAACAGCTGTATTTCATGTATGCACTTTTAAAAATTACCTAGTTTACCTCAGAAACATCAGTTTATCCAAAAACATCTAGATATTCCTTTTTTAAACAATTCTTAATCTTACTTAAAGTTTCTATGGATGGATAGTTGTTCGAACTTGTAGGCTATACTGCTAAATGGATCTCGATGAAATTTGGAATAATAGTTTGGAAGAACACATAGCTTACCTGATTTCTTTTATTCCACGTGGGCGGAGTGGAGGGCGAAAGCTAGTTGCTTACATTTACAGATATTAATTTAAGTAATTTGAAACATTTTCAGGGAGGAGCAAACTGTTGTACTTGTACGGCCCAATGTTCATACTGTGCGTAGCGAATATTGTGTTCTTCGTGATGACAGCATTGAAGATAGCCCACATCAAGCAGCAGACCGCAGTCCTCAAATCCAAAGAGAGTGCCATGCACGACCAGCACAGGAAGGACAAGCAAAGGTGAGCAAAACCTTTACCTGATATTCTTTTTGGCGACAGTTTTCTGTCAAAATGCAATTGGATATGAACTAACGAATGTTTAAACTTCATATCATCGATCTATTCTCTCGGTCTCTTATACTTTCCATCGGTTTTTTTTTTATTTACCATCGAAGAAGAACGAAAGAATTATGCTTACTTGTATTTTTGACCGACTTCCCAAAAGAAGGAGGTGCTCCATTCGTCAGTATGTTTTTTTTAAATAGCTGTTCAATTTTGTAAACAGGTAACAATTAATACATCTACTAACAAATGTAGGCAGTAAAAAAATAACCACCGTTAAATAACATCGTAGAAGAATGCTTTTATAAGCCATCGCCTAATAAATTTACCTTGACCTATTTTTAATTCTAGCGAGCGTTTGTGATGCAAGTGGAAATTTTAAATTCTCCAATTTTGAAGACGTGATAAAAAGTTTGTTTTCGCTTTGATTCTATTAATATTTGATTCTGTACCAGGTTGCTGTTGTATTTGAAACTATTCACCGTGATGGGAATCAACTGGATCCTGGAAGTTGTGAGCGCCCTCTACCCGGAAGCGGATTACATCTGGATGTTCACCGATGCCTACAACCTGCTCATTGGGGTCACCATCTTTTTCATCTTCGTCTGTAAGCGGAAGATATACCACCTCATTAAGAAGAGGTTTGTCACAGAGTAATGTATGATTTTTATTTTCTCATATAGATGTCGCTGCTTTGGTCTTCGGTAACTACTGTGTCCTTACTTTCTTACTGCTTCGAGTATCTAATTATTTGTTGTACATGTTCTTGTTTTAGGTAAAGCATTTTTATAGTATTTCTTAAACGAAATCACATAGTTTTTAACGCATCATATATCTTGTGATTAGCGTTATTTAGTTGGTGTTTGTACAAAGCACAGTTTCAAGTGAAATAGCGTTGTAATAATTTAGGTATTAGGTTAAATGTCTTTTTTTCCTAATTATTAGGACCAAGGGGAAACTTTCAAGATCTGACTGCCGAGAATTTAGTTATAGAACAACCATACCTAAAAGAATCACATACCTCAAAGAACCTCAAAAGGGTAGCATGGAGACAATAAAAACGGTTATTGACGATAATGACGCAATAGAAGTTAAAACAACAAATCTATGAAAGGCAATGATGCTAAATACATAGATAAATAAATTAAGAAGAATTTATACTATTGTTCCTACATCTTGACTGTTCCTTTAAGCAGAAAGTTCTCGATATAAAAGAATTTAAACAGCAAATGGATTTACGTCGAGGTACCAACCAAAGATATTTCAATGCACTGGTTGGGTTTACAGTAACACCTAATAAATTATAAAGCTTAAGAATTGGAATAACAATATCGCATGCTAGTGACTTTTACTTCCTATGTGTAAATTAAAAGAATGTTTAACGACTGCTTTCGGCTTTCGTTCTAACACGTAATATTTAGCCTAAGGTCGACCTCTACTGAATGTAGGCCTTTATCTATTACCACGATACCTGATTCTATATAATTATTCGTAATAATTTACTCTTTAAAAATAATTGATAATGATTAATTACTGTACAGATGGTGCTTTGCACTGCTGAAAGCATTGACATCATGTTTTTTACTTACTCTATGAAAAAAACTTGTCTGAAAAAAATATTATGATCTAATCTCGGAATATGTAAATATATTTTATAGATGTTTTATGGTACTTCTAAAATTATTATTAAATTGAATTTAAGAGTGACTAAAATAAATAGCGTTTGTTTTCATATTCTTTGTTCGAATGTATAGATATTTTTAAAGGTTCGGCAATTTTATCATATAAATCGCTTTGTGTTGTACATATTTTTTTTGGTTTTAAAATAATGGGTTTTTCTGTTTATAATATTTATAAAACCTTGAAATTTTAATACTAATTGTGGGATTTTATCTTTATAATTTTATTCCTCAAATTACTTTATTTCTTCAAATTAAATTAACACATGTCTACAAACACACTGTTTCTTACCTTATTCTTCGTTCTTACTGAATTGATTTCTATTATTGTTGTTTTAATTCGTTTTTTTTTAAATTAGATACAAGCAGCTCCGGGGAGAACCCATGTCACGCACTCAAACAACTTCTACTCGAACGACTTTCAGTCGCGACGACTTCAGAATGAGTTCAGTGAAGAACGGTTAAGAAGCGAAAAGAACGTTCAAGAAGTAAGAAGAACAGAAGAAACCGACTGAATACAATCTATACGACGATCAAACCAAAGCAAAAAAGTACTCTATAATCTAGAATAGTAAAATGTCTTTTTATTGCAATTATTATACTAACAATTATACAGGTTGTCCGAAAATAATCAAATTGATTTTTACACTTTTTACAAATAAAATGTAAAAATGTCGTGTAAGTTTTCATATCAACAACACATCTTCAGTTAATACTTAAACTATTAACCGTTATTTTCGTACAGCCTGTATATCGACTATTATTCTTAAAAAAACTCGAGCTAAATTTATGCATAGAATTTCTATTTTTAATAATCTTTTCTCTATTTTTTAAATTCCTATAAATGTTTAGTACATAAAATTGAGCCATTTTAATATTGCATTTCTTCGATTTTAAATGTATGTATTTGAACTCAAACTGTACTGTCGAGTAGTCGTGGTAAGTCAACTAAAATTGATGACCTGCAGATCGGCTCACTGTTAACATGTGAAGCAGATCAGTGAACCGGGTTGCAGCTCTGCTGAATTTATAACTGTATAGAGACAGGTCACGGCTCGTCGCCTCACATAGTTATGGTACGTTGCGTTGAGCCGTCCGCTGCTAATTTCGTCGTTGAGCTGCAGCTCAACAGTTCAAGCATTGATTTGAACTTTTGAGCCTGATTAGAGATTTACACACGCCTACTGACAAGTCTATTTTGAATCGTGTTAAAGTATGCTAGCGTCAAGTGAATCTCTTTATGAATATTTTTTGTTTTTAGTAAGACTTTATAGTTTTTAAGAAAGCTGTATCTGTACCTATTGATTTGTATTTAATCTTAGCAACTAAAAGAATTAAGCAGATTTAAATAGAGTTACACAATGTTTTGCATTTCTTACACTGCATAGTGGGACCATTATTAATGCATTTCAATAAGTATTGTTAATAAAATAATCTAGTCGTTTCAGTAATATATCGTCTACAAATATATTATAATTAAAACAATATTATTCAACTTCTTTATATTACTTAGTAAGTTTTAATAGTTTCGTGTATTCACACTGTAATTAGTCGTAAATTTTAACTCATACACTTATTTTATAATTATGAAACCTTTTAATAAATGAATTCATAAATTTATTGTTTTTTTTTTAAATTAAATTATTATTTTTGTTAATAACAAGCTTACGCCCTCGACTCCGTTCGCGGGGAATTAAAAAAAACAAAAGCATTCATCCTATGTGTTCTTCCAGAATATCCTCTACATCTATACCGAATTTCATCGAAATCCGTTAAGCCGTTTAGGCTACAAACTCTAACAAACATCCATCCATCTAAACTTTCGCATTTATAATATTAGTATAGTATTTACCGTCAAGTTTTTTTCTCAGATAGACATTAATATTTTTTATCAAAATTTAGGTGTAACTTAGTTATCGCGTGGTTATGTACGCACACTTTTTTTTCTTCATTTTATTTCCATTTGAACCCTTAGTATAGCCGTGAAAATGGCATTTTCAACTCACGTGTCAGACAAAGGTCCCATAAGTATAAATTCAAGTAGTCAACTCAAGTTTTTTATCTCAATTCTTTTGATACTCGATACTCGAGACCTTGATGTTGTAGTGTAACTTGGTACCTTAATTTTCATAGATCACACCAAATTAAAAAAAAATGTTAACTCGTAGTTAAATTAAATAAATACTGTTTTGTGACAAATACGTTCGCCAAAAAAAATTTAAACATAGATCAAAAATATTTTAATTAAACTGACTATCTGGGAAATCGTGTCGGTGACTGTACAAAAATACGGTTGCAAAAATATTATTGAAAATAATTTTGAAATTCGAGTTTTCGAGCCCCCTGATGACTTGATGACTAAGGTATGTTACACAAAAAGGTGTAGTTTTAACAAACCAAAACTATGGTTTCCAAATAAATAAAATCTGTTAAAGGCATTTCGAGATATTTGAATAAATGTAAAATAATTAGCAAACTTTAAAGCCCTCTAGTGCCTAAAAGAAGCGACTTTGGATAGATGTAAGGTTAAATCATCGTATTTTCGACCAAGGAATCTGTGGTAGTCACTACCACAGATTCCTTGGTCTACTTACTACTTTAATTGTATACGACTTTCCCGGACACCCTGTATATTCGAAAAATAATCCAAATGCATTGAAATCTTATCAATTCGATAGTCAACTGTCAGAACGTTTTTATTCATGTTTTTTTATTATAATAATATCGATAAAAATAAAATGGTTCGTTCTTAACCTTGATTATCACACACAATTCCGTTTGCGTGTAACGCAAAATAATAGCTTCATTAAATATCCATCGAACCGTAATAAAATTTTAGTATGTCATCGTAAATTTCCGCTGCCGAAACTTTGTATGAAATCACCTTTTTTTTATAATATAAGGTGGCAAACGAGCAAGCGGCCACCTGAATCCACCGAAATGGAAAGCGACCGCTACCGATAAACATCCGCAATTGCAGATGCGTTGCCTACCCTTAATTGACGGAGGAGGAGATGCACATAAAGAGGACATCTCCCCTTATATGCGTCTCCTCCACCGTCAAATCCAATTTTCCTTCCCATCCTTAACTCTTAAGAAAAGGGTGGAAAGGGAAAGGGACTAAAATTAGGCCTCCAGCACCACACTCATCAGAGGAAACGCGGAATTGCTTCCACTTCACGCCTGTTTTCTGTGTGGTCGTGGTATTACACCGGGCGAGCCGGCCCATTCGTGCAAAGATGTTAAAGCGGGCTCTACCACTGTTAAAATCTTTATCTCTGTTTAATCAAAAGGAATGATAGTGATGACATTATATTTTGATTCAAGTGTTATGACGGTGGAGATCTTATTTTAAGCAATATGACGTCATATTTATTGCTTATCTCGCAGACCTATGATTACCCTGCTTAATACATCTAAACGAAGGCATAATTTTACGCTAAAGTTACATTACATTTTACATTACAATTCGTGAATTACAAAATATTTCCAGATAACAAAATAAAAACGATAAAAACCGCTTTACTTTTTCGACCAACTTTTGCTTATAAGATTTTTGTTGCTCTATCAAAACCTTAGCTATCTTATTGGATGATTAAAAGCAAATCGGAATTTAATTTCTAGCTTAATTACAAATGTAATTAACTCCAAGTTATAAAAACAGTTGACAAAAGAAACTACTTTTGATAACGCTATTCCGGTTTGATGTTAAGTTGAAGAAAAACTTGTCAAAATCACTACACAGAATTCGGAGTTTTTATTAGGTCTTACATACTGCCGTGTGCACATTTATTTTATTCAAATGTTCTATACTCGTAGTTATTTAATGATAAAATAAATGGAAACTTAGGAACCCAGCATATCATAAATAATAAATTAATAAGGTATTTTATTACTAAACGTAAACGATTGCATAGTGTGGACATGTCGAAAATATTAGTGATACTTCTGTCTTTATTTGCTGTAACAAGTGCTGTGTTAAATGAATGTGAGGATAAAATTGACATATCGAAAGGGGAATATCTACCCAATGGGGATATTGACTTCGAAGGTGTTATATACGAGAAGGGGGACTTCTTTTATGATAATAGTACAAACACTGCGACTGCTTGCACGAAATTAGTTATAAAGAAGTGCTGTCCATTTGGCTACGGTGCTGATGGAAGTCGTTGTGCAAATGTAACGGATAACTTTGACATCGCAGTATGGGATGACTTCAGAATAATAGAGGGAGCTAGAGGCCGAGAGATGTTCCGATTTAGACCAGAGAAGATAAACTGCACTTGGCCCTTGGTGATGGTGTTGGTGTCGACGATCGGCTTGACAGATTCGTCGGACAATTGGCATCTGAAATCGGTAAGATATTTTCTTAAGACATTTAATGCCACTCATTTTTACGTGTTAACACTCTCGACTCGATGGAGTATGTTTGATATCTACGCAGTTGCGGATTCGAATCCAAACTGCGGAAAAATATTGTATTATAGTTTCGTTTTTTTTTTAATAATTAAAGCACCAAACTAAACTAGTTTTTTATCCTTATTATACCACTATGAAACTTTAATAACAACGTACAAAATATAAAAGAACATGCACATTATATAATTTTAAACTGTCGTGGTTTTTAAAAATATAATGTTCGTAATATACGGGTTCATAAAATTTAAATATGCACATTAGCCTTTTGACCAAAAGGTTCAACTGACGACTTAGGGTCCTTCAAGAAGCGAGCCTACAATTTCCTCAAAGGCCGGCAACGCATCTGTAGTTCCTCTGGTGATGCGGATGTCTATGGGCGTCGTTGACCACCTCTGTACTCCCGCCGCTCGTTTGCCCCCTTCTCTTATATATGAAAAAACCTACATTGTCATTATTTACTGTAAACGGAAAAATTATAATCCTGTTAAAAGCTTAGGGTGTCTTACAATACATCGGTATTTACATGTAACTAAAAAAATAATTATCGTAGTTGTATCTAATTTCTAATAACATAATAAGTTTATTCAAGTGAACGAAACGAGTGTATACTAATAACAAAATAAGCCAACATGTCATTTACATCTTCTAGAATCGTCTCTCATTGTGGAAACATTTGTATTTGTGCATGTAATGAATAAACCAAAAAAAACTACTCGGCCGATTTAAAAAATTCTTTCACCATTAGAAATGAAAAAGATTCATACTTAATTTTACACAACCCATCCCTACTATTGTCAAATAAATTGTCAAACTAATCATCCTTATTTAGACAAACATTATTTCATGGACATCGCTAAGGGAGACAAGGTGAGATAGACGCCACCCCTTACAGAACCAATAAAATGTAAAATAAATGAACTACTTCGAAATACTAAGATACTTACAATCCCTGTAAGTCCTTATCTTAAAGACTACTTATCAGTTTTTCCCATTCTCTAACTTACTGCATTGGCGCAGCGACCCAAAGTGGGTCTTGGCCTCCGACACGAGAGAGCGCATGAGACATTCTCTAACTAATAAGCATTAATTTTTACGTTAAAACAAAATAATTAAACATAAAATTGTTGCAGGATGGCAAGTTATTCGTTGAGTTGAACTCGAACATCCCCCCCTGGATGGTACTGTCGCCTAACAAATTTTGCATCGATACCTTCTTCTATGAAGACAACGATGGAAACACTAAAACACAGCTGGATGCCTTGGCTTGCTACGAGAAGGAGGACCCGTCTAAATCATCGTCTCTTTTAACATATCAGAGCTCATGTAATTATATAGCGGTCAAGAGTTTGAACCTCGCCTTTCGACTATTGTCGTGAACATGGGCGTTGCCATGGAGGGCAGGGAGGCACCTGCGACACCCTATAGAGCAGATGTTGCCCCCCTCCTTAGACCTGGCCTAAATCATCAACTGGCGACGCCCCTGATCTAAGTCATGTCATTGATGCTTTATGTCATATTTACAAGTTAAAAATACGCGATAATAAGTCACAGCAGCTTTTATAAAAACGTAAGATCAGAATACTATCGCAATCTTGACGGATATTATAATATTTCTCTGATTATCTTTCTATTTCTAATTAACGTTTATTTCTGTCTTTCATCATTTTCTCTAAATATTTTAATTCTGCAGGTATGCTGATCTCTTGTGTGTTCATTATCGCGACGGTTGGTGTGTACGCATGGCTGCCGGAGTTGCGGAACATGCACGGCCGAGTCCTGATGCCGTACCTGCTCTGCCTCTTCGGCGGCTTCATCTCCATGGCCAGTATGCAAATTATGCTCATCGTAGACAGTATCACCGCCGATACCTGTCTCGTACTAAGTAAGTTACACTGTTTTATAGTTATGCAATACAACTAGATTCTGATGTAAACTATCACTAGCGATATGAAAAAAAAATCTGCAAAGATCACTAGTAATAAAAAAGTGTCTCTTTTGTTCTTAGTTCTCTTACTAAATCCACTCTAAGGGAATCTTAACAACTGTGTCAGTTAGTAACGACTTGTTGTCTAAACGGCTGAACGGATTTCGATGAAATTTGGCATAGCCGTAGAGGATAGTTTGGAAGAACACATAGGCTACTTGCTTTTGTTTTTTTTTAATTCTACGTGCACGGAGTCGCGGGCGAAAGCTAGTAATTAATATTTCTTCTATTATTTTACAGCAATCATCATTTACTATTTCCTCGAAGCGGCTTTCTTCTGGCTTAACGTCATGAGCTTCGATATCTGGTGGACTTTCAGGTAGGTACAACATGCAAGTATTAATGAATTTGGTTGATTGATTAATCACATATTTACCGCACTTTAGTGTTAGTATTGGATGGTTTTCACGAAGGTTACGAAATTATTTTATTTGTGATTTTCTAAGGGCCGTTATGCGTGTTGAATTATCTAGATTACTATAAAAATCTTTGGAAAAAATCTGATTTCAGTGGTAAAGGCGGAATGGGGATGAGTAAGGTGTCTAAGAGATTCTGTATATATTCGATTTACGCGTTCGGGATGCCAGCCCTTCTTACAATAATACTGGCGTCTCTTGAATTCTCCGGCTTGCCGCCACATCCGCTGCTACCAATGCTGAGGTACCAGGGCTGCTTCGTATCCGGTACGTAATACATAGTCATTATATGTATGTCCTAAGTATAACATATTCAGCTTGCTGCTGATATTAATGAAAACAATTTTAATAATTTTCAGGGAGAAGCAAACTGTTATACTTGTACGGTCCGATGTTCATACTGTGCGTGGCGAATATTGTGTTCTTCGTGATGACAGCGTTGAAGATAGCCCACATCAAGCAGCAGACCGCAGTCCTCAAATCCAAGGAGAGCGCCATGCACGACCAGCAAAGGAAGGACAAACAAAGGTGAGAAAACCATATATGCTTTTCGACTACAGTTTTCTGTCCTATTGTTTTGTGTAATTGGATATGAACTAACGAATGTTATATAAACTGCAGATAGTCTTAGCTGCCTTTGAAATTCAGATCATTGATCTATTCCCTTGCTCCCTCATACTTACCATGGGTTTTAAAAAAATTATTTTGAATTACCCTCGAAGAAGAAAAAAAGAATTATGCTAACTTATATTTTTCAAACAGCTGTTTATTTTTGTAAACATGTAACAGTTAATTCATCTATTTAACAAATGTAGTAAGTTAAAAAATAACCATCGTTATCGTAGAAGACTGCGTTTATAAGCCATCGCTTAATAAATTTACCTTGGCCTATTTTTAATTCTAGCGACAGTTTGTGATGCAAGTGAAATCTTTTAATTTCCCAATTATGAAGACAACGTGATAAAAAGTTTATTTCGCTTTGATTCTATTAATGTTTGCTACTATACCAGGTTGCTGTTGTATTTGAAACTGTTCGCCGTGATGGGAATCAACTGGATCCTGGAAGTTGCGAGCGCCCTCTACCCGGAAGCGAATTACATCTGGATGTTCACCGATGCCTACAACCTGCTCATTGGGGTCACCATCTTCTTCATCTTCGTCTGTAAGCGGAAGATATACCACCTCATTAAGAAGAGGTTTGTCAGATACTTACTTACTGCGTTAGCGCAGCGACCTAAGGTGGGTCTTGGAATTCGACACGAGAGAACGTCAGCGTCGTCTGTCCTGCGTCGGCGTTTGCCAGTCGATGGACTCTAGCTCGCGCAGGTCCAGCTCTACGGTGTCTCGCCAGCGGTATTTGGGCCTTTTTTGGCTCCATGATGACTCCTCCCCCATTGTCATCATGTGACCCAACCAGCGAAGTCTCTGGGCTTTGGCTTCGCCTACGATGTTTGGCTCTCCCACCAACGTTTCTATTTCTAGATTGTACCGTGTGCGCTACCTCCCGTCTTCTCTCTGTGTCGGGCCTAGTATCGTCCGCATAATCTTTCTCTCCGCTACTATCAGCTTCTCTTCTTCTTTTAGCGTAAGTGTCCAGGTCTCGCAGCCATAACTCAAGATCTTATCACCGTTTTGTAAATAAGGATCTTGGTGTTACGGTTCAGCAGCCTTGACATCAGCACCTCTTCCCGTGTATTTGTATCTGTGACGGTGCACCCCAGATACTCAAATTTATCCAAAGTTTTTAAATATGGCATAAAGTGAGTTCCTGTCGTTACTGTTATAGGCCTCGCTGAAGTCCATGAACAGCGAATGAATGCTCTGCGCGTATTCCCATTTCTTCTCCATTAACTGCTTCAGAAGAAAGATATGATCAACAGTGCTGCGGGTTCGTCGGAATTGTAGCTTTATAATTTAATTCCTCAAATTGTTTTATTTCTTCAAATTTTAACACACGTTTACAAACACACTATTTCTTACCTTCTTCTTCGTTTTGACTCACTGAAGTGATTTCTATTATTATTATTTTAATTCATTATTTTTCTTTAGATACAAACAGCTCCGGGGAGAACCCATATCACGCACTCAAACAACTTCTACTCTAAAGACTTTCAGTCGCGACGACTTCAGAATGAGTTCGGTGAAGAACGGTTAAGAAGCAAAAAGAACGTTCAAGAAGTAAGAAGAACAAAAGAAACCGACTGAATACAATTTCTACAACGATCAAACCAAAGCAAAAGAGTACTCTATAATCTAGAATTGTAAAATGTTTTTTATTATAATTATTATACAAACAACTACAATTATAAAATGATTAGATTGTTTTCTAGACCTTATTCAAATAAAACGTAAAAATGTATAAGTTTTAAAGCTTATTTTTCATATCAACAACACATCTTTAGAAAATAGTTCAACTTTGACCTGTTATTCTCGTACAGCCTATACCAATTCTTTAAAAACACGAGCTAAATTGAAGGTTAGAATTTCTATGTTTAATAATCATTTCTTTTTTTTTAATTCTTATAAATGTTTAGTTATGCACTCAATTGAGCCATTTTTAATATTGCGTTTCTTAGATTTTTCACCGACTTCGCAAAAGAAGGAGGTACGCAATTGTATTTAATCTTAGCAGCTAAAAGATGTAAGCAGTTTCAAATAGAGTTACACAATGTTTTGCATTTCTTACACTGCATAGTGGGACCATTATTAATGCATTTCAATAAGTATTGTTAAAAAATAATCTAGTCGTGTCAGTAATATATCGTCTACAAATATATTATAATTAAAACAATATTATTCAACTTCTTTATATTACGTAAGTTTTATATTTTAGTGTAATTAAATTTTAACTTACACATTTATGTTTTATTATGAAACCTTTTAATAATTACTTTGTTAATTTATATTATTTTGTAAGTGTCGTTTGCAAAACTTAGGGCACATTTACTGAACGATTATTTATATCTACTATATTCTATACTTTCTATACTAATATTATAAAGAGGAAATATTTGTATTTTTGTATGTATTTAAATAACTCAAAATCAATTTTGAAAATACTTTCACCGTTCGAAAGGTAATTTATCTGTGAGTAACATAGGCTATATTTTTTTAATTTCACGCGGGCGAAGCCGCGAGCAACAGCTAGTTTGAGATAAATTGCGAAAAGTAATTTTCACTTTACGCCTTTTACAAACAAATAGCAATTTTTTGGTTACGAAACATGTATTCCGTTACCTCAAGGGGCACATTCTCGCAGTAAGTTTCCACTGCCGAAACACCTGTACTAAAACATGTCCTTCTTTTCATTAAACAAACACAGAGATACATATATAAATATTTTAAAACGTTGTTCTGATGTACAGCAATATGTTTTATGGTCTAAACTTAATGTTTTTCGCAGTACCTAAACATGTATATCATTCGTCTGTCCGTTCTAATGCTATCGCCTCAATCTAAAACAATTTAACTGATTCTCAAGTGTGTGTTATACGATTTAGGTACTTTCAAATCGGAACACAATCCTTAACTAGTGTACTCTCATAAACGTATCTGCAGTTTTGATGTTGCGTATGTTCATGGGAGACGATGATCACATTAAGCATACTGCTGCTTGTTGTTGATTTAGTTATGAGTGCAGACCGGTAGAGCTAGAGATGGATATTATTATCAAGAAGGGAGTCACGACTGTGATTATGAAAGATTGACCTGAAGGACAAAAATTATTGTGCTAACCCCACTGGTGTAGGATAAGGACAGGGAGATGAAAGCTGCTTGGTTTCCTCTTTATCATAAAAAAAAGTATTGTTAAGAGTAAAATACTAGAAGATTATATGATACTCATGTATTAAATTGTATTCCAATTGCTTTTAACTACCCCTCTTTCTTTAGAGTTTGAATTGTTATAGCTAGTGTGGTATACATATTTATTAACAATTTGTACACTGTAAATATAGAGTATATATTTCATTGGAAACAAAGGACTTGGAGATAAGTAGGGCTGCTGGGAAGTGTTTACCTCAATGTTGAGTCATGCGGTGCACTAAAAACGTCATACACTTTGAACTATGCGTAATTTACCTCCTTTGCTCTTCTAACAAAACAATAAGCATATTTGTAAAATAATCCTAATAGAGACCTAATTTTAGTCCCTTACTCTTTCCACCCTTTTCTTAAGAGGAAAGAATGAGAAGGAAAAGTGGATTTGACGGTGGAGGAGACGCATAAGAAGGGGAAATGTCCTCTTTATGTGCGTCTCCTCCTACGTCTATTAAGGGTAGGCAACGCATCTGCAATTGCGGATGTTTATGGGCAGCGGTCGCTTTCCATTTCGGTGGATTCAGGTGGCCGCTTGCTCGTTTGCCACCTAAAATTAATAAAAAATCAACAAAATGCATTAAAAAAATTCCGAGGGTTAAATGTCATTTTTTTATTACTCTTTTTAATAACATCGAAATAAGATTAACGAGTTTCCGTTATTTTCTAAAATTTCAGATGTAATCTTAAATTATATTGAAATATTTACCATGTGTGAGACTTAATTGCAATTTTCTTCTGTAGTTTAGCTGTTCATTTATGGATTTTATTTTGATGTTAGCATAAAATTCGATACATATTTACATGATATACTTCCTCATAACTCACGGAGTTAACTTGTAAAATACCAACATCGTTTATCAAACTATGACAATGTCCATATTATACTTAATGGAGTACATGAAACACTACATTGCAATAAAAACGACTAACAATTGAAATAAGATGTAAATTAATTTATTAAAAAAACATAACAGAGAGATCGGTTTACTTAGTACGGGAGTAAATTTTAATTTTAAATCACCATTAAAGTAGTATCAAAAATGATAGTTACTTTGACTTTTTTTTAATTTAATAGTTCAAAATAAAAATTCTGCCAATGAACATAGAACTTTTAAGTAAATGCGTTTTTTATAAATTACATTTACAAACTAATTCACAAATTTACCAATTAAAATGGTAGACCTAATTAATTCAAACAAATCTTACTTCTTACTTTATCATATTATCATACTAATATTATAAATGCGAAAGTTTAGATGGATGGATGGATGTTTGTTAGAGTTTGTAGCTGAAACGGCGGAACGGATTTCGATGAAATTTGGTATAGATGTAGAGGATAGCCTGGAAGAACACATAGGCTACTCACTTTTGGTTTTTTTAATTTCACGCTGACGGAGTCGCGGGCGACAGCTAGTAATATTATAAATGCGAAAGTTTAGATGGATGGACGGATGTTTGTTAGAGTTTGTAGCTGAAATGGCGGAACGGATTTCGATGAAATTTGGTATAGATGTAGAGGATAGTCTGGAAGAACTCAAAGGCTACTCACTTTTGTTTTTTTTAATTTCACGCTGACGGAGTCGCGGGCGACAGCTAGTAATATTATAAATGCGAAAGTTTAGATGGATGGACGGATGTTTGTTAGAGTTTGTAGCTGAAATGGCGGAACGGATTTCGATGAAATTTGGTATAGATGTAGAGGATAGTCTGGAAGAACTCAAAGGCTACTCACTTTTGTTTTTTTTAATTCCACGCGGACGGAGTCGTGGGCGACAGCTCGTCATAAATAAA
This sequence comes from Papilio protenor, assembly GCA_029286645.1. Classification (NCBI taxonomy): domain Eukaryota; kingdom Metazoa; phylum Arthropoda; class Insecta; order Lepidoptera; family Papilionidae; genus Papilio; species Papilio protenor. The sequence goes on along the minus strand of JAGSMZ010000020.1, from coordinate 6,624,573 downwards.
ATAATCTACGTGCTAACGTGGAACAGTTTATTTGCAATTAAGTGTAGGGATACAATTCTACAGAGTAACTACGTGCGCAACTTATTATTCTAAGCTTAAACGAGCAACAGAGTAGATCAGGAGCGAAATAAACATGAAACCGTATGCTTTTGTACTGATTCTATGTATTGTTTTTTGTGTAACAACAGTATATAGTGCAAAAGTGGCGTCTGATATAATAATAAGAAATAAGGACTGTGAAAAATACAAGTGCATACCGAAATGTTGCAACGCGACCGATGCCATACTGGTCAACGAAACGAGAGCCTGTGTCCCTTACTCGGGTATCTTTGATTTTAATAATTACACCGTTTATAACGATGATTTATATGAAATTGGAAAATCGATACAAGATATTTATCATCTGAAGCCGGGTATGTTTACGAACGTCACTTTCATGGGAAACGCATTCGATTTTAAGCCATTCGGACTGAAGTATTACTTGACGGAGGTAAGGAGGAAAATATTCCAATGGACTTTAACAAATTCTTTGCAATAAATATTGACTTATAGTTATAGTTGCGGCCACAACTTCGTTATCGTGATCATGTTTTGATTTTATCCAAGCTAATCTAAAACCTTTTAATCTGTACTAATGTTATAAAAAGGAAAGATTCGTATTTTTGTATGCATTGTAATAATTCAAATACAACTGGACCGATTTTAAAATGTCATTCACCATTAAAAAGCTACGTTATCAGTTCATATTTTTAAAATTCACAGCGATGACGCGAGCCACAACTAGTTCTATTAATCAAACACATCTGAGATAAACTTATTGGAAACAAGCTGTTGCTCGCGACGTCATTTGCGTGAAATTAAAAAATAATAAAAGACATAGCTTATGTTACTCACTGATAACATAGCTTTTTAATAATGAAAGAATTTTTAATTCAGCCCAGTCAGTTAACATTTAATTTAAAATTTGTCAATTTAAATGGCGACCATCCACACCTAAGGCCGTCCTCTCGTTCTGAAAAGCTTAACCGAAGTCAAATTCAGACAAACCCATAAGCAAATCCAAAAATTGTTCTACGATCTAAAGTACTGCTAAAGACAGACTGTAGATAATTCTTGTTTACAGTTTTTTTTATTCAGGAATAGAGATGGGTATTTCAATAGCCTGTGAAATCCTAATTAGAAGATTAACCAAAGGAGTGCCGATCGGTTGATATTTCAAAGATAAATGAATGATTTTTTGTGCATTTAAAAAATACCATGCTATTTATCAAAATGGTTTTTCTCGTTGCATTTTTGAATATCAAAATTTTGGTAAAATGATCTAAAAATGTCCGATAATGTTTTCTTCTAAAAGCTTCTAAAAATAAAAGTATTTTTGCTCTACGTTTATGCAATGTTATGAATTTATTTTTATATTGATATTAAGGTCTGGTCCAGTTATTCTTAAATTCCTTCCTAATATTTATTAATGTAATAAAAGTACTCAATAAGGAATAAGTTGTTTTAATTATTTACAACAATAATAGTAGTCATAAGTTCTCTTTGGTATATTTTTATCAATTCCAAGTTTATATTAATTAACCACTAATTTCCTTATATGTTTGATTGATGTTTGCATATTTTTCCTTGTTTGTATTTAATTTATGTTCAAAATGCTTATTGAATTGTTTGCATCCTTTATACACACGCATAGATTTCTTCTCTGGATGAATTTTACCGCAAGAGCGCGCGCACATCTTTAACAAAACGATCGCACTGTTTAGTCTCGCTTCGATTCCTATGAGCTTATATGGAGGTACGCACACTACTCGATTTTTAGTTGTGCAACTAAACAGTTGAATGGACTGCGAAACAATCGACGATCGCACAACAGTTGTGCTATATATTAGTCAAAGTCGTGCGCCCGCTCTTAATAGTAAATACTTTTCCGTACCCCAGATAACGTTACATAATGATTGGTTGGTCAGTTTACGAAACAAACAACCTTACTGTAAGATTGTTTATTTCGTGAGATTCCTACATCATTCATTAGCTTAGGCTTCTACTTTCGTAACTCGTATCAACATTTAAAAGAGTACATAAATAATTACAGTACCAGACACAATATAACTACCATAGATTAAGTATCTATATATCACTCCGAAATGTTATTATAGTTTCACGATTTAAAATGTATTATTAATTTCAGGATAGTATAGTGTATCTGGAAAACCCAAACGCTTTCAAAAGATGGACATCTTTGGACACGAATAATTTTTGCGTCGACTACGTTCAGTATGTGCGAGATGGGAACATTAGTGATCCCAACATTAGATTCTATATAGTTCTTGATCCTGAATACATGCCGGAGAGTAACGCATTCTTTACAACCGGTAAGGGGAAAAAAGATCTGACTTGACAGTACCATTCTTTCCAAGCTTTTACCCTTTAACGTTTAGAAATCCAACTTACCATTGTCCAACCAACCAACCAACAACTACCAATATCAAACTGCCTGATTATTTTCGTCTTTAACAAATGTAGATCACTTTAATTCGTACTGTTCTTAAATCGATACATTTGTCTTTCTTGCCTTTATACTTTTTCTTTACAGCGCTGCTCATCTCGTGTGTGTTTCTGGCTCTGACACTAATCGTATATTCACTGCTACCTTCACTGAGGAATCTTGCCGGCAAAGTACTGATGGCGTATGTGGGGAGTTTGCTGGGAGCGTTCCTACTGCTATCTGTGATTCAAATTGGAGAGCATTCGGTTATGTCTTGCATTGGCTTAAGTAAGAACCATTCGTTAATATTATCGATAAATGTAGTTACTTATGTCCTATTTCATTGTACGTATCACTTCGTAGGTTTAGGTATATCGAGCATCCCTTGACTAAATATTTCTTGTTGCAGCTTTTTCTACATATTTCTTCTTCTTATCAAGCTTCTGCTGGATGAACGTGATGTCAATTGACATCTGGTGGACTTTCAGGCAAGTAGTAGGTTAATAATGTCTCCCATGCGATTTAAATAACTTGATGGACATTTTTAACCTCAAGATGATTAATATTAAATATTGAAAATATGTATAACTAACCGGAACCTAATTAGAACGTATATTTACACACATTATATTACGTACATTACACACTACACACTACACATTACACATTACACATTACACATTACAAATTACACATTACACATTACACATTACACATTACACATTACACATTACACATTACATATTACACATTACAAATTACACATTACGCATTACACACCAACACCTAACATATATGTATAGCTCTAATTTCTTCTTAATTTTTACTAAGTATTTACTATAATACATATCTGTTTATTTTTAAGTTTGCTATTGTAAGATTCACTGTGGTCTGTGGGGCGGGGGCCTGGTGATCCATTACACAGGGCACCACCCTAGCTTGGACACCAGTCCCCTGCCCGAGGGGAAAATTAATAAACTATTTTTTTTTATTTTACAGAGGTTACGCTAAAGCACGTGCGATTCACCGTCGAGGTGAAAACTTCAAATTTTGCATGTATTGCATTTATGGTTGGGGTTTACCGCTGCTGATGACGATAGCGTGTGCCGTTCTGAATGAAACCGATGTTTCGCACCTTCCCTGGCTGATTACACCAAAGATACCTAGAAGCGGTTGCTTCTTAGAAGGTAGGATTATATCAATTTAACAAAATGCATTATTTGCCAAAATTTTAAGACTTTTTTCGACAGTATAACGATGATATAATATTAATTCATCTTAGAGCTGGCGCACACCTTTGACTAAACTATCGCACTGTTGTACGATTGTCGATTGTCGATTGTTTCGCAGCCAATCCAACTGTTTAGTTGCACGACTAAAAATCGAGTAGTGTGCACACCTCTATATAAGCTCATAGGAATCAAAGCAAGACTAAACAGTTGTGCGATAATTTAGTTTAAGGTCTACACACATACTTAGTCTCTCTGCAACGCGTTCTCAATTATTCCAGGGGGCGAAAAGCTGTTATACCTTTACGTACCGATGCTAATCTTGATCGCTAGTAACTGGATATTCTTCCTGATGACTACATTTAACATCTGGCGGCTGAGTCGCGGCAACGCCGTCCTGAACTCGGCCGCGGCTGGCATGCCCTCTGCACATCGATTCCAGCGACACAGGTAAGGTTGCTGTCTCATAAATAAATAAATAAAAATAAAAATAAAAAAGCCTTTTATTTCCAGCAACTTAGTAATTATAATTAATGATACATTACAATTTCTCTTTTAATTGACTACTTTGAACATTTAAATTTTTTAAACTAAGAGGGTGTAAATTAAAAGTAAGTAGACTAGTTTTTTTTTTTTTTCTTTACTGTTCATACTCTGCTGTCTCATACGATTGTTATAAATGTACCCACTTATCAATTACCACTAAAGTAAATGATGTAAAATGAAATAGGGCTGCATATGTCCGGAAACTACCTTTATAACAGTGAAAGAAACACAACTACCGCCATTTTTAGGGAAATAGGAAGTATTTTCCCATTCACTACTTTTATCCTTAAACATCGACACCAATCAATCACTGAATCAATTTATACTAATGTTATAAGGAGGATATATTTAATTGTTTACATTGTATAGACTCCGAAACTACTGAACCGATTTCAAAAATTCTTTCGCCACTAGCAAGCTACTTTATCACTGAGTAACATAAACCAAACCGAGTTTCGTCGTCGGACGACACGACAGACCGCCAGGTATCATCCTCACCATGTCGATGGCTGGCATTCCACAACCGTGCGGTTTTCACGAAACTTTTCACGTTGTTTTCACGACTTAGGGTCCTTCCAGAAGCGAGCCTACAATTTCCTCAATGGCCGACGACGCATCTGTAGTTCCTCTGGTGTTGCGGATGTCCATGAGCCTCGTTGACTGACCACCTCTGTGTTCTCGCCGCTCGTTTGTCCGTTTTTCTTATTAAAAAAACATATTTTGAATCAACAGGAAGGGTAGGGATATAACAGAAAAGATATGAGACTATTCTTTGTCACCCAGACAGAAGGTTGAATTTTCTAATTAGAATAAACGATTTGTGTGACTTTTCATGGTGAAAGAATTAAGGAATTCAGTAAGTAGACGAAAATAACACACATTTTGTTCACAGATTTTCCGTCTACCTAAAACTGTCAGTGATCATGGGCATCAACTGGATATTGGAAGTGGTGAGCTTCCTAAAGCCGCAGTTGCAAGTTTGGTACATCACCGACGCATACAATTTATTAATCGGTTTGGCCATATTTATCATCTTCGTATGCAAGGCCAAAGTCAATAACCAGCTTCGCAGAATGTAAGTTTTTGTTAGTTATTTATTCTGTTACTAGCTTTCGCCCGCGACTCCGTCCGCACAGAATAAAAAAAACAATAGTAAGTAGCCTATGTATTCTTCCAGACTATCCTCTACATCTATACCAAATTTAATCGAGATCCCTTCAGCCGTTTAGGCTACAAACTCTAACAAACATCCATCCATCTAAACTTTCGCATTTATAATATTACTAAGATGTACTTTCTATTAATATTAGTTAAACTTTATACAGTTTGAGTGACCGCTGGAGTTTCAAACGACAGGCCTCGGGTGCGTTATCGCGGAATCAGAACAGCAGTATCACCATGGACTCCAATCTGAGCACAGAAGACACAAAAGTCAACAACAACCCGCAGAGCAATTGGAAACAAAATCACCCAAACTATTAGACTGCAATTATAGATGTTTAAAACAAGTATTCGTTCCCAGTAGCGTTTATTTTAATCCACTGCTGGACTAATGTCGTCAATCCCTTCCACAATGTGGGCCTCACAATTTCGCACCAAGCGACTTGCCGTCCTCACTACGTCGTCTCTCCTGGTAAAGGTGCAACGCACCTGATCTCCGTGATCTCCATTCTACCATTTTCCATAAGTCGAAGAATTATTTGAAAAAATATTAGTTTTGCTTAAATAAATTTAACCAAAACTATTATTTTTTCAAATATATTTCTTATTTATTTCTTAAGGATATTATAGTAATTGATTCTTAATTGTATACATTACTGAACAATCGTTAGGAAAAGGCTTGAATGGAAACTAGTTTCTTAGTTAATACTAGTATAAGTTCGTTTTTTTAAGTGTAGTTATTTTCCGCCAAAGATGTATGTAAATGTATGGATGTGTGTGAAGCAACAAAGAAGAGTCTAATCAAATCTGTTCGAGACTAATTCAATTTATTGTTCGTGTATGTACTTTTATGCTTTGATCTAAAATATTAGATTTTTGTATTACAGTTTTAGCGTAGACAATGCATTACTATTATTATGGAATTTTTATATTTAGATGTTAGATTTTTTTTTAATCAGAAAAACTGTAAGAAATGGTGACATTATTAATTTTAAATGAAATAAATAATGTACTGTGTTTATATTTAGGATATCTAAGAATAACTGATAAAACACGATGTTCGCTTACAGAAAACATAAACTAGTTAATTAGGAACAAAGGTGTTTTACCATATTACTAATTAATTAGTTGAAGTACTAAGCGTGTGTCACTAATGTAGACCGCTAACATCGTTTATCAAACTATGACAATGTCCATATGCATAGAATACACTTATATACAAGAAAATGGTACAGACATGCAATATGCATAAATACGCATCAGTGTAACGAAATAAAAACCAGAAATGTACTGTATAAATAAAAAAAAAAAGCACCCTTTTATTTCCAGCAACTTAGTAATTATAATTAATGATACATTACAATTTTTCTTTTAATTGACTACTTAGACATTAAAATTTTTAAACTAACAGGGTGTAAATTAAAAGTAGGCTAGTTTTTTTTTTGTCTTGGACGTTGCGGGAACCTCTCTGCGAGTAAAGGCCTCCTCCAAAGCCAGCTAGTTTTCTCTTGATTTTGCGATTTCGATCCACTGTGGTCCTACTGTTTTCTTTATATCTTCTTCCCATCTATTATAAGGTCTTCCTATCTTTCGTTTTCCTTGAGAACCTTTCCACGTAGTAATTCTTTTAGTCCATCTCTGGTCCCGGAGACAAGCTACATGCCCGGCCCATTTCCATTTAGAACTAAGTGCGTGTGTTAGTGCATCGGTAACTTTAGAAATGTACTGTAGTTATTATATTTTTTTAATTTTAATTCTTAAACTATATTAAGAATAATTAATAAATATCTTGAGGAGAGAGTGATAAAAACATTAAGAATATTTCACTATACGAAATCCCTACCTTGCCAAATCATTGTCCATTAGGGTACAAGTACGGTCGGGGAAACTGGCTGTGTGGCCACTTTAAAAGCTACAATTTTCTGATTTTTTTAAAACGAGACGCGGATAAAAATCAGCACAACGCAGCTTAAAAATGTGTCTGTCGAAAAAAATGTCGGTCAATGATACACGGCTAGTTCATTTTTATTAATATCCCTTCGTTTGCACCACTTACTGCTATCTAATTAGTTTTTTTAGTAAGAGACGGATTCTCGTTGCAATGAACTAGGATTTTTTTCCGTGGATTTCCGCGATTGTACATACTACGAATACCAACGTACAAATAACAGCCAAAAGAAAACATAACTTTGTCCAATAAGGTAGCTTACCTAAAGGAGGAAAAGGCCTTAAAGACATAAAATAAAATGCTATGCCAGTAGCAGTATTTAACAAAAAGTATATTGAAATAAAAACAAACCTTTCTGTGTACCCAAAACACGTAGTCTCTCACGAATAGACACAAAAATAAATAAAACGAACAAAAGCATTAAAAGGAATCTAGAGACAACAAAATTATTACAAGCAGAAGAAAACCACAATAAATCCGAAATTACAGATGTTACATTATATGGAAGCAGTTGAATTCAAATAATTTTGATTTTTAAAGTTTTAAAGAACAATTGAACCAAAGATTGAAACTCGTGCATTTTCCTTCACTAGATATATTTGCCTAAAAATTACTTTTTTTATCTTAAACTAGCTGTTCCCATGCGACTTCATCCGCATAGAATTATAAAAAAATCATTTTATTGTTTACATTTGTCAAATTATCAATTGCAAATGTCAAAATGACATGACATGATGTCAAACCATGGCAACCTTGAATTCCTTGATATTGGCAGCAACTTATGGTCTATTTCCCACATTAGAGTTGTTATCCAAAATATTTACCCCTTAGTTTAATGGCCTGAAAATATATAGTCTAAAGCGTAAGGTAAGTGTAGGGCTTTTTATTAAAAAAGAGTTATTAAAAAATAAGCTGTAATTGCTGACATCTTAGGCAACAAAGAAGTGTGTGTTTACGCTTTATTATATTAGTATAGATATAGATAGTATAGATTCTATTTTAAGGTATATTTCTTTCAGAAACAAATTGAAAAAAAAGCCGAGGAAAAAAAACAACGGAAAAACGAAAAATAATCTGTGTATAACGGAACGCATTATTGCTATCTTGCTGCCACCTATTGTCGGCTTAGTATACTACTACGCCATTCGCGGACATGAAATAGGTATATACCTACCTAGATAAGATGCTGGAGGGAGACTAGCCGAGGTGAGATTCAAGGTGATCTGCGCAGCTATGCGGCGCGACACAGCGTATTATGCGAATTTCCGACCCACCATAATACTTGCACTTGTACAGCATTTTAACTGGGTGTACAAATAATTTATTTCGTTTATATTTATCGCTACTTGGTGGGCAACTTTTATATATTCACATTGTTATTTTCTTGTAAGCGACTGAATAATTTGTACTTAAATATTTTCGGTATTATTTTTCGGCATAATTTATAATCTGTACATCATAAAGTACTCTGTGACTTTACTCTATAATTCTCTTTGGCGGGTCAGTCAGCTTGATTGATTTTGTCCGTGATTCATTGATTCATTTTAGAAAACCGGCTGGCTGTGCTGTATAGTGTACTGTATACGTTCGTTGCACCGTCTGCACTGCGCCTGCCTGAACTCTATATGCACTTGTAAAATAAAGTAGCCCAGATCTAGCTAGATTTCAGTTCGGTCTGTACTCCTTTGGCAACATGACGTCTGTCGTGGATGAAAGGTGTGGTCAAAATGCAATATTTTTACATATTTTGTGAACGTTTTTACATAAATTGTTCCTTTTAGGGTTATTGATGAAGTGGAAGCCTTGGTGGCTATTTTAATGGACGATGTCATCATAAGAAGAGTCGGTAATGTGCCTACTGTTATTGAAACAGTCGTCAATCCGCTAACTGGGGAAGATATTGATCAGCAATATGTATGTGTGACATTGGTGGTTCAATTGACCCCGAACTATCCAGATACGAGTCCCGATGTAGTCCTCAGGAATCCTAGAGGATTAGACGATGATATTATATCCAGCATTAACTCGCAAATCAAGATAAAGTTAGCAGATTGCTTGGGCCAGCCCGTTGTTTTCGAGCTTATAGACGTAAGTATATTGCGTAGTATTTTGGGAGAGACTATTGATTTTTACTCCTTAGTTATTTTTATCGTCTATTATAGTAATATTGATGTTTTATATTAATATTTCATTACTATCTTTCATATGCTTAAACATTTTCGAAAAAACGAAAGTAGCTAACTGGGCCATATCTCAGCACAACCTTAACAATGAAGTCATTATTATGCAACAGGTTTTTGTAATCTACATTGAAAAAGTGTACTTAAAAATATTTTGAGATTAATAGTCTCTATTTTATGCAATTCCTATTGCAATCTAATTGGTTATGTGTATTGAAAGCAAGTAATTTTAAATTTATAACTTGAAATACTGCTATTTTATTCTAACTAGGCCTGAGAAAATTATTATTGGCATATTCTAGACAAAGGCTAACAAGTTTCAAATATACTAAAATCAAGAGCTAACGCCTGGATCTTTAAAATCTTTACTTTTTATTGAAAAGGTAAACATAGCCACATAAATTTCCATACTTGGCGGCCATATTGATATTTGACTTTGTTAGTTTTTTCATGAAAACATTGAAATAAAGCGAAGTAATATTGATAAATAATGATAGCTAATGTTTTATTTATGTTATAACAAGCTGTAATAGAAAAAATATTGGAATATTTCGGTTTTAGTATAAATTGTTCTTTGTCTATGGTTCAGGGTTAGGATTGGAATCAAATATAGTTTGGTATAAAATTATTTAAGGATGTTGTCTAGTGAACTTAAAAATGTAAAATAGTATTAAGAAATAAGTATTAGCATGTTCACCCCTGAGGCATAACCTAGATCAGCTGGCAACACCTATGCAAGTATTCATTCTATTTTGGTGATTTTTTTAAACAATGAAATAAAGTGTTTGTTTTTTCTTTCAATCATTTAATAGCGAACTCTAGTTATCTAATTATGATTGGTTTTGTGTGCGTTTTACCTACAGTTTTGAGCTACCTATACTTGCTTTAGCTTCATAATTATGTTAAAGGTGACCAATAAGTTAACAAAACTTTGTCCATAAATAATATTTCATTTTTTTATGAATTCTAATTAAGTGGGTCTTTTTTATATGGAGACCTGATATTAGGTTAATAGCTAGCACTTTTTATCATATCATCTTCATTAATTTGTAATCTGCGGCTTCGGGGTTGGCATTCCATCATGTATCAATGTGTTTTTCAAATTTGGATGCAAAATGTTCTTATGATGAGGAAAATAGCACCTGCACATAACTGTGAAGAAATTAGATATTTTTGAAGTCAATCAACTCACATTGGGCCAACAACTAACGCCTAGTCCCTCCTAACTTAGTAGCCTCCAAGCCCTTTGATGGGGAAGTATAGCGAGCTGTTGATGACTCTACTTTAGCACAGATAATCAAAATATGAAAGTCTGAATGTTAAAATCAAAGAAAGAATAATTCAGAATCTGGGTGTTCAATCAACAAATTATAAAGTGGTTTTTGCCAGATTTTGATGTGCAGTCTTTTAAGAAACACACTATAAGCTAACTTCTGATTATTTACGCGAAAGTTGTAGATTCATTTTATTCACAGCTTATTCGTGAGAATCTAACGGAGTGCAATCTGCCGAGCGGTCAGTGCGTGATTTGCCTGTTCGGGTTCGAGGCAGGGGACGTGTTCATCAAGACGCAATGCTACCATCACTTCCACAGCCATTGCCTTGCCAACCATCTCATCTCCGGCAAGAAGTACTACAGGGAAGAGATGGACAAGCTCCCCAACTGGCAGCAGCTCGAGGCACCGCCGTACCAGGTTTGTGAAAACTTCCAGGCTGACTTCAAAGGGGCGCATCGACCATGGTTTCCGGCAGTAAGATTTCAGCTACAGTCTACAATATTTTATTTATATTATAAGGTGGCAGACGAGCAAGCGGACATCTGAAACGGCCGAAATAGGGAAGCGACTGCTGCTCATAGATAACCGGAATTGCAAATGCGTTGCCTACACATAATCGATCGACTCGAAGATCACATTTCCCCTTCCGATGTGTCTCCTCCACCGTCAAATCCATTTTTTCTTCCCATCCTTTCCCCTTAGGAAAGGGGTGGAAGGGGAAAGGGACTAAATTTAGTCTATTTAGTAATATCTACATATAGTAATATCTACTTTTGAAATGGTTAAATATTATTTATTTGTGACTTAGATCCGCCATCGACAAGCTATAACGCGCAGGTCAAGTGACCCATTTAATTTCAACTGACCTACTTTACCGAAACAAACACTGAGAACATCGATAGTTTAATTGATATAAATCTTTTATTAAATGACTGTTTTACGGAAATGTATCTCCACAAAAAGATTGCGAACTGGTACCAGACGCTCATATTCTGCGCGACGCCCTAAGTGTAGACTTTAAAAGTCTACATTAGGGGTCTCCCTTAGTGACCGATTACCAATGGGTGCGGCAGTATTTGAAGGTGTGCGTTTTGTTGGTCAGCCGTGCTGCCCGGTGTGTCGCTGCGTGTTGTCGTTCAACGCGGACACGCTGAAGAAGGCGCCCCCGCCGGTGGGATCCATCAACGCGGCGCCATTCCGCGTCACTCCTGAGATGCTGGTATAATATTGACAATTGACTCGATCCTTAAATTATTAATACTATACTTCTATACTAATATAATAAAGCGTAAACACACTTCTCAGTTATGTAGGATGCCAGCAAACACAGTATATTTTTTAATAATCCCTTTTTTAATAAAAAGAAAAATAAAAACACTCACGACACGCTTTCGGCTATACATTTTCACGCTATTAAGCTTAGGGGTAAATAACTTGGAAACATTGCCATACGGGAATGGGGCAAAAACCACATGGCAATAGCAAGATTGCCATATTAATGGTAATTGTTAGCCAATATCAACAGCCTTCGTTGTCGTGTATTTAATTTTGACATTTGCAATTGAAAGTTATATAATTTTAAATATTAAAATATTTTTTTTATAAATTCAATCTGATAAAGTCGCACAAGAACATATAGTATACACTGTTTTTTAAATTTATTACGTACTAGATTTTGCAAAATAAATATTTTGTGCAGGCTTTGCAGCGGAAGATGTCGCTCTTGTTGGCTCGTCAGATGCGCAGGGGTGGTGTGGTCGGCTCGCACCCTCCCGGCCCGCGCCCCTTGACTATCACTACGGCTGATGATGCGGTGACTAAATTTAACATCAGCTTATAAAAAAAAATTAAAAAAATTTTACTCGCACTACGTCTTTGCGAAGAAATTTAGGCTTTCGTAAATGAAAAACGTAATAATGTTATATTTAGGTGACTAACGGATCATCGCAGGCCTCGCAGGAAGGCAAGTCTGTGGTTGCCGACGCTCAGCTCCCGGGCAACGCTTCTAACGCCGGCTCCGCGCCCGGCTCGCCGCAAGGACAAGGTTATCGCGGCCCTTACAGGTAACACACATACACGCGTTTTTTATAGATAGGTACAACATTTATATTAAAGACGAACTGTCGCCCGCAAACTTTCTTGGGTGCTACCTTTTACCAGCTGCCTTCCAGTCTAAGTTCCATCAATATCGGTTAACCCTTTCCAGAGCTAGCGTTCCGGTCGCCATTTTGACAGCGAGATATTAAAAAAAAAATAGCTATAATATGTTCGTCCATGTCAGCTATCAACCATTGAAAGTCCCGTCAAAATTGACCCAGCCGTTTCGGAGATTACCCGAAACAAACGCGGCAAAAAATTACGGACAGATAGACAAACATATTTCGATTGCGATTTTCGTTATCAGCAACACAAATACATCATCTTCCCGAAATCTGCATTTATTCTTTTGATATTACATACAGACACTCCAATTTCATTATATGAATAGAGTATAAATACTATATTATTGTGACTGCAAGGGGCTTCAACCGTCGCGGCAAGCCCGGGCGTCGCGGGCGTGGCGCGGTGGGTCCGCGGTGACACGACCCGCCCGCGCCTCAGCCCTCCGCCGCCTAGCCGCCCCCGACACCCCCGACATCCCCGCTACTCACACTGAACTCTCGCGATATCAAAATAACGATCAATTTACCAAAACTTAACATTCTCTCTACTGCGAACTTTTCCCTTTGCTTCTGTACAAATGGTCTTTCATTTCGAAACGAAAACATATGTCAGAGGAAATTGCACCGTATTTTTAAAGACGTAATGAGCGTTTTTGTTCAAAATTTGACAGCGTCAGTCGGAGTATGTGGGTCTGTGTTGCCATACCGCATCAACGGACGCGGTTCTCAATTTAAAAATGTGCCATTTAAAATGGATACAGGGTTCTATTTCAAGCGATTAACTGACTTTAGTCAGTGTTTCGGTTATTACAAGACTGACGGTTTACCCTAGGTCACTTCTCAAATGTAAATAATTTATTCTTCATATATTTCTTCCAATCGATCATATCAATTGTTACAGTTCCGGGAATTTCTACTTTTGTCCAACGAATATTTATTGGCTTACAGTATTTTTTTTAAATAAAATCAAACAAATTGTTTTTACGCTGCACTCGGTTGTGACACATCTCATTATAATTTGAATAAAAAATTGTACAAACTGCAAAAACAGGGAAAAATAAAATAGTTTACATGTTTATTTTTTTACAAAAAAAAAATGTAAAAATAGGTTATCTGAAATGTATTAGGCGAATTATGCACAATAATTTATAAGTACTTTCTTGTCCCAAATTATCCTATTTACACTAATAATCTCATTTTCTAACGCTACAATTTAAAAAGTTCGTTATATTAAAAAAAATTAAAAAAAAAAACCAAAAAAAATATAGCTAATACTTTCAATTTGTTAAATCGCAACTGAAATAGGTAAATCTTCAGTCTTGTAACTATTTTTTCAAACTATCAACTATTAAAACTTTTGCATTTAACAATATTTTTATGTAATGGCAACACACATACTTCGGCGGTTCGACAGACTTTGTGAAAATTGATAAGCACGAAAATGTCGATGTTATTGGAAACTCATAAAATATTCTAAACTTCTAAACAGATATACGGTGAATAATTTCGGTACATGTTTTAATTTTTTGTAACACAACTCCATACATTTTATGACTTTTTTGTGATAAAACTCTTTTCAATTCCCCAACAGCTTTTAAAAATGAATACAGAAATGTAATTATAATTGAAAAAATACAAAAAAAGTTACTTTCAAGTTTTATATTGATTTCAATATATTTTTTTTCGTTAATCTGTTTATTTGATTTTTTTTGTTTAGACGTTTGAACACCATGTAGTTTTCTATTGCCGAACTGCAAATTATTATCTTCCCTTTCACTCTTGACAAAACTGAGATAATATTTGTATCGGCAATTCAAACTTACATGTTTATTTAATTTGAGGGGTATAAAACAAATTCGTTTCAGTATTTTCTTTATTTTTTAAAGTAGACAAAATTTAAAAAAATAATAAAAAAAAACACTTGGACTGAAACGAATTTGCTTTTATACAACTTTTAGTAATCTTGATTGTGGAAGGGCGGCACAAAATATTTACTCCTCGTTCAATGTTTTATAGGTTAAGGCACTTTCTGTGAAGCAGCCTAGTCAACCCCTTAGTGTCCCATACACGTTATTACCAATATATGTGTCATATTTACTTTCAGCCTTACAAATAAACGCGGTATAAAGTTAAACTTAGGCATAAACTGAGTATAAGCAAAATTTGCACTAATATTTGCTTACTTATTTAGTTTATTCCTAAGTTTAACTTTATACCGCGTTTATTTGTAAGGCTATATGTGTCTATCTTAGTGACAATTGACGTCACATTTTCAAATTACATATTTGTATGTTAGTGTTAAACGCTTGAAATTTAAAAATAATTGCATTATATGTGTCGCTTTTCATAATTTAAATTAAATATTTAAATGGCGAGTTGACAAATCACGGGTACGTAGGAACAGCTTGTTTTGCAGACCGTAGGTTCTATAATCTGGCAATACCCGTATTTTATTGTTCTCACTTATGCGATATTATATTGACTTAGGTTAACGTTTTGTTGATTGATTTATTTTTATAAATATATTTGTTATTCAGAGGTTATATTTGTAAATTATTTTTGTGTGATGGATTAATTTTTTATCTGCATTGCATTTGTTTGGACATGTCTGGCAACACTGGAGGCATAGACAATCCGAACTGTTAAGCTATTTAGTACAATGGTTGTGTTTTGTATTTAAGTAATTTGATAGTTTCGGTTTGTTGGTTTATTTTTTTTAAGATGTAGTGGTTTATTTACAAAATCCTATTAATGACAAAATACAGACTAAAAAGACATCTTTATTTTTATCTTTCTTTATATGTAAGATTAATGTATTTATAGTTTCATATATAGTTCTTGACATTTTTTTTTATTAAATATATGAAGTAATAAAACTGACCGCAATTTGTATTTTTTTTAAATTTTATTGTAAGGTCGTCCTTGTCATTCATATGCTTAGGTAAATATACTGCTATGTACTTGTGTACTTTTTTATATTTTTTCACACAGACAAATGAAGTGTTAAGCCTAATTTTAAATTTTAGTGATCTCTGAAATAGGTTATTTAATATTCTAGTTTATTTTATAGTTTTTAGCTCGTAAATAATTTTATTTATTATATTTTATCGATAAGTTATATTGATATTCACTTTTGATGAATACGCATAAGTTTATTAAAAATTACATTGTATTTCTTTGAAGAAAAAAGATATATGAAAAATGATTTTTTAAACTTATGTGTGTATCTTAACACGATTCTTGCCTTTTAAGACGTTTAAAATTGAGTTAAAAAGTTTCAATAATTGTTCAACTCCACGTATTTTTTTCTAGCAATACTTTTTCATACATAGGTTAAAAATTTACTGGTTAATAAAACATTCCGTAGCAGCTCTTGTAGGTCAAAAATATGTTAGAATTTAGCTCATATTGGATTGAGGAAGTGATTTGGGAGATGGAAAGTACTTATAAAAGTTTCGATTGATTTAAAATGGTGTGTAAATGATCGATATTTGAGTTATAAAATGATTAAGTGGTCATTTCCACTAGTGACTAGTCATGCGGTCAGTGGAAATAAGACTTAAATCCATAGAAAAGGCGCATAGCAGGATTAAAGTTGTAAAACTGCTTATTGGAAACTGGATCTAAGAGAATATTCTCTTGTTATTTTTTTTTATTGATGAGTAAATGATTTCCCTTTTTATTTCATATTCTCAAATACTTAACAAAACGCAGTTTTTGCACAAGTTGCCATTTGTTTAATTTGTAGTCAGTACTTTTAAAGTGTCACTTTTAAAAAGTACTTTTAAAGTGTATTCACGTCAACATAAGCTTGTCGGAGAGACGAGCGGTTTGTAGAATTCAATTCCGAAGGTAGATTATGTACACGGTAACGATCTTTCATTGTGGGCGTGCGTATGTCGGAGATAATGAAATAACAATCGCGTAACATTAGAAACACTATCCTTATTTGACCACCATCTTAATTGATAACTCCACAACACACTCTAATCGAATTACAAACATTCACAGAGATTAACCAATTGATTTTATAATAACAAAGCGCATCATTCCACCATTCAAAGACAACTGTCATCTGTCATTCGATCGCCGCTTGACATCTATATGCACGATGCACATTCAGCCAGTACTCAAAATTATTAGTTGCCAGTTACTTTAATCGTTCAAAAAGTATCAATAATTCCGCCCCGTTAAGCTATTAATTCAATAAAATGTACTGTGGCTTTATGTTGAATTACAAAAACATTTTTAAAGTTTTGATATTGTTAAGAACAAAATTAGTACCGTGCTGTAGAATTCGCGTAACTCTAGGTTATCGGCATAAACGTCACGTCCCTAGCTGACAACTGTCAATGTCACTAGAAGGATGGATATTGGCGCGCGCATCCTGAGACCTGACGAGAAGTGTTGCTCTGAGTTTAAAGCGACAGTATCAATTGTCTAAGTTGTCTAAAAATATTTAGAAACAAGTGAATATAATTTGAAATTCAAATAAATAATGGAGTGTTTTTAGAGTACTAGTACCACACCATTTTAAATCAATCTTATAATTAGATTTAATCTATTAAAAATAAGTTTTTTGAAAATCTCATTCAATGCTTTGTATGTATAGAACGTAGTTATTCAACTTATAATGTATAATCACTTGAATATATCGAATTTAACGACATACAAAGAACACCCTATATCAAAAGTTCGTACGCACATTAACAAACGCACTTGTGATAGACAATTTCCTCAAAGGCCGGCAACGCATCTGTAGTTCCTCTGGTGTTGCGGATGTCTATGGGCGTCGTTGACCACCTCGGTGTTCTCGCCGCTCGTTTGCCACCTTCTCTTATAAAAAAAAAAGACACTACATTTATACAAAATATCTTTCTAAATGCTTGTACTACGTCACTCCAGAATAGTTGAACTTATCTGGTTGAAATTTAGAACAAAGATTACGTTCTGAAATAGCGCATATGCCCAGTTTTATTTTAATTTCGCAGGCATTCAATGTTATATAAAAACATTTTCATAATGACTATACATCTCAAATATTTCGTATTATTATTTAAAATTATTTTAATAAAATATTTATTTTGAATAATAATTATTTTGACGGTATATTCAAGTGGTTATGTAAATGCTTGTAGTAAATTTGCAGTAGTGTACTTTTAATATTCATGTCATTGGTATATTGTCAGTTTTGTAAGTGTAATTTTGTCTAGTTTTAGTCTTATTGATGAATAAACTCTTACCAAAGACAATTGGTAGTTTTATTTATATCACCCTGTACCTTGCCTATAGTATAGTCTATAGACGCTATGAAAAGGTTAATGTATCCAAATAATACAATTATTTTTAGCCAGATATTAAGACTACCAAACACTTTTATTTTGATACAAGCTGTCGCCCGCAAACTTTGTGAGCGCAAATTTGGACCACCTTTATGCCATTTTGACAGCGCGGAATCTATATCTATACCTATACTATCATACTATATACTATCATACTATATACTATATTATAATAAAGCGTAAACACACACTTCTTTGTTGCCTAAGATGTCAGCAATTACAGCATTTTTTTGAATAAATCTTTTTTTAATAGAAAGGCCTACACTTACGTCATGCTTTAGGCTATATATTTTCACGCCATTAAACTTAGGGGGTAAATATTTTGGATAAAAACTCTAATGTGGGAAAGTGACAATAAGTTGCTGCCAACATTAAGAAAGAATGATTGCCCGGAACAAACGTGGCTTGCGGACAGACAGACAATTTTTTTTTAAATGCTATTTTCGTTATTAGTAACGCAAATACATCATCTTCTTGAAATCTAGAATTTTTCTTTTGATATTACAAACACTCCAATTTTATTATATGTATAGATGTCCCTATAGCTATAGTTAATTTCTTTACATTTATGTATGTACAATAGTACAATTCGCAAGAAAACGAGCAGATACTAAATTGCTAGATAGTCCTGGTACTTCCATCTCTATTTTATATTTTTTTACTCTTACATTCATTGCGAGAATTTGCTTAGTAATTACTACATCTTGATATGTCATAGGGAAAATTCTAGAATTGACCAATAAGATGTAGCACTTCGTTCAATGTTGTGACTTGAATATTTACGGATATTTGACCTTTCAAGTATTCACCTCAACAAAAGCTAATTTATATTCATAATTCTCGTGTTGTTGAACTGCGGAAGGTTCCAAAGACAGTTTACCATATAAGCTCATGTAAGGCTACGTTATGATACCTCTGTAAACAACCGCATTTTTAAACTTAAAGAGAAAATGACAAAAACATGAGTTTTTAGTTAATAACTAAGTACTTTCATTAAAGGCAAAGATTTGATTTAATTGTGCGCCGAATTTGGAAAACCTATCAAATATAAAATTCATATGCCCACACCAATTTGCCTTATTACGAAAAATTATTATATTGTGGGTTGATGAGGTCAATTTGATAAAAGGATATTCAATTTAAAGTGCACGATAGACCAAAATGGCGGCACAACCTTCATCCGCTTCCGATGGCCCGCCATTTGTATATCCGACCCATACAAATACGGAGGTTCGAGATTTTTAAAACGGAATTTTAACACTAGAGAGCGCGGATGTGGGAGTAAATTTTTTTTTAAATAATAAAGTGTTAGGTTACTAATATTATAAATGCGAAAGTTTAGAAGGATGGGTGATGATGGATGAGTTTGTAGCCTAAACTGCTTAACGGATCTTGATGAAATTTGACATAGACGTAGAGGATACTCTGGAAGAACACATAGGCTACTTACTTTTTTTTTAAATTCCACGCAGACCGAAGCTAGTCATTAAATAAATAAATTCGGGCAGTGCTAGGATCGCAATGAATATTAGGGAACTTTCTCAGCAACCCTTTTATGTTACCAGTGGTATCAAAAAATCTGTATAAACCCACTTCTAATTCCACTGTTTTCTCAGTTTGGTTATAAATAATTGCAGTCGGTGGCACTAGCACGATGACTCAGTCGACGGATATGGTAAAAACTTGCGACAACTGATCGTATCTCGATGTTTTGATGACGAACTATCTTGCAAGGACTATTTGAATACCCTCTTATTTATTTATTGTAGTTTTGTTAAGAATATTCATAAAACATAATACATAATATAAGGTAATTTGTCAAACATTTAAAAATAAACGGATAGTAAAATCGCATACAATAGTAAATAAAAAACAACAACAGGGCTAATTGTCCGATAATGCTGTGAACGACACATCACTCAAATCGATTAAACCAACTAGGCTAGGTCACAATAGACAAACATACGTATAGACACCAACAAAATTACCCATACCTTCCTATCGGTTGCAAATAAAGAAATTAAATTGCCTTGAGAACTAACTTCGTTTATTTAAAAATACGGATTAGTCGTCAATCTACCAACAGTTAAAACTGAGTAGCTATGAACAAAATACACAGACGGAGCTGCGTTTTTTTCTTTGAATAAAGTCGACTGGCATAATGTGGCGTTGCGTTACCATTTCCTTTTGTCTGATATCACAATCGTAAGCTGCCAGTGTGAACTTCGAACGCGCGGCCGCTCGACGTGTGCCTTGGCCCCAATAAAAAAAAACAAAATGTTCTATGGTGCACAGATTAAAAAGGATATCAATTAATGTGATTGTGGGTAGTGTTTAAAATGTCGACTCTTTTGAAGAATGTTACGAACTGCATTTGGCATGCCTTCGACTCCTTGCAGAGTAACGAGGTCGTCCATAAATCGAAACTGAAGGTTTGCTTGTTTATTTATTATTTCACATATGTAGTAATATTATCGTAATTTATTAAAATTGTTTTATTTTTCGTGATCTTATTAATTGATGATATGAAACATTGGAAGTATTACAAGTTAAGAATCTATATTCTTAAATATAGAATTATATTAAATATTGCGTGATTTATATTTATTAGTAAGTGACAACATGTTTTTGTTATTCCAACAACATTGAAGTTGTATTAAAATAAATAATAATCAACTATTAAATAATAGGAAAATTATAAACAAGGAAAACCAAAACGTCTAAAGAATTCAACTCAACACGCTAAAAGACGAAACTTGGAATAACCACCAATTCAGGCCCGTCTTGTCTAAGGTCACATATGAAAATATAGTTATCGAAAGCACAACCTTTTTTGCCACATATTACTTACCCTAAACATTTTGTATATTTTAAATAAAACCGCTCAACATTGTAATTTAGCAATGAAAATGAAAAAAATAAATAAACATCAGTAAAACAGTTTTATGTTAAAAGTTGTACATTACCAATATTTTTAACAAATCAAGTTGATGAACACATTCTTATTAGAATCTTACAAAAGTTCAAGTGTCAATATAGATTTCCCTTCCCAACTTCTTTGGTGACCTGTTAAAGGGCAATGAGCTATTTAACTAAGGCGTGCCGACGCATTTACTCGTAATGTACCTATATAGTTTTATTTTAATGAATACCAGCTATTTTTGGCGATATATGTAATACAAAAATACAAATCTTTGTCCTTTATGACATCAATATAAAACTAAGGGATATATCCGTTTTCAAAAGCGGTAATTACGCCAAAAGGCATTATTTCTAAGACAGGAGCGTAATATTTAATCTCTCATATCAAATGAATCATGAATGTCCATTAGACGAAAATTAATATTACCTCATTTACAAGCTTAACTAAACAATGATCGCATATTGTTTAGAGGAAGTTTGTGATAGAGTTATGTTTAAAAGTGATAACAATATACTACATTAGCCGAAAGACTGATGTTTGTAAAAATAAATGACTGACTAACATCGCCCGAGAACATGGATAAAATAATGAACACTAGCGTGTTAATACGGCGTGTAAGATTACAAACGTTTTGTTGACTACATGAAAACCATTAGTTAATTACAAGCTACATTTGTGTGGTACTTTTATGTCTAGCTGTCTACCATAGTTCTTGTAATATGACAAGTAAATAATAATTTAAATTAGTACTGAATGAAAAATAAAATCAAAGAAGATTTTTTTTACAATAAATAAAACTACGCATCACGCCCTAATAAATACACAATTATTATTTAAAATACATTTAGTTACATCTAAAAAAACTTTCTTTATAAAACTATTGATTTATACCAGTTTTAGTCTTGAGACTAAGCAATTAAATCTATCAAGAGTGTTACGCCACATATCATAAATGAAACATCTAATCAAAGAAATCTTAGCTACTGTAAACATAATTTTATTAACGCCCCGCATCCTGTATAAAACTCTATACTCGTAATTGCGACCTAATTGATTTAAATGGAACTTTTTAAATCACCAATGAACAATTATAACCAATACAGTTCAAGTAAAGTAAACTTAGCAACGAAATCTCATCGGCTATAGTATTAAAATTTTCGATAATCAACAAAAGACGCAATAACTTTTAACCGTAACTTACCATTTGTCTTAATCTGAAGTCATGGTAACTCAAAACCTGTAATAAAATCGTAGAGTCGAGGAAACTAGAGCCATTTACAACTAACAGTGATTGTTAAAAAAATAAAATATATATTTTTTTTTTACAATATAAGGTGGCAAACGAGCAAGCGGCCACCTGAATCCACCGAAATGGAAAGCGACCGCTGTGCATAGACATCCACAATTGCAGATGCGTTGCCTACCCTTAACTGACGGAGGAGACGCACATAAAGAGGACATTTCCCCTTCCTATGAGTGTCCTCTAACATAAAATCCACTTTTCCTTCCCATCCTTTCCTCTTAAGAAAAGGGTGGAAAGGGAAAGGGACTAAATTAAAATAATTATTCATTTTCCAACCTAAATGCTAAATACCATATCCATCTAACTTTGATTTAACTGACATTGACAAGAAGTTAAACCAAAATATTTTTTTAATCATCTACACTAATGTCATAAAGAGAAAATACTTCTATTTTTTATTTTGGTATGTATTGAAATAACTCAAAAACTACTGGGGCGATTTCGAAAATTCTTTCACCATTAAAAAGCCACGTTATCAGTAAGTAACACAGACAATGTTTTTTTTATTATTTTTAATTTCACCCGGGCGATAACCCAACTAACTAACGCAATAAAATATCGCTAGCACTTTAATTTCTTAAACTAGTGATATGATATATGAGGTCTTCTTAAAATGGTCAAAACAGCTCGAGCAAGAAATTCTATGAGCATTATTCACTGACCCTTACCAATGGTTCTACTGCCATACCGAGCTTCGCCGCGTCAGCGCCAGAATGTAGCTTTGCCATAAGCGTCCATTTTGTGCTATTTTATTGCAATTTATGTTACAACCCACTGACATATTCTACTCGATATATTGATAGCTGTTTTCACCACATAAATGTCATTAATTGAGCTATCATCGCTCTCTCTTTCTTACTTTCTACCTTATAAAATTCTGTATTCTTTAGACTCTACGTTGACTTGTTTAATTCATTGTTTACTTCTATTACAGGTAATTTAATTGCTTTAAATAAACACTATTTAAAAAAGTATTTTTTGTGTGCATTACAGTTTCTTACAGCCGAGTTAAGGCTTGTCTCACCACTGGCTGTTAGAGGCTCAAATAGCTTAAAAATGACGTCACTGTCAGATAAAGGAACAAAATCCGATATGTCCATCACATATTTTACACGTTGGATTGTTATCAGACAATTTACAATTTGGTGGGACAGGCACTAAGAGTTACTAATATTTCTTGTCAACGTTCGATCAACTAAGGTCTCAGTGAAAAGTAGGAATCGAATCTACAATCGGTAGTTCAAAACAATAATCTATCAGCATTTGTATAGTGTAGGTCACATATCCTCGCGGCTAATGACGACACTTTATATTCCTGAGATTATCAAGAACCGCATTGAACCGATCATTGCGGTTCTCGGGATAATCTTCCTCACTTCCTTATTCAATGTAATGAAGGTTTTTTGTTATTCTTCATTTAACGGTTCATGATGATGAAATAAGTTTGTATCAAAGCAAAGGTAGAGCAAGTGAGCATTTTCCCTGTCTTACTAATATTATAAATGCGAATGTTTAGCTGGATGAATGGATGGTTGTTTGATAGAGTTTGTAGCTCAAACTGCTGAACGGATCTCGATGAAATTTGGCATAAATGTAGAAGATATTCTGGAAGAACACATGGGCTACTTAGGTTTGTTTTTTTTATTTCCATGGAGGCCAAAGCTAGTACCTATAGTTTATATTGTTAGTATTAAATAGTTAATAGTTTTTTCAGTTAGTTTTGACTGTGGTAAGTCATGGTTATTTTAGCACAAAAAATAAAAATAAATGATGTCTTCCTAAACATTTGCGGCCTATGTATTTACAAAAATAACAAGACACAGTAAAAAAAAAGTTAGTGAATATGATGCAAAAAAAATTGATGTTACACGTTCAATGTAACATTGACACAATTTGCAAAATGTCAAACGACGTCAACTTTCTCGGAACTTGTTAATAAAATTCGACATTTTCCGCGCAAATAGACTATAACCGTACAAGATAACTGCCGAGCGACCCCGGGAGTATCGAGCGGTGTAGCCCGGGGCATAATATCATTAGAGTTTTATGTATGTTTTATTATAACGCAATAAGACTGAACGTTGTACTAGTAAGAGCTTGAAACTCTAAGAGACCTCACAGACTATAGACTTTTATCGGCCTATACTTTGATCAGGTCGGATTGTCAAGCCAAAATCATATAAAACAAAATTGTTATAACGTGCACACCTTCATACATTCATACTAATCAAGCGGCCGATTAAACTATCGATTAGTAAGAAGTCTGTAGTCTAGGGCTCTAAGTGAGGAGAGAGATTTCTAAATACCTTTTGCCGTTAAAGGTAATATAAATTCACTTTTATACCTTCTTTCTTCAAGTCAATTGGTAGAGTTGATTTGCTGCATTCGTCCTTGCATTTTGCTATACGATTCAATTAATCGTCAGTTTGTAAGGATAGGGAATAATCATACAAATAAAAACTGTCCATAAATATAATGGCCGATTGACCTTTATTACGCGACAAAGTAAATTGCCTGGAAGAACAAAAACCCACCTTCTACAGTATTACCGTGTCTCATGTTATTGTACAGATGTTAAGTTTGTAGTTATTATTGTGTGAGGAAAATAGTCTCTATTTGTAAGATAAATAAGAACAGGTTTTCATGTTGATAAGGGAAAACAATTTATTACTAAATACAGATCACATCTCTCTAATCTAAATATCTAGAATCTATCGGCAAAATAATACTATTTCGAAAATTTAAGAAGGTACAAATACCGTCTGTAAAGATCAATAATAAAATTAATTAAACCCCTGCCATTCAAGGGAGGTACAGAGATTATAATAATTTCTTGTGCAGGTATAAAAAAAACTTTAATGTATAAAATTTCCTCTGTTCTTAAATAAAATCGCATTCAGTAAAAAGTAATGTGGTCGCTGTGAGGTCAGCTTTAATCTGGCTGACCTCAGCCGGCGATCGGACACGGCCACGAGGACTTTAACTATAGGTTCATATATAATATTCACTTGTTTCTGTTAAAATATGCGTTTTGTACTTTATTTTAAACCGAAAGTTTAAGCAAATAGATTAATGTATTACTTTTAATTCATATTTTTGACTTTGTACACTATTTTTTTACATAAGCAAAAACGTCAGTAAAATCTCCAATATTTGAAACTAGTTTTGCCCACGACTCCGTACGCGAGAAATTAAAAAAAAAACAAAAGTGAGTAGCCTATGTGTTCTTTCAGACTATCATCTACATTTATACCAAATTTCATTAAAATCCGTTCAGCCGTTTAGGCTACAAACTCTAGCAAACATCCATCCATCTAAACTTTCGCATTTATAATATTAGTATGAAGTATGATTAATATCATATAGTTAAGTACATTTTTGCCACGCTAAACTATTAAATTTGATTATGTTGGTATTATTTGAATCATTAAAATAGTAAAAAAAAATCATCATCCTTTCTTATTTAGGAAGTGGCAATTTAAAACCGCTTCTGACCTCGGATTAGTGATTAACTAACTATATCATATCGTATTACACTAACCTTTAAAGTATCAACTTTCAAAAACAAATTCAGATTTGCTTATCGTTGCAAAAAATGCTTCCTGCTGCAGATGACTGTGTAAAAAGTAAGACTAGTATAAGTTTGACATTCTTCTTTTTCTTCTTCTTGTCTTATGTCCCTGTGTCTTGTGGGGTAGAGAGCGCCCACAGTGCGCCGCCAGCTCACTATCCTGGTCTTTGCGTTTGCCCTACACATCATATAATAAGAGAAATTAATGCCAATCAAGAAACTAAACGGAGCAGCTTATAGCAGCAGATGTTGCTTACTGGTGAACTCACAAATTCCTAACGGTCATTTAGTCCTTTAGTGTAGATATTCCATACTAAACCCTATAACCCGACTAAAGGGACAGTGTTTTTAGTCAATAACGGCCGAATACTGAAATAAATCTTTGTAAGTGCCGTTTATATTAACATAATTTTAATGAAATTTGGAGTTCAAGCGTAGCCCTTTAAGACCATGTTACATTTAAATGTCATTACAGTAATCGGCCATATGTCCATTTATTACCGAGATGCCTTAAAACGCAATGAACAACTCAAATAATTTAGTCAGTAATCAGTGATTGAACATGCATTAAGGGACAATAAACTACGCATTGACTACATGCGCAGGTTGTTGTGTTCCGATCAAGTCATGACGCAGCGACGCCAGACCAGCGTGGGTGTGGGTGCGATGTGATTTGTATGCCTCGCTCGAAGATCCAAGTTGTTATCACACTAGTAGCTATGAAAGCTATGTTTTGTAAAAAATTACATATGAAATTGAACTATCGCACAACTGTTTAGTGTCGCTTTGATTACTATGAGTTTATATGGAGGTACGCACACTACTCGATTTTTAGTTGTGCAACTAAACAGTTGAATGGGCTGCGAAATATTCGACAATCGCACAACAGTTGTGCGATAGTTTAGTTAAAGGTGTGCGCCCGCTCTTAAAACTGATTTTAAAGTTTTCTCTTTTACATTTACACAATAAGGTTAGTTAAAGATAATCAGTTTTAGCTTTTTTATACGGATTAAATAAGATTAGAGGTATATCACCTTAGTTGTCTTATTATTTACTTATATTCCGTAATCAAAACACTGATTATAACATTGCAATACATGAAGTATTTGTTCTTAAGACTTAAAAATCGTACGTCACTTTATTTCACATGCAAGATGGCAAAGAAACCCTGTCTAAAAACATTGTTCATATCCCCCTAATGTTTATATTACGCATATCGCAGTAATCGCCTAGCTATCAGTGTAGCAGTGGTCTGCGTGATATCCTTGCATTGAAGCGATGACTCATCTGGCGTCGCCCTACGACGTCGTCTCGGCGTCGTAGCACAAATACATTGATACCTAGTATATGTCGTTATCAATATCTGTATGATTATGTTTAGAAAGCTTTATCACTAGCACTCTATAGTTGTGCTTAGAAGCTACGTATAAAATGTAAAATGTTACTTGAAGCTCACAATGCCATTAGATAAATCTTGTAGTATTTTAATACATGCTAAACTATAGTTTACCTGCTTAATTACGATAATGTACGATACATATTTTACGATATTCCATCCAAAGTGGGTAGCGAATTTAATTCTTTGACTGCAGAGTTGCAATTTGAAAAGAACTCACGAAACATGTTAAAACTACCACGAGATTTACACCTGTTAACTAACGCAAGTAACAATAACTGCTTATCAGCATTCCCCAGTACTGAAGTCACGTAATGCACAAGGTGACGACAAGCCTTTTAGCTCCTTACTCATTAATTCTAACGATAATGTCAAGTTGACCTAACACTTGAAAGACAAAACGAAAATACCGAGTTGATGACAACGAGGATTATCGCTATTGTTTTGTTTTAAATGACTTATTGTCATCACCAACCAGCCCCAAAAGTATTCTTAAATATATGTCTTTGTTTAAGGGGAATTTGAAGTGGAAATAGATAGATTTTAATGTATTTATTGTAGTTGAGAACAGTACTTACATCTAGGTATACTAATATTATAAAGAGGAAAGATTCGTATTTTTGTATACATTGAAATACTACTGGGCCGATTTTAATAATTCTTTCACCGTTAGAAAGGTAGCAAGCATAGGCTATATTTTATATTATTTTTTAATTTCACGCGGATGAACTCGCAAGCAACAGCTAATATTTTAATAAGAAAAGTCAGTGGAGATTCACATATGTTTACGTTTTTTGTTATTTTCCCAGGTGTTAACCGCGAACATCGGTACATTACTAGACTTGTACGGCGTGGAGAAGGGTCTGGACCACTTCAGGTCCTCTCAGGAGCTGACCTTCGACGAGTTCCGCTACTACCTGCAGCATGAGGTGTTCAGCTCGCTGCCGAAGACCGTCACACTACCTGTTGTTAGGGAATACGAGAAGAAAATAAGTGAAGTAAGATTTTGTTCTTTTTAACACGCCCACGCCAGAACTCACGAGACCACTAGGTGGCGTTGATTGGACTTCTTTTACTAGACTTTCCTAAAAGAAAGATGTTTTCAGGAATAATTTATTAGTGTAACATTTTAAAATATGCTTTTTGCACTTCCTATTTCCTTCTTGATAACTTTGCTAAACAAATGAAACTGAAATAGGCATAGTAACAGCAAGTACAGCCGGGGAAACTGGCGGTGTTAACCCTAAAAGCAATCATTTAAACATCCGTTTGAACATTTTGAAAAGAGACGCGGAACAAAAATCAATAAAACGCAGCTTATAAATGCGTCTGTACGAAAAAAGTCGGTTATTGATACCAGGCTAGTTTCTTTTTATTATCATTCATTTGTTTGCGACAGTCATTGCTATCTTATTAGTTATTTGTAGCAAGAGAAGTTTGTCTCGTTGCAATGAACAAGGCAGTTATTCCTGAAGTGGCACACCGCGGATTTACGCAATTGTACCATACTTATTCGATACTTATTTATTAGTACAGTTCTTATATGTTCTTATATATTCTTAATTACTTCTTAATTTCAATTAATAAATAAGTTTATCAATCGTCATTCAACCATAATCTTAAATAGGTTATGAATACAACGGGCCCATACATTGCTGTGACGCACAAGAAAACTATTGTCTTAAATGCTATGCCATCGCGTACGTAATTAGATACTGATTGTTCTAATGAAACGCGAAACCGGAAATAATTCTGTGTTGTATGTAAATATGGTTAAGGATATGATCGTATTGTTCATTTACGGTTAGGAAACATTAAAAAATTCAACACAATATAGAACAAAAATCCAGAACTTTATTACTATTTTATATAAAAAAATTAAAGATTCATACTTACGCACCCTATCCCTACTAAATTGTCAAATTAATTGTCAAACTATTCATCCTTATTTAGACAAACTAAACTAGACTTAATTCATAACATATTTAACGTTTCTCATCTTGTATCAGGTCTGTTGGTTTGTGTGCCGTAAGAGTCTTTTGGGCCGCGACAAGCCGGTGTTCGGCGATGACTCCGTGTTCAAACTCTTCAGGATCTTTTGCCTGCTGGCTGACCTTGTTCAAGACTCTGAAGAATCAAGCCGTTATGTGGTAAGAACGATTAATAGTCGCTCGCGACTTCACCCGTGACTCCGTCCTCGTGGAATTAAAAAAAAGTGAGTAGCCTATATGTTTTTCCAGGCTTTTCTCTACGTCTATGCCAAATTTCATCGAGATCCGTTTAGCCGCATAGGCTACAAACTCTAACAAACATCCAACTATCTAAACTTTTGCATTTATAATAATAGTAAAATTATCATGCATATGACTCACATGACACGTGTCAAATTCAGGTATTTAACATCAATACTTGATTGTCATTTTTTTATTAATGTTATGTTTAATATAGCCACTCCCAGTTTTATCCGAATGGAAATTTGACAATTGACACTTCGATCTGTCAGATTATGTAAGCCTTTGTTTTTTTTTTAACGCGAGTACCTACTCTTTGACACGCCTAGAGTTGTTAAGTGCTTTTAGGTATTGATTTAAATCTAAACCAAGAGACTCTTTGTTAACAATTAGAATTATAATTGTAATGCGATAAAAACTTGACTAAATAAATTTGAGCTTTATGTTCTATTAATTTTCAAGGAATGCAATAAAAGTTGCTTGCTTTTAAATCAAATCTTGTTCCATTAAAGGCGTCAGCTGTCCCAATGCGTCATAAATTAAGCTGTAACAAGCTGTATGATTCATACGGTAACTTTCTCTACGCAAAATGTACAGGACTTACGTATTTTCTCTCGATTATCTCAAATAAGATTAAGAAATATAGAATACAAATAACAATAATAATATCACAAATTAAAATCGTATTCATCAATTGAAATTACAGAGTATGGACTAATTTAAACAGAGAACTTCAGTAACCTACCAAAGTTGTAATATTTCACAGATGTAGTTTTTAAAGCTATAACATTGTACAATAATTACAGTTAATTAAAAAAATATATATGAAAGAGTTAATGATATATTCACGCCAAACATTTATCGCGCATGTTGCTTGCAGATGTGAACCCATAGTAAGAAACAAGGACTGATTGTACAGGTCATTGACACTATAAACTAACTTAATTAGACCACGCATTCGTTACTTTTATTGCGAACATTAAATTCATAGGCATCTTAGCACGTGTAGAATTGTTTTCAAACAATTACTACATAATTTATAGTTGTAAAGAGATAGATGTATATGTTTATGCAATAATTTTGTCGCTGATCATTTGAGAATATGGTTAAATTACAATTTGCCTAGCCAATATTATTAGTATGTTTATGTTTTTCATTTTATTTTTTAAGGTAGCCATAAAGTCGGTAGCTCTGTCATTACAACTCCTCAAATTATAAACAAATGACTAAAGCTAAATTAACTTAAAATTATGAGTTGGTTTGTTTCAAATATTTGCAGGTGGTTCTGCAGCCATCGGAAGCAGGCATAGTGGCGGAGCAGCTGGTGCTGTGTCTGGGGCTGCGGTGGGACGCGGCGGACTGGGAGGCTCTGGGCAGCTCCATCGGACACTTCAAGTGGGCGGCCTTCCTCGCCGTGCTCGAGGCTAAGTACTGCTGCGACCATCAGCACGCTGAGGCCTTGGTGGAGGCTGTCGACGAGATATACGATGTTTTCATCGAGGATATTATAAAGAAGGTGATTTGGGGAATAGAACGAACCTCACTTCTTAAAAAACTACAACGCACTTGAACTAATTAACTCCGGTCGGATCTCTCAGATCGTGAGGATTGTGGTCAAACGATCGTTGTTTATAAATTGGTAAATGTGACCCCCCGATTTCTCTGAACTTGGGGGATTCTTGAATTTTACCTTCAGTTATTGTTATATAATTGTAAATTTCTATATCTTTTATCAGGGCTACCTCTACAAGCGGGGCTACCTGCTGCCGACGATGCGCGAGTACTGGTGCGTGCTGCAGCCGTGCGCGCTCACGTACTACAAGAGTTCTGCGCAGCGCGAGCAGTGCGGCCGCGTCGCCATCGATGAGTACTGCTCCGTGGAGCCCGCGCCCAGTGCCGGCGACGGCAAGCTCCAGCGGTTCCAGCTCGTCACCCCGGAGAGGACTTTCGAGTTCGCCACTCAGGATCATAAGTACGCATTACCAGGACTTAAAAAAGATCCAATGCTTTCATTCCAATAGTCTTTTTCTATTAAGGAGATGCGTTAGTGGCTCGATGTTTTAGAGCCCGCTTTAACATCTTCGCACGGGTAAGGGTAGACAATGCATCTGCAATTGCGGATGTCTTTGGGCTGCGGTCGCTTCGCCATTTCGGCGGATTCAGGTGACCGCTTCCTCGATTGCCAACTTGTAATTTTAAAAAATAGTATTGCATAGGACTGACCTTAATGATTATTTGTTTGTCACTGAAGCAATGTTTGTTGTGCCGCAGGAGCCGGCTGCAGTGGGTGTCGGCGCTGCGGCAGGCGGCGGCGGTGTCTGGCGGGGCGGAGGGCTACCAGCGCGGGGCGCGCGGCGAGCGCGAGCAGTGCGGCCGCGTCGCCATCGATGAGTACTGCTCCGTGGAGCCCGCGCCCAGCGCCGGCGACGGCAAGCTCCAGCGGTTCCAGCTCGTCACCCCGGAGAGGACTTTCGAGTTCGCCACTCAGGATCATAAGTACGCATTACCAGGACTTAAAAAAGATCCAATGCTTTCATTCCAATAGTCTTTTTCTATTAAGGAGATGCGTTAGTGGCTCGATGTTTTAGAGCCCGCTTTAACATCTTCGCACGGGTAAGGGTAGACAATGCATCTGCAATTGCGGATGTCTTTGGGCTGCGGTCGCTTCGCCATTTCGGCGGATTCAGGTGACCGCTTCCTCGATTGCCAACTTGTAATTTTAAAAAATAGTATTGCATAGGACTGACCTTAATGATTATTTGTTTGTCACTGAAGCAATGTTTGTTGTACCGCAGGAGCCGGCTGCAGTGGGTGTCGGCGCTGCGGCAGGCGGCGGCGGTGTCTGGCGGGGCGGAGGGCTACCAGCGGCGGGCGCGCGCGGGGCGGCGCGGGGCGGGGGCGCGGCGCGAGCGCGAGGCGCGGGAGACGCGCGCGCGGCTGCAGAACGAGGTCCGCGCGCGACTCGCCGCAGAGGCTCAGGCACAGGTAATATACATGCTACGAGTAGTTATCACTAAGAGACAATTGAATGAAGGTTCAATCCCTATTTTCTTTTATACTTTGATTGATGTCATTAATCTCTTAATATTTACAGGAATTAGCAGAACTCTCTAAAAAGGATAACAAGAAGTTAGAAGAGCTGAAGAACGCGCAAGCAGAACTTGAAAGACTTCTACAGGAGGAGACGCAGGCTAAGAAAGATGAAGAGATTGTCAGAGCTTTACAAGCAAGGTGAGATTTGAAAGACAGACTATATAGGGATTTAATAGGAGTGACATAAAAGTATAATTATTTAAATCAAAAAATGAATTATAAACAATTTACATTTTATCATGATTTACAGAGTTCTGACTGAAGAATGGGAAAAAAGGGAAGAGCTAGAACGTCTCCAAGAAGAACAGAATAGAATGTTAGAAGAGGAGAGACTTAAGAGGAAACAGTTCGAAATGCTTCAAGCTGAGAAAGAGGCGCAATTCAAAGGTAAGAACATAACACAAACGATAACTATAAGAATAACATTAATGACAAAGAGGCGAGCAACTACAAAAAACAATGTAATCTATCAGAGGCCGAAAGAAGACTGAAGGAGTTAGAAGAAGAGAAGCAGAGACTTGACGCAGAACTAAGAGCGGCGCAGGAGAAGATATCACAGACCGAGCACAACGCCCTGGCACTGCATGTACAGCTAAGGGTATATCTTACTAATATTATAAATGCGAAAGTTTAGATGGATGGATGGATGTTTGTTATAGTTTATAGCCTAAACGGCTGAACGGATTTCGATGAAATTTGGTACAGATATAGACGATAGTCTCGAAGAACACATGGGGTACTCACTTGTTTTTTTTATTTTACGCGGACGAAGTCGCGGGCTACAGCTAGTCTTTTATAATAACTAAATCGTTCAATGATGGAGTAAACAGTGAAGTTGTTATAGTCATATTCCACCAAAGAAGTAATATTGCAATATCTATTTAAGTAAAAATCTAGACAAATTGCTTTAAGGCCTTAAATCCAAGTACCATTTCACAGTGGTAGAGCCCGCTTTAACATCTTCGCACGAATGGGTCGGCTCCCCCGGTGTAATACCACGACCACACAGAAGACAGCCGTGAAGTGGGAGCAATTCCGCGTTTCGTCTGATGAGTGTGGTGCCGGAGGCCCAATTTTAGTCCCTTTTCCGTTCCACCCTCTTATAAGGAAAGGATTGGATGGGAAAGTGGATTTGACGGTGGAGGAGACGCATAGGAAGGGGAAATAACCTCTTTATGTGCGTCTCCTCCTCCGTCGATTTAGGGTAGGCAACGCATTTGCAATTGCAGATGTCTATGGGCAGCGGTCGCTTCGCCATATTGGCGGATTTAGGTGGCCGCTTGCTCGTTTGCCACTTTATAATATAAAAAAAAAAAAAAAAAAAAAAAGTGAACTAGTCTAAAGGAGCAGTTCTTTTATAAAAAGACTTTAATAGTTGAAACAATTAAGCATTTCATGTAGTTTTA
The DNA here is from genome assembly GCA_029286645.1 of Papilio protenor. Taxonomy (NCBI): domain Eukaryota; kingdom Metazoa; phylum Arthropoda; class Insecta; order Lepidoptera; family Papilionidae; genus Papilio; species Papilio protenor. Next base: position 6,590,320 of record JAGSMZ010000020.1, on the reverse strand, counting down.
TCTATTACTATGCTACTTTTTCAGGATCATCCAATATTCCGCAATGGGGAAAGGGCTCGTCGAGCGATATCGTTTGTGCCAACAACCAAAAGTTCCTCCGACACTCTCATAGACGTAAAAGCTATCAGACATCTCAAAGTACTCGACGACGATAATTTATGATCAAAACAGAAGCCAACATAAGAAAATGATGAACAAAATTTAAAATATTGCAAGTAAAATAAATATTGCAAAGACAGACAACCACGTGACAAGAGAGAGTATGTAGGAAATTGGGAAAAATCGAGAATCTATTATCTTAAAATCATATTAATTAAAATAACAAAAAGTCTGCTTATGATTGCATATTTATCAATAACGCAAATATTTTTCAAAGACGTTTAAAAAGTTTTAGATGCTTTAATATTTATATCGAAATTGTTTTTTTATTATCTTTATACCAATCAATATATTTTATGGACAAATTAAACAAGTTTATAAAAAGAAAAATTACTATTGTATTCAATAAATAACAAAACATGAATATTTGAATTTTACAATTTACTTTTTCCCGCCTTTCTTCTCTTCCGCTGCCTGCATCTTCTTTAGAAGTTTCTTGAGCTGAAAATAGGATTTAGGATAGGATCAGATTGGGATTGTATAATGATTAGAGATTAACAAGGAAACATGGAATATGGATTTTTAATTCTTCTTCTTTCCTTTTTTACTTCTTCCTTTCAACTGTAAAATATAAAGGAGTTTAATTACATACACACCAAGAGGAGTAACAAGCATATCTAAAATAAGCAATAGTAAATTTAGTATGAATTATAAACAGCCGATTTTGTCTTCCGACCGAAAGTTCCCGCGTCAATCATGTCTTAATTATGACCCCATTCACATTCTATCTAGCTTTTCCTAGTTATTAAATGTAATGAGGTAAACATGTAACCTTCTTCTTCTCTGCGCGATTCGCCAGCACCTCCCTCCATGCGTTCTGTATAACCCTCGCTGCATGCTCCTCCAGGAACTTCTGCATCTTCTGGGTCATCTCCTCGTGGTACTCTGCTTCTCTTTCTGCCATCAGCGGTATGTATTCCTTGTCCTGCTCTGCTATTTTATCCTACATGTTGTCAAAATTATATAACATCTAATAAAATATTCAAATCACTATTTAAAAAGGTCTACAAGGTGCAAAACGGTAATGTAGGAAATGCTGACCTCCAGTTCCTTACACTTCCTCACTTCCTCGTCATACTTCTCTGTGAAGTCATCGAGCTCCACCTGCTTATCTGCCATCTCTACATCATACTTTTGAAGCCATGACAGCAGTTGTGTCTCAACTTTGAGTCTAAGAACAATAGCAAATGATATTATAACTCACTATGAAATAATTTACCTTTCATAGTAATTCTGCGAACCTTCTCGCTCTTAAATTCTTTTCTTCCAGAAGATGCACTTTCAGAAGATTTTCATACACTTCTTTACTCTCCGCTTCTTCTTCTTTAAGCATTTCATTCTTGATTAAGTGCGCCCGTGTAGCTAACACCATCTGTCGCTCGGAATCGAGACTGAAAAACAAAGCAATAAAGGTAATCTGGTTAACGTCCAACGTTTCCTACGGACGCCTCAAGTATATGTAAGCTTACACCTTCTTCTGGAGTTTGGCAGCTGTCTCCCGGTTCTGTGTAGCGAGCTCGGCCTCCAGGCTGGCGATTACCTCGGCCTTATGCTTCATCGTCTCCTCGAAGTTCTCCGATTCTTCTTTTAATGTCTTTGTGTATTCTATCTTGCAAATTGAAAGATTTTAAATTTAAGGTCAACTAATATACATATAATGATACTATAAAATGTATCCAAGACAATCTTATCCATTTGCGTTATCGTTGATCTTAATTAGATTAAACGACCTTTTTGTTTATAGTGTACACGATGCTAAAATTTTACGTCACCCTCAATTTTCTTAGTAAGTTTGACATTCGATGCTTCCAACTTCCTAGTCTTTAACTTCATCGACAACTCCTCGGCCGCAGTCGTCTCCATTTGCTTCACCATCAGTTCGCGGAAATCCTCAAGAGCCAAAAGATACTTCAAGCCTGGTGTTTCTGGTTTAGCCTATGAAATGTTAAGCAAGGATGAAAGTAGAAAAGCAGAGTTTAGAAACTTCAAAATGTACCCAGTACAAACGAGAATTTCCTCTTCGTAATAAAAATAAATCAATAATTATTAAAGGGTGTGATTTGATAAATAATTTTAATTTCTACGTACAATAGTTATTCTTACTTCTTTTGTTGCATCTGCTTTCATCTGTAAGATATAATATAAGTAGAGTCAAATTGTTTATGGTTCAAAAAATTCTCTATACAAATATAATCTAACCTCATGAACCATTTCATCCACCACCGGCTTTAGTGCTGGATAACTGTTCATGATGTAAAGTAAAAGTCCCAGCTCCGGATTCAACCGATTCTTTAATGATACATCACCCTGAAAAAGAGAAAGAAGTATCTACATATATTTAAGTAAATTTTATATATATTTTTTTTTATATCATAAAGTGGCAAACGAGCAAGCGGCCACCTAAATCCGCCAATATGGCGAAGCGACCGCTGCCCATAGACATCTGCAATTGCAGACGCGTTGCCTACCCTAAATCGACGGAGGAGGAGACGCACATAAAGAGGACATTTCCCCTTCCAATGCGTCTCCTCCACCGTCAAATCCACTTCCCCATCCAATCCCTTCCTTATAAGAAGAGGGTGGAACGGAAAAGGGACTAAAATTGGGCCTTCGGCACCACACTCATCAGATGAAACGCGGAATTGCTCCCACTTCACGCCTGTCTTCTGTGTGGTCGTGGTATTACCCCGGGCGAGCCGACCCATTCGTGCGAAGATGTTAAAGCGGGCACTACCACTGGAAATTACACTTGCTATGCGCGGCTTCATCCGCATGAAATTATAAAAACTTTATTTAATTGTTTACAAATGTCAATGTTACCGTTACCATACTAAACTCTTCCTCAATGTTGGCAGCTTGTAGTTTATGGTCCCTTTCCCACATGAAGCTTTTTTTCTAATTTATTTACCCCCTAAGTTTAATAGCGTGAAAGTATATAGCCTAAAGCGTGTCGTAAGTGAAGGGCTTTTTATTAAAGAAAGATTGCTGATATTCTATGCCACAAAGTTGTTTGTGTTTACGCTTTATTATATTAGTATAGAAGTATAGATATAGTTAGTATAGAAAAGACTCCATATCAAATATAAATAAATAGACTATATATTATAACTTACAGCTTTGAGATCTTCAAAAGCACCCATATTTAACAGACTAGTCGAAAACAACGGGCTGTCGTACTGATCGAAGATCAACAGGAGGTCATCCATATGCTGATTGGAGAGAATAGAGTTAAGGGTGCGGTACTCTTTCACCAAACCAGGTAAGCAGATAGCCAGCTTAGTCTTGTTGATGGTCTCGTCTAGAATCTTAGTGATTCTTTCAGCTTGGATCTTACATTCCAAGTCGATTGGAGACGAAGCTAGAACAAAACTATCTATTTACTGACGTCATGAGAAAATACTGGGAATTCTAAGAAAATCAGTTAACCAGAGTTCAGTATTGAACTTGTCTTAGTTTTCTCTAGTACGATGTTTCTTGGTCTTTGAATGATAATTGATTAATGTAAGAACGTCGATGGCACAGGGGTTTGAGCAATTGACTTGAAATCTACAGGTCCTGGGTTCGAGTCCCGCCATGTAAAAATGTGATTTTCGTATTTCATATGTACATAATGTACCAGACGTTGTTACGGTGAAGGAAAACATCGTGATGAAACCTGCACATATTGGCGGAGAAATTCAAAGATTTGTGTAAAGTCAACCAACCCGTACTTAGCCAGCGTGGTTGACTAAGGCCTAGTCATCCTTACTTAGGGTAGGCTCCGAGCCCCTCAGTGAGGACATATAGTGAGCTGGTTTAATGATAATTGATTACCATTATCTTTAGTGAAGTCTTGATCTTTATCCTTGGTTGCGCTCTCGGCTGACTTGCTGCTCCCGGTCTTGGAACTCTCCGAGAAAGTGGACGGCGACTGTAGAGTGCCCGCCGAATGGGATTCCATCACTGTACTCTACGACTTGCAATATAATATATCAAAAAATACTATTCCCTTTATTTGAGTGTTTTATTTATTTCTATCCCAATGACAATATTTTATTTGACATTGACAGTTGTTGGTAACCATGGTAACGCAATCGTAGTTCAAATCTTGCGATATATCTTGCGAAATGATAGTGGGTTTCCACTACTGAAAAACGTGTATAAAAACATTATTAGGAGGGTATATAAATATTTTTATTATTTCTAATGACTAGTGATTGATGCAGTCATACAACTACACTAAAAATATTTTTTTACTAAGTTTTATTACTTTGTCCAGTTGCTGAGTAACGCATTATTGGTTAGATCAATAATATCGATGTTTTAAGTAAAAGCACTATCGCATTACAGGTGTTAGTTGTATCCTGATATTAAAAAAGGTGACCAATATTTTATTTATTTCTGCATACCCTACTTTCTACAAATCGCAAAATATACACTACAACAGTTGTCTGTAGTATTCAAATTTTAGTATTTTCTTTGCACATTTACGGTTGTGTCTAATTATTTATTATCCAACTCTATCTGGTGATAAACCACCAAAGTACCACTGATTTGAAAAGAAGCCCAGTAGTTTTTGAGTTATTTTAATACATACAATAATACAGAAGTACAAATCTTTGCTTTTTATAATATTGGTATAGATTACAGCAACGTGAAATTGAAAGTGTACTAATGTTTACATTATTAAATGTACTTGCAGAAAATCAAAATGCCTAAGAAAAGCAAGGTGAATAAGCTATCGCGCATGTCGGAGGAGGAGCGCGCTCGCTACCTTCAGCACCGCGCTGACCTCGAGGAAGAAGCGAGGCGCAGGAAACGGGAACTCATCTCCAGGTTCATTAAGGTACCAACTTGTGTCCCTCCGGACTATTCTCTACATCTATGCCAAATTTCATCCAGATTTATTCAGCCATTTAGGCTACAGACCCTAACAAACATTCATCCATCTAAACTTTCGCATTCATATAGTAAGCTGTTGCTCGCAACTTTGTCCGCGTGAAATAAAAAAATAACCTATTTATAGTGATAATCTAGCTTTTTAATGGTGAAAAAATTCTTGAAATCTGCCCAGTAGTTTCTGAGTTATCTTATTACATACAAAATTCCTTTTCCTCTTTTTATCTTTCTTATCTTATACCTATATATCTTATTACTATTCGGAGTATTATATTGGCTAATAAGTCTTCACAATGTGCTATTTATTATGTTTCAGAATAAACTTGACAAAGAGGAGTCGTACAGCAAGATGAATACAGCAAAGATCAACCAAGAGTGGCGGTACGTACTGAGGAAGATCAAATGCAAGCAAATGGCTTCGGATATACAGGTAATCTTAAACTCAATGAAAGTCTACGGTTACATTTACGTCTCAGTTGTTATAAAATTATCCCTAGATTAAAAGTTAGAAAATATCTTCAACTTCTCTAATAAGTGAATTTGTGTCCAGGGTATGATCATTAGCTTTAACTTCCTGGTAGAGAGGAAGGATCGCCAGATAGTCTCGCTTACCAGAGCACTAGACGACTCTGACGAACAGCACCGACGTACCTTCCAGACTCATACAGAGAACTTAAACTATTTCCTCAGTAAGTACTTTTGTTTTAAATAATTCACATTACTTCGGACTACCCACTCTTAGCGCACACACCTTTGACTAAGCTATCGCACAACTCTTTCTTCGCTTTTTGATTCCTATGAGCTTATATAGAGGTGGACACACTACTTGATATTTATTTGTGCTACTAAACAGTCGAATTGGCTGCGAAACAATCGACAATAGCACAGCAGTTGTGCGATAGTTTAGTCAAAGGTACTCCCACTCTAAATATTATTGTGTTTACATAAGTTATTAAAAACAATTGCTACGTCTTTATCATATAATACTAATATTATAAATGCGAAAGTTTAGATGGATGGATGGATGTTTGATAGAGTTTGTAGCCTAAACGGCTGAACGGATTTCGATGAAATTTTGTATCGATGTAGAGGACAATCTGGAAGAACACATAGGTTACTCACTTTTGTTTTTTTTTATTCCACGTGGACGGAGTCGCGGGCGAAAGCTAGTAATCTATAGTTTGAAGCAAGCAAATAATCAACTCTTGTATAATTTCGACAGGAATCGGGGCTCAACGATTAGACAAACTTCAAACAGAATATGACTATCAAAAGGAGTTACTTTTAGAGAACTGGGAAGGGGACGAGTTGGAGATAACTGACAACCAGGACAGAGCGGAGATGAAACTAACTTTGATCACTTACATACAAGATCGTGATTTCAAGGCTTATAAAAAAGAAAGAGAAATAGCAATGCTGACCGCCAAGAATAACGAGAGACTTGAGGTAAAAGAAGTTAAAAGACGCATCGAGATGTTGTTCCCCCAAAAGTACACTAATGTATTTGGATGCATCTGTGGGAAATGGTCACTTAATTTGTTTCCTCCCTTTGTAGCGATTAGGATTATAAAATTTAGTCACTAAAATTGATAGGTAAACTAAGGTCATTAAGTAAAAAACATCTTTATTGTAACTAATTAAAGCTATGGTCGCAAATGTTTTATGTACGTGTATTGGTAGGCTTTAGGCACGCCAGCTACCATTCCCGGCACGTCACTCTTCAGATCGTCGCAATTCGCTTTGCCTTTGTCCGTTAAACAGATCAGTAGGTTCTTTGAATATTCACATTTATTCACTTTATTAGCTGCAAAAAAATATTGCATTAAAATGTACAACTCAGATACAGAAAAAGTGGCAAAGAAAAGCTTTAATTCTCTCACAATTTCATTCTCTTTATCATACCTCTTAATATTTGAAAGCAATCATCAGCAGATTGCTGCAAGAAGTCTTTCAACTCTTGGTCTTCTATGTCCCTCGTCACTACTTGTCTCACCAGATGTTTGTTAGGAAATCCTGTGTCATCGGTCTGTAATAAACTTAAACAACTATAGGTCTTAGATTTCCAATTTTTATTGAAAAGAGTCTTGGAAAAGTCTTTGTTTCCTTACCATTTTCAGAGCGTCGACGAAACAATGCAACGCGCACGCATTATCTTTAAGACCTATCCGTTCCTGTGAGTACTGCCAAATCTGATCGTCGTTGTTATTTGGATTTCTCTTCACGTTAGGTTTGTATTGATTTCGTCGACTGAAGTGGAACTCCAAACGAGACCGTCGTCTTTGCCGATTGGTACGCGACGGCCGTACTGGCACCTGTAAAAATAAATAAAATAGTTTATTAAACTAAGATACTAAGTAGGTACAACACTCGTAATCATTATGGTACATTAAGCCTTTCCTTAATCGTTAGTCAAAAAACGTAGTAGAGAAATCTATTGGCAAGTCTCAAGCCCTCATGCTCTAAAGTTCACTTCAACGGGTAAATAATGTTTGCAAAACATTTATGTTTGCTAACGTTCATACTTTGAGCCAGCTGGTGGCGCACTCTGGACGCCCTCTGTCCCACTTAGGGGACATAGAACAATAAGAGGAAAAAAGTTCATACTTTGCTGTATTCGTCTCTATCTTTTCCACAGTCTTTTCCATTAACGCAATTTCTTTTATAAACTTGTTCAACGTTTTCTTTCTCTGTGGTCTCATCTTCGTATTCTGTTCCATCATCCAACGTATAGAAATATTCGCTTTCAGTCGTCGTTCGTTGTGGTACTCTACCCAGCATATTATTTCCGGCACTTTTTATATTCGTTCCTACATTGAACTTGTTTACTGTAGCTGGTGTGATCGGTTTTATCACACTGCGAGACATTATGTCGCTTCTTGCTTGTACTGATATTTGTGCTTTGTCTAACATTTTTAAACAAGTGTGATAAATCTTCATCCATTTGCTTTCTTTACCTGGACCATATCTAATGCGGCAGTTAAGAGCCTGTTGAACAAAATCATCATTTTAACCGATTTCATAAAATGTATTCTAATGCGTAGACTTACAAAATAGAGAAAATAATCAGCTTGCTATCTTATTTCGCGGGAAAGTTAAATACAAACTTACACTACTGTCTAATATTAATACTGACAGACATAAAACTACAATGAAAAGCAAACTACACATCTCTACATTCACGATAATAATGAATATATTCAATGTAATGGAATAATATATAAAGTAGCTAATGATATACAAATCTCACCATCTAAATATCACCAAAATCTCAACACTAAACTATCGTAAATGCGTCTACACACTAATGTTTGAATAATACACATTGACTATTTTTATACACGAATTATAACTCCCATAATAATGGTAGCTGTCCCATACCTTTCGTATCTAAACACTACTTAGTATCTAACCCACTAAGAGAAGACTAAGGGCCTGTCCCACCAAATTGTAAATTGTGTAACAATCCAACGTGTAAAATATGTTATGGAAATATCGGATTACATTTCCTTATCAGACAGGGACGTCATTTTTAAGCTATCTGAGCCTCTATGTGGTGGAACAGGCCCTAACTATTTTTTAAATATAGCACGAAGAACAAATGCGTAACCTCTGTCGACCGAAACAATTGGAGATAGAGTTGTACTTCAATAAACTTCGTGACACATACGATTCTTACGAGGATCATCACAATCCGATGATGGGGCATTACCGCTCGCTGCGGGAGAAAGATGACTTCTACCAGAGAGATATCGCGAGGAATGAACGACTTATAGAACAAGCTACGGTAAGAGACTAGAAGTTCCATAGAATATCTCAATTCACAAAAAATACTACCCATTAATGCAATTAAATAAATAAGACGAAAAGGGTTACAAGAACAAGAAGTAATAAATAAGCATTTCAAGAGAAGTAACCTAAGAATCTATCAAAAACACTCTTAAATTCGTCTAGTAATAATATGCTTTAATAAGGTCTGAGAGTAAACTAATGAATTATTTTATTTTAATTTATGATTTATAGAATATACTAATGAATCTTCAAAAGGAATGGATTCGCACAACGAAGTCGATAAGTAACAAGATCAGTAGTATGACGAACCATAAAGAGGACCTCGCAAAGAGATACTGGCAGATGAAGAAGGAATCTAAGCTCGCGAGTAGCAGAGACAATGACTTGTTGACTGTGCTCGTAAACTGTAGTCAAGATACAATCAAGGTTTGTATCGTTATATTACTTTTGATCCCGATTTAACATTACTATTTAATATTACTATTCTTAGGTATTCGCAAAACTTGAAAAATAAGTTTAAAGTTTGGAACAATGAAACGTCATTAATCTTATCTTTTACCTTCCTTGAGAAAATTGTGGTTAAAATTTTAATTTAAGCAGCGCCTGGAGGAAGTAAATAGCAAAATAAATAAGATTACACAAATGAATCAAATATGCAGCAAATACGAGAATAAGTTGGATGTACTCGAAGATTGTCCTGAAGATTGGATCCCGCAGAACTTTGAGCATCTTAATGAGGAGATGATAGTATGGTACCTTTGATTAGTGCATGATTTTAATTGTACCAAAGCTATTGCACTTTCGTACCAAGCCTACTGCACATTCGTACCAAAACCATTGCACGATCGTACCACATGTACTACACGATAGCTCCAAACGCTTAACTACGTACCAAACGCAATGTTTTTCTCTGTTTTGCTTAAAATTATAACTTTTATGTAACATTTTTTACTCGTAATATTTTCTATCCCACAGAATGAATGCAAGGAATATATGAAAATGGATAAATTCTTAAACAAAGTGAACAGAGTGAAGGTTCAAACAATCTGTTTGAGAGCTGAGAAGGCCAAGCTAGCTAAGGAAAATGTGCAGTTGAAACAATACATCAAGAAGTACCTCACAGAACTTGCTCTTAAAGGCGGCAAGGATAGACCATCTAGCATGAAATATACCAATATTCAGAAGACTGATGACAATGGAAGGACTTTGTATGTTATACTTATTGGTAAAATGTTTCCAGAACTCATGCAGAGTAGAGCAAACAAAATAATAGTGCCTTACTTACTTACTGCGTTGGTGCAGCGACCCAAAGTGGGTCTTGGCCCCGACACGAGCAAAAAAAGTATTTGTTACGAAACCGATAGTGCCTTAGGCACTTTAATTTAATTGAAATCTATTTTTGTTTTAAGGTACCGCCCTGTAACCTGCATAGAGGGAGCTCTGTCTAATGCTGTTATGTATGAGAAGAGAATGAAACTACAAGAGAAACGGGACAAAGAGTTAGGATTTTGTGCATATCCACGAGTCTGTTGGTAGTTACATGAAGCTAGAATCATATTAAATTTACTTCTTCACTTGCAACATGCATAATTTATTTTTAAGTGTATGTGACTTGATAACATTGTTTTATTTTATTTTCTAATAAAGTGATGTATTTTATTCGTCTATTGTTATTTCTCAGTTAAACATCACAATGGTAGTGATATTCAGTATATGTGCATGAAAAAAAAAATGTATAGTACAAAAACATTTAATATGAAACCTTAAAATCTAATATCCTTAAAATTAGTAGATAGTATATTTGTAACAATTCTAGTTTAACAAATTAACACAAATCTATGGAATTAAAGTTCAGATAATGAATAGCTAACTAGAATCCAATTCAACATTCTAAAGTTTAATGATTTAGACAAATTAGTGAAAATATTTTTCTTAAAGGTTTTTTACTCCCACAAAACACATATTTGAAGAAATCAGCTTTTCAAATATTTGTACTTTTCAAGTTACTCTTAAGATTTATATGTGGAATTACAAAATATCACATAAATCTTTCTTCTTATTAATCCACTTCAGGCTTACTCCATTGGAGTCACTCCGTTCATATCACTTGGATTCTCTCCCAAATTCCAAGGGTCTTCCAAAGCCGCCAGCAACTTTGCAAGATTTTTATGGCCTTCGGTATCAATATTCTTTGTCATATCGTCAGTAAACGGAACATATTCATCACATAATACACTCTTGCCTTGTGAAACTCCGTATATCTCATACCATCCTTCTAAAGGTTCACTAAGTGGCTTTTTTAATCTTATAAGAATCTCTTGGTCATCGACAGTTTTAATATAGAATCCTTCATTAGCGGTAACTTTTGTTACTTTACCCCAGATAGCAACTTTCGCGCCGTTTTTTTGAGGCAAATTACCGGCTGTAGCGTATGGCATGAATTCATCATTATCTGGATACTGGTTGTCTTCAAAATCATCATGGTCTCCCATATTTATGTAGTTTCAAACTTTTGAAGAGAATTCTACACTACAATTTGCTTTTTATTCTACCTTATTTCACTTATTTTTGAAACGAAAACTTGTTGAAACTTGAATTATATGACAGTGACATTACTTTGACAGCTGACATGCACTACTCACTACACAGATTATCTATTTGGAAAAATGATTTAAAACAATCCACAGAGTAAATAACCAGAAAAATATGAAAAAAGTTAAATTACTTTATCTGTGGTTTTACAAGGCGAAATAATTCCCTTAAGATGCCCTTATGGTTACCCTTTTAGTTTTATTTTATAGAAGAGAACTAAATACACTCCATGCCCACAACCCAGAGGGGTACGCAGATAATACGGATTTTCACTTGGCACAATCACGGCACTTCCGAACCTTAATATTACCCCAGCAGAATGTTAACGTTAAATAAAACAACGAATATATTAAAATTAAGCTTATAATAAACCAATTTTTCAATTCAAATTACAATTCTAAACATTTATAATTATTTCTACGCGAAGAGGTCTTCTCTGTCAGCGGCGAGCGTCGGCGCTGTGGCGTCCTCCATTGAGGCGAAGTTCATGAAGTGAGCGGGCCTGTGCACCTCGTGGTAGAACTCGCGCGGGTTGCCCAGCTGTACGCCGTATTTCATGTTTGGATCGTGCCGGACACCTAGTACAAAATACATGTTAAAAACATGATAATTACAAGAATACATATACCTTTTGTTCAACAGAAAATTAATATTTGTGAATTTGGTAGACTTTTTATTGTTTTTCACTAGCTGTAGCGGGGGACTCCATCCGCGAGGATTAAAAAATAAAGTAAGTAGTCTGTGTTATTCCAATCTGTATTCTATATCAATGGCAAATATTAACGAGATCCGTTGAGACTTTTCGGAGATACGTAGTAACAAACATTCATCCATACATCCATCAAAATGTTTGCATTTATAATAATTGAAGTTTGTAAGATTTACTTGTGTTAACCATAAATGAACATACCCATGAAGTTGTAATTCCAGCTGCCCTGCGAGGGCACCATGAAGTAGCCGAGGAAGCGGTCCGAGAGCAGCATCTGCACACGCTCGTAGTGACTGGGCAGGTATCCCTTGGGGTTGTTGCCGCGGTCCGTGTTCTTGGCGCCCCACTCGTAGCCGCTGGGCGTCAGCTTGTACGCCGTTAACGAGCACGAGCCCGGCGTGAACGAACACGTTATTATGATCGTCTTCTCGCCATCCCACGTTGGATTCTCCGCCATTATTTTTGCGTGCGTTGTTATATCCTGTAGGAGAAAACGTTTATTAAAGTTTCTATTATATAACAACTTTGCTATTTAATGAGGAAAATAAAAGTATATTAAATCAGATAACTAGAAATGAACTTACTGCTGCCCCGAGAGTCAGTAAATTGTCTAATTACCAATAGGGCCGAAAATACATACGTCAATAAAATGTTGATGAAACTGTACGAGATGAGACGCAACAACTTTCTACCCATACCATAGCAGGTACAAAATCAAATATCGAGCTAGGTACTGGCATGCCAGTTAGCGTTGACACTGTAGTTTACACATGGCAATATCTTGCACACGAGTGTACCAGCTATTGGAATATCGCCAGCATAAGGTCAGTGTCCATTATAGTATTGTCAGTAAGTACCTGTGGCGAGAGCTGCGGCAGTTCATTAGGCTGTGTGTGCATCCAGCCGAGCGGCTGCAGGTGCGCGAGCGCGGGGTGTCTCGGCAGCTGGCGCGGCAGGTGCACCTGCTGGTGCGTGCCCCACTGCGGCGCCACCACCGCGCACTGCACCTCGCGCACCATCGGGTTGTCCGCCGGCGACGTGCCGTACAGGTAGCACGCGATCTACAATAACTAAGTATTAACAAAGAACACACACAAGCAGTACACATGTTAAAATTCATTTATGATGTACAAAACATATCATTTTTTTATTTTCGTTAAGTTAGCGCGAACTGTTATGAACAAGTTACTGGCATTAAACACTATATCATCAATAATTCGTCGGTTCCAATGTTATATAAAGGCTACGCATATGTCGTAACGGCGTCCGAATAGTTATTAAGCATAGTCTGTAACCTTTATTACATTACATTTATTTAATAAATTTCGAAGTACATAATGTGTTTTTATTTTAAAAAGGACCCACGAATCGCCATCCTAACAGAACGAATAATCTATGAACGATGTATTGCGTTGAATCAATTCAAGAAAATTTTATGTTCAATTAGATTACAGACCTGTGCTCGCAGATCAGATATAGTGACGAACTTCTTGAGCAGATTCTTTGGCAGGATGTATGTGTAGCCGCTCTCCTTAATGTCGTCTGAGCTGACATAGATGTGGTTTGTGCGCAGATGCAAATTAGTCGCCGAAATCGCACGCACACGCCATTCCGTCTTTGAACTGTGAAACACAAAAATACAAATATTTCCTGTTTATAATACTAGTATAGACAAAATTAAAAAAGCATTCCTATCTTCGAATTATTTATAAACCATTATCACAAAAACACAATACCATACCTACTTTGATCAATTTGCCCCTTAGGAGTATCTCTTAAAGTAGATTTCTCTCACTAAAACTACACTAAGGAACAGCGCAAGTGTAAGCAACATACTTGTTCTTCTTGCCGTAATCCGCGAGTATGAGGTCCTTGAGCTGCACCTCAACCTTAATCCAGTCATCATCAGTGAGCGTGGGCCAGATGTGATGAGGCTCCGTGAGGGTCGTCTTGTCCGGCTTCAGCAGCACCTTGGTGCGCTCCGTGTTCACGTGCAGCGCGCGCAGGATCAGGATCAGTCGACTGAACGCCTGCACGCAATATACTCGGTCAAAAATAAATTATAGCCTCGCCATAATTATTTATGTCAATTAATGTCACGTTTATACTAACTTTTAAGACTTTAAAAAGGAAGTGTTCTTGTCTGTCGTTTTTTCTTTAATATTTGGAATTAATACACTACTTGTAGGTTAATATTTATTACACTTTAGCCTGTCGGTGCTCTTCCTAAAGGCGAGTCGGACTGTTATGAACTATAGCCTATGTTATAGCCTTTAAATGGTGCAGGATTGTTTTAAACCGGTTAACCAGTAGGTTTTGAGTTACTTCAATACATACAAAAATACAAATCTTTCCTCTTTATAGTATTAGTAATAAATAATACTTACAGTGTATGATGAGATTGTCTTCAGCCAATCATCGTACAGATTGAAGAGAACCATCTGTGGCTCCGTGGCCTTCAGGATCAGGTCTCCGAATTTCTCCACCTTGAGGCAAGCCTGGAACGGCAGCTGCAGCTCCGAACCCTTGATCACGATGTTCGGGAAGTCCAGCAAGTGGACCTGGAGGCAGACAGATTTACAAATACAATTACTGAATAATGATACAAATAAAATATTAAAAAATGAAAAAAGTTAAACTATTGCCTTTTTTGTCGTACATATACTTCTTTAGGATTTAGTTTATTCAATTATATTGGATTTTTCAGGACATTGATATTAGGATTTATTAAAAACATATAATTTACCTCCAAAGGATCCAACATTCCCTTTCTGGTGACAATAATTTGTTTCGGCTGCTCTTCAACTGGCAGGGATCGAATCAACGCCGCTACTTCTTCTGCAGTTTTCCATTTAGCGAGCTATTGTAAACAAAGAAGATAATAATTAAAGTAACAAATTTATTTAAACATATTTATCTTTCTTTATTAAAAGGGACTATAGTTATGGATTCGCAAGATAATTTGTCTAGTAATAGATTTTTATATTTTTCTTATATTTACCTGTCCCAAACGTTTCTGTCCGGCCCACACGCTGGTGTGAATGATCTTGAGGAACAGCTGTCCTGTGCGCGGGTTGAAGATGAAGATGGCACCATTGATGGGCTTGGTCGTCAAGTTGCCTTCGAATGTCTTGTGGATCGTCACTCTGTACACATTTGTGTCGTCTACGAACCTAGAAAATAGCATTTTTGGTTGAAATCAGAATGAAAAATATACAATTGATGCCAAATTCAAAGTTAGATTAAACTATAACTTAAGTTTCATTAACGATAAAGTTTTAGATACCATTTACTTAACTTTTTATTTAAAATTTAAATATGTGGCGGCACTTATTTATGTTACTAATATTATAAATGCGAAATTTTAGATGGATGGATAGATGTTTGTTAGGGCTAAACGGCTGAACAAATCTGGATGAAATTTGGCATAGAAGTATAGGATATTCTGGGAGAATACAAATACTACGCAATTTTGTTTAAATTCCACGCGAACAGAGTCACGGACGAAAGCTAGTATTTAATGTCTCGCATGCTCTCCATTGTAGATTAGTTGAAATGGCACGTGGGTACCACTAGGACTGTTATGGTCGACGTGCCATCTGCGTACAACGTACTATTTGTGAGTAATTACCATATGATCTGATTGGAGAAGAGTTCTCCGTAGTTCTGGCTGGAGAGGTACGGCTCCGTGGGCTCCGAGGAGTAGAGCTGCAGCGCCTTGCGGATGCGCTCGCGCAGCACGTACAGCGCGGGGTTGGCCTTCATTATCTTGGCCATCGCTTGCTGGATTAGCGGCTTGCAGCCCGGGAACCAGTTGCCGTATGCACTGACAAGTAACAAATTCATTAGTAAGATAATAGTTTGGTTTACATCAAAGATATTTTTAGAAATAACAATTAATTTATTCCTTCTTGGTTTTCACTTCTTTTTTTTTTATTTTCTTTTTTCTTTTTTAAATAGGTACTTTATTCATAAAAGTATTGTAAAAGGCAATAAAATGCGATAACTAAAATTTAAATGAGAAAATAATAGAGATCCAATCTGCATTGATAGAAAGAATATTAAACACTGCCGCGTTTTATCAAGGGCTCTAAGGTGGCTCTTTAGTGTAGTTTCTTACTAAACATACATTAAGAAAACCACTTATGTGTGATTACGACAGTATGACTGCGAGTTTACTAAATATTTATTAGGACAAAAGCTACGTTTAAATTTGCGGCAGTATAACTGCGTTGTAAGTTAGCTGTATACTGCAAGTTTCTTATTAAATATTTATTAGTACAAAACCTATGTTTATGTTTGCGGCAGTATAACTGGGATATAAGCTTTGTGTTTACCTGTGCAGATTGTATGCGAGGTCGATGGCGATGAGCAGTCCAGTAGGCGAGGGGTATATGGACATATTGTCTGTGGTGTAGTCGAGGAACTTGGCGCGCGCGTACCGCTCCACGTCGTGCGAGTCGTAGTCACCCCACCGCAGCTGGATGTCCAACCAGTACTTCTGCGTTGTTGTATTGTCCATCGTGTCTCTACACAAAACATTTATATCGTTCACATACGAATTTGTTCATCATTTCAACATCGACTATGTTATTTACTTTTTATTAATTCCATGTTCCACGCGGACGAAGGTACGACGAGGGACTGTCCCACCTAATGTACAATCCCTTTACGACCCACTGCACTTAACATTGTGTTCTACACAGCGACTTTTCCGAACCGCAAAGTTATAAGACAACCTCTATAATCTTACAGAACACACTTCTTCATAATTGATAATTAACATTTTAGTGTTTTGTTTGTGAAAAATAAATCGTAAAACGTACTTGGAGTCAGCTAACAGCGATGGTCGGGATACATTCCACTTGTAAGCAGAGAAGAGAAGAATGTCAGCGCACGATGAATTCATCTTGTACGATTTTCGAGGATGAATTGTTTCTTTTTGCACAGTTTCAATTTCTAGCGCGTCCAGTTCTTGATCAAATACCTAAAATTCAAATATTGTTAACAAACCGAATTTCAAGACCGAAAAAAGACTTTTTAAAAAGTTAAACTTACTTGACATAAATCCATGACGATAGACTCATGCACTTTCTGCCACAAGTGAGCTCTGAATATTTGAATGAGCGATATTTTCAGTGTCGGAATTTTGCCGTGCATGAAAATGCCTGTCAAGTCCAGTTGCACCTAAAAAAAACATTAGGATTAAAAATATAAATATTGAATTATTTGCATACTTCAGATCCCAAAATAAAAAAACAAGTTACCTGGAAACCGACGTAAACGTTGGCCCTGTTGATAGTGGGCGACCACCACAGAGTGAAGCGACGGTTCGGGATCTGATTCAAACCGGATCGCTGGGCATTTGTCAACTTTTTGTATTTCATCGACTCTTCAAATCCTGATGCCTTCTCCCTATAATTAGCAATTATTTAATTAAATAAACAAACTAAGCAAGTAACCTGTGCTCTTCCAGACTATCTTCTACATCTGTGCCAAATTTCAAGATCCCTTAAGCTGTTTTGGAGATACATAGTAACAATCATCCATCAAACTGATGAAATTATAATATTACTATTTATACATATTATTAAGAGGTAAGATTTGTTTTTTGTATGTATTGAAATAATTTAAAAACTCCCTGATCAATTTAAAAAATTCTTTCTCCAATAAATAGCTATGTATCACTGAGGAACACAGGCTATATTTATCGAAAAAAATATTTTCGCGTGGACGAAGACGCGTGCAACAGCTAGTGTACTATAAATCTAAGTAAATTAAAAGTGTACTGACCAGAACAAACCTTCCCACGTGGGGAAATATGTTCCCTTGAATAGGGTATGTTCTAATATGCCTTCGACTCCGCCGAGCGCCTGTATCATGTCAGTGCGGTAGTTGTTCAGGTTCCACAGCTTGCCGTCGTGCCGCTGATGTGTCCACCAGAACGGATTCTGCTTCAACACCTACAAAAAAATTGAATTTAGTTGTTGTTATAATTTATTTTTATAGCTAGCTTTCGCCCGCGACCCCGTCCGTGAATTAAAAAAGAACAAAAATCAGTAGCCTACGTGTTCTTCCAGACTGTCCTCTACATCTACAAACTCTAAACATCCCTCCATCTAAACTTTTGCATTTATAATATTAATATGATGTTAAAATACGTGGTGTTTAACTTTGTTGTGAATTACCTGATACTGTTTGAACTCTGTACGTATACGCCAGCCTTTATCATAAGCGAGGGTGTGTCGATCTTTCTGGAACAAAGTGTTGATCCTTGGTATGCCTCTATCCCAGGAATCTTCCAGATCTTCGAGTGTCAGTCGTCTGTAGGGTAATGCAAAAATTGTTGTTTTGTATAATAATGTTGTTCAATAATTTAAATACATTATAATTAGATGTGTATTAATCAGATAGCGTATTATCAGACGCAAGGCGCTACGATACATCGCGGTCAGCGTGCTCGTAGTCACCAGACGCCTCCAGAGCACATGGCTTCTCTGGTTTCTGGACCCCTACGCGATTCATCACATCAATATTCATATATACCAAAATCACAAAGAATTTTTGCTACAGAGAAGCGATATTTCTTTCGCTTATTATATATTCGCCACGCTTATAATAGTTTAGTGGTAAACAAGAGAGTATTTAGTATGAGTAAACCTAACAAGTATAATTTATGTAACCCCTAGCTTTCGCACGCGACTCCGGCCGCGTGGAATTAAAAAAAAAAAACAAATATGCCAAAATTTATCGAGATCCGTTCAACAGTTTAGGCTACAAAATCATCCATATAACTTTGGTATTTATAATATTAGTATGATGTTAAAATACGTGGTGTTTAACTTTGTTGTGAATTACCTGATATTGTTTGAACTCTGTACGTATACGCCAGCCTTTATCATACGCGAGAGTGTGTCGATCTTTCTGGAACAAAGTGTTGATCCTTGGTATGCCTCTATCCCAGGAATCTTCCAGATCTTCGAGTGTCAGTCGTCTGTAGGGTAATGCAAAAATTGTTGTTTTGTATAATAATGTTGTTCAATAATTTAAATACATTTTAATTAGATGTGTATTAATCAGATAGCGTATTATCAGACGCAAGGCGCTACGATACATCGCGGTCAGCGTGCTCGTAGTCACCAGACGCCTCCAGAGCACATGGCTTCTCTGGTTTCTGGACCCCTACGCGATTCATCACATCAATATTCATATATACCAAAATCACAAAGAATTTTTGCTACAGAGAAACGATATTTCTTTCGCTTATTATATATTCGCCACGCTTATAATAGTTTAGTGGTAAACAAGAGAGTATTTAGTATGAGTAAACCTAACAAGTATAATTTATGTAACCCCTAGCTTTCGCACGCGACTCCGGCCGCGTGGAATTAAAAAAAAAAAAACAAATATGCCAAAATTTATCGAGATCCGTTCAACAGTTTAGGCTACAAAATCATCCATATAACATTGGTATTTATAATATTAGTAATATTACATACATCTGCATCCAATATAAGGCTTTTTCCTTTGTGTACATTACTATCCGAGCACTGGGCTTCTTTGGGCTCTAAAATATAGAATCTTACCTATTCTGAGCATTGGCTTCCTGTCTCTTGAGCGCGTACTCCGCCCAGACGCGCTGCGAGTCCACGAACTCCGCCTCCCAGGGCTGGATGTAGCGGTACAAGTTGGGGATCAGCTGGTCCTCGTCGTGCGACATACCGGAGCGGAAGTGAGTGATGCCTACATCCGTTTGCTTCGACCAACGCAGGTCCGACTGGGAAAGTTAATTATAAATTAATAACATTCGAATATTTCAGATTTTCAATTTTATGGCTTACTAGCTGTTGCTCGCGACTTAGCCCGCGTGAAGTTAAAAAATATAGCCTATGTTACTCACAGATAAATTACCTTACTTATGGTGAAAGATTTTTTAAATCGGCCCAGTAGTTTTTGAGTTATTTCAATACATACAAAAATACAAATCTTTCCTTTTTTAATATTAGTATAGAAGTATAGATAAACATAATTTCAAGTATGACTTTGATTAAAAAGATTTTGTTATATTTGCACTAATATATGAGTAATTATTTACCTGTGGTATGAGAACATGTCCCATAGACAACATTCCGAGACCTCCCAACTCCTTCGGCGTGTAGAAGACGACGGGCGGGAAACGCGAGGGCATTTTGGAGTTGAGACCGATCTTGATACGGGTCTGGATTTTGTTCTCGCATTTCACCAACAAGTCCAACAACTCTTGAGTGTTGACGACAGCCTCTCGGAAGTATGTCATTAAACCTTAAAAACAAATATATATATATATATCATAAACACTTCAAATTATGCTACTTTTTTTAGGACTATTGTTGATGTATATTAGATCAGAAAGCGTATTCTCAGACGGACAGCGCTACGGTACGTCGCGGTCGGCGCGCCCGCAGTCACTGCCCGCCCCCAGGGCACAGGGATTCCCTGGATTCAGGACCCCTACGCGATTCATCACATCTATATTCGGAAATACTGCAAACTAGTATCTTATCTGTGACAGATTCGTTACATATAACGTCGCGAGTTATCTAAGTCCTATTACCCGAATTGGACGTATAAAGTACTAGCAGTTGCTAGAGACTTCCTTCGCGTGAAATTATACAATAGTGAAAAACATAGCCCATGTTACTTAGCAACATAGCTTTTAAATGGTGAAAGAATTTTTGAAATCGGCCTAATAGTTTTAGAGTTATATCAATACATACAAAAATACAAATCTTACCTCTTTATAATAGTAAGTATCTTATAGGTTATAAGTTTAGTTTTCATATTACCTTATTTAATCTACATCTATACTAATATTATAAAAAAGAAAGATTTGTCTTTTTGTATGTATTTGAATAAATAAAAACTACTGGACACATTTCAAAAAAATCTTGCACTATTAAAAAGCTATGTTATCACTGAGTAACATAGGCTAAATTTTTACTTTTTTTTAACAGCTAGAGAATAACAAAGTGATGATATTTTTACAAATAGATGTAAAAAACTTAAATATTCTATTAATCATACCGATAAGGGCTGTATTCCACTTGTTGACGATCTTCGTGAATGTGGTGGAGCCCGACGCCATCAGTATCTGTCGCACTCTGTTGTGGAAGCGCGCGAGGGACTCGTCGTCCACGCGCAGGTAGCACTGCGCCGTGCGCTCCTTCGTCACCTCGTTCTGTAAGTTCCACACGCCGTCGCGGTGCGACAGCTCCTCGTGCTGGCTGCGACACTGTACAAACATTGGACGTTAAGGGCCTGTCCCACCAAATTGTAAATTGTCTGACAATCGAACGTGTAAAATATGTGATGGAAATATCGGATTTTGTTCCCTTATCTGACAGTGACGTCATTTTAAGCTATCTGAGCTTCTATCAGCCAGAGGTGGGACAGGGCCTAAATGTTATATCTCACTAGCTGTTGCCCGGGACACCGTCCACGCGGCATTAAAAAATATAGCCTATGTGTTCTCCCAGACTACATCCGTTTTGCCATTAGAAATACCTCTTAACAACATCCATCCATCCATCTAAGCTTTCGTATTTATAATTTATAATATTAAAAGTAAGATAGTGAGAGTGTAGCTTCAAATTCGTTTAAACCTTAATTCTCATTATTAACATTAAAAATCATGCTGTAATTTTACATTACAGGTATGGAAAATTATATATTGATGTAAAATATAATTTACCTTAGGCAAGATTCTGCATTCAAAGCCGGCCATGTTGAATAATAGATTCGGATTATCTTTAGAATAAACCGAAACGAAGCTGTTCTCCCACTGTATGGTGGTGACGGAGCGCGGTAGACGATTCTTTATATCCCAGAACACTGCACGACCCCTGTGGAAATAATTCGACATTAATTTATCTTCCAAAATACTTCATACACCCTATAATAAAACATTTAAAAATAAACTCAAATACTGGCGTATCTATAAAACCATCAATAGTTACAAGAAAATTTTATTGCTATATTGATATGCGTGATGTATACAAAGTTTTCGTTTAGTATATCTGTATAATTTTCACGTTTGATCTGTAATTTACTATTACCAATAAAATGTTTATATTTGTATTTATAACTAGTTGATGCAGGCAAAATCGTCCGCGTGAAATTAAAAAATCTAGCCTGTTACTCACTGATAACATAGCTTTTTAATGGTGAAAGATTTTTTTAAATCGACGAGTAGTTTTTGAGTTATACAAAAATACAAATCTTTCCTCTTTATACTATTATGGTATGGATAATCTATAACATACAAGTTGACATCATGTTTCATAAGCCGCATGCGAGCATCACGCGGCCAGCACTTCTTGTTATTGTAGCCAACAATGTTCTCGTTGTTGGGGTCGGGGTGCTCCGTCAAGTAACGCTGGATCAGATCACGTGCCTCTTCTGCAGTGAACCTGGACATAGAAAAATGCAAATTTGCCATAAAACACTATTTTAAAATGAAGTATTTGTTATATTATCGACATATTGCAAATATATGCAACATCTCGACAACCGTCCATGAATTTTGATACCAATAGCCCTAGAAATGGCCAAGTTTTACATGCACAAACGAAATTTTAACAAGATGAATTATAATCTATCTATACTTAATATAGCATAAGCACTTTACTTAGTTTTGAACATAGCACATTTTTGAATAATTACCTTTTTAATAAAAAGCAATATACGTAAGACACGGTTTAGGCTATATATTTTCACGCTCTTTAACTTCGGGGTAAACAACCTTTAGGCCATACAGTTTTTACAATTTCGTGTACATAAGTTTGCGTTATCTTACCTGAAGAATATATGAATCCTGTCGACATATCTGCAGTATAACCGTATGGGGTGGTTGACCTCCGTCTGCCTGTCCTGGTAGGAGAGGAAGTCGTTGGGCAGCTGCGGCGGGCCGGCCATCTCGCTGGCGCGCTGCAGCCCCAGCACCAGCAAGTCCAGCACCAGCCCGTAGTACTGCACGATGAACGACGCGAACTGCAGCCCGCGGATGATGCCGTACGAGTTCGTGTGGTTCATGTCCTGATACATAACAAGAATATTTGTGTTTCAAAACATATATACAGTCAATAAACTTAACGATTAGATAAATGTTGAAGAACAAAGTGTCACTTTTGTAAATTCATTACATTTAGTTCGGGTTATCATTTTTTGAATTAACATATGTATGCAATATATGAAGAATAGAATACTAAATCCATTATTTATTTTTTTATTTTCAACTTCGCCAAATTTCTAGCATAAAAACAACTGCAATATAACAATAGACAAATTGTAATACGCAGTAGAGTATACAAGAGAGTTTGTTAGTTCCAATTTTTACTTTGTTACAAGCTAAACATTTACACATTTACACTTTATACCTTGTAGTTGATAACGACGTTGTTCTTAGCGGTCATGTAGTCAGCAATATTGTGGTCAACGATGAGTCGCAGCAGTCTATTGAGCAGCGTAAGATCGATTTTCTCGTACAGCTTCTCGAAGCGGGACTCCAGCAGCACGTTGCATTCACCCTCTCCAACCTCCCACACCTCTTGTAGGTTATTGATACCTAGAAACAAAAACGATAAACATAAATATAAAAATTAAAAACACATGTATTCCTCCTTTGGTGCCAACTCTTAGGAGATGTTAACTATATTGTTCTGGTGAAGATTTTTAAGCCAAGATGTTCTTCCTGGACTTCTTTTCCCTAGTATCTTTCCTTGAGGCTAAGGCATGTATACATGTGAATAAATCAGATAGAAATATAATATCATGTCAACCGTTAGTGTGCCAGCAAATGTATTTTCAAAAGTATTATTACTAAAACTTCAAATAAAAGTTTCAATTAGTAAATAGTCCAATTTTCTTCTAGTTGTTTCTTTTGTTCTTGAACACTGAAGAATATGCAGCTAACCAAAGTGAGGTTTGTAACAAGGGGATGGTACAACCACATGAATCTCCTTTGCCACAACGCACACTATGGGTATCTGCTGATATGTCTTGCTTAACACTGCTACAGTAATTCTTCTCACATGGCTAACCAAAAATAAACATTCCAAATGAAAACCTTGACTCGATTTCTTATGAAAAAACATTTTATCTAACTATATTCAAATGGGATCAATGACAACGTTCTGAATGATTTTTTTGCAGTCAAAATGCATGTTAAAGTAAGACAAGTACTAGTCTTTTCAAATATCTTAGCGGCCCAAGTGCTTTCGTCCTACATCACTGTAGGCCCGGTTAAACCTGAAATTCTGTTCTGAGCAGATATTCTTACAATGTTCCTGGCCGGCAAAACATATGACAAATGTACCAAATTAGCGAAGGGGTTGTCATGGCCTGAAAACTAACGCAGAGCCCAGAATAGGGCAAGCTGGCGGCAATCTGTGGACACTATGGACACTATTTGTTCTACTACGAGGTTATAGGACTTTAAGTCAAATAAGATATTACCTTGACACCATTTGTAGACGAGCAGCGGCGAGGGCTCCGTGTCTGCTGGCTTGACCCAGGGCGGCAGCAGGCGGCGCTTGTCCGCCTCGTACCACAAGTACTGGTCTAAGTACGCGTCTGTTATCTTCTCCAGTGGCTCTACGTCGTACACAGGTACGAGATGAGAGTACAGGTCCATGAATTCAATGCCCACCTGTGAAAGTTACATTAGAATTACTCCTCTTAAATATAGACCATTCATGACTAAATGTGACTGTGGTCTATTTTAATCTGTACATGTAATAACAATTAAAAAAAAATATTTGGTTCACATCAAACATATTATTGATAATGAGAAACTAATATTTTAAATTAGTGTATAGGAAAGGCTCGCGTGAATATTACAGTCTACTTTGTTAAATTCCACGCTGACGAAGTCGCGGGCGACCATTAGTCTCATAAAAGTTTAGACAATTTAAAACATTCTATTCATACAAAATTAAGTTACAATTTTAATAAAGTAAATACCTCTCTAAAGGTCCTCTGTGTGAGCAAATGACGCTTGATTCTGGAGAGTGCTTCGTGCGGGTTATCATATGCCTGCTCTATGAGTCCCAGCTCCTCTCGTTGACTCTGGTTGAGACGAGACTTGACGCTGTAAGCCTCCTTCAGTCTTTCCAGCGCAAGGATCAACAGCTTCGTGTCGTGCTTGTACGACAGCGGCGGGAAGGGAATGGGAGCGAACCGACGAGATTCAAGCCAGTGGACTGTCGTTGTGTAGATCGCCACGGCTTCTTCAGGTGAGATGTATGGTCCATCCTGTAAAAGTCGATAATTTTAGAAACTGGACCTAGTATAAATGTACCATTAATTTTACAATGTTAAGATTCTTTTTGTCACTGAACAACTTGGTAACTACAATTTCATTGGATTCGATTCTCGACTCATCATAAAGATACCTACTATATGTGACCCAAATTACCCAGGCATTATTGAATAATCTAGTTTTACATAGCATTTTAATATTTTTACCCATTCCCTTAGCATCGCGCTACACTTAGATTTTTTTTATAACATAAGGTGGCAAACGAGCAACCGGCCACCTGAATCCGCCAAAATGGCGAAGCAACCGCTGCCCATAGACATCCGCAATTGCAGATGCGTTGCCTACCCTTGATTGACAGAGGACACCCACATAAAGAGGACATTTCCCCTTCTTATGCGTCTCCTCCGCCGTCAAATCAACTTTTCCTTCCCATCCTTTCCTCTTAAGAAAAGGGTGGAAAGGGAAAGGGACTAAATTTAGGCCTCCGGCACCACACTCATCAGACGAAACGCGGAATTGCTTCCACTTCACGCCTATTTTCTGTGTGGTCGTGGTATTTCACCGGGCGAGCCGACCCATTCGTGCGAAGATGTTAAACCGGGCTCTACCACTGTTAAAATATTAAGATAATTTATGTTCTGCACAACGACTCATGAATGCGCCCGAGCCACCAACATATTTAAAAAATATACCTTCAAATAGTTATGCTGTCGCTCCTGCTCAGCCTTGAGGTAGAGTCTGGTGAGCCTGCCCAGGTTCTTCTTGCAGACGGTCTTATCGACGGTGGCGCCGCGGCGGATACGCTCGCGGTTGTAGTGCGCGGTGTTAGTCCACCAGTCAGCCTTCATCTTCACGTAGCGGAGGATCATGTTCTCGATCGGGGTCGGTAGACCTGGTACCTGGTACGCAATGCAATGTAAATAAATGTTGCTTTTTATTAATTACGAAAAAGTACATTTTGTTTTAATCCACAAATATCGCCGCAAAGTACACATTTGTCCCTGAAAACAGTAAATTACAAAGTTTTTCGTATATAACTCTAGAACATTTGTTTCTGTTATTGTACAAAATCACTTTGCTTTATCTCAAGATTTTTGAAAATAACTGGAAATGTAAAAAAAATAATTTGATGTTTATTTACATAATTTCTGCTATATATTGAAATAAAATAGAGAAAAGGTTGGAATAAACTATAGCTATTCCGTGTACTATCAAAAATTAAGCTAGAGCTACACAAACCTTCCACGGAATATTCGCCTTCCAGCACCTCCATGCTTCAGAGAGATGTTGCAGAATAGTCCTGGCCTTGTTCTGCTTGATACCTTCGGGCATCATGTCCACGATGTCGTGCATCACGGACGCGCGCAGCTCCAGGTCGAAGTGGGATTCGACGCGCTGCTTTGTTACCGTCTTCGCCACACCTAAGTAATTGTCAGAGTTAATTGTCTTCCTTATTGTAAATTAGTGCTACAGTAAGAATATTAAAGTATAGAATATAATTTTATACTAATATTATAAAGACGAAATATTTGGATTATTGTATGTTTATTGAAATAACTCAAAAACTACTGGGCCAATGTCAAAAATTCTGGCACCATTAAAAAGATATGTTATCACTGAGTAACACAGACTATGTCTTTTTTATTTTTTTTAATACCACGCGGACGAAGTCGCGAGCAACAGTTAGTAGGCAATAAAAAGATCTTACCTTTGGAATGTCTTCCCTCGAATTGTCGAGACAGAAGGTTGCCGAGCCAACGTTCAAGTAATGGCGTGATTCCGCGCATAAAGAACAGCCATACACGCCATCCTGGAGCCCAGAAACCGCAACCTGGACCCTTTGACACTGGACCCTAGGGGAAAATACTTTATCAATAGTATGTCAAAAAGAGTAAATTAAATCACATCATCCATAAACAGCTTTACCAATAATTTTTTACTAAAACTTACACAATATGTCAATAATTTGTTCTTAATAAAAAGAAAACGAAGAGAAATACAATAAAATCTATACTCTATACTATTACAATAAAGCGTAAACACACACTTCTTTGTTGCCTAAGATTTCAGCAATTACAGCATATTTTTGTATAATTCTTTTTTTAATAAAAAGCCCTACACTTACGTCATGCTTTAGGCTATATATTTACACGCCATTAAACTTAGGGGGTAAATATTCTGGATAAAACCCCTAATGTGGGAAAGAGACCATAAGTTGCTGCCAACATCAAGAAAGAAAGATTGTTAAGGTTTGTCATGTCATTTTAACATTTGCTATTGATAATTTGACAAATGTAAACAATAAAATAAAGTTTTTATAATTTCACGCAGATGAATCCGCACGCGAACAGCTAGTAGACAATAAACATTATTAACTTACAGTATTAAATCTGTAATAGATGAGATGTTTCAAATCCTTGCACATCCTAATCTGCCTCATGAGTTTGTACTTGTATCTGTACATGCCGGTCAGCTGACCAACATGAGCAAAGATATACTGCAGACCGTCAGCTAACTGGAAGGAGTCTACGTTGTTCAGCCGATACTGAACGTGTGAGTCCACGATAAGCTTGGTGAGACGTAAGATCTCACGACATAAGTGGAACGCTGAAATAATTACATTATGTTTATGTTCAACCAGAAATATAAATACCCTTGCCATTTTGTGGAAAACCATCTAAATTATTGGCAATCATTAGAAAGTGATGTAATGATGATGTCAATTGAAGTGCCCCCTGACTAGGGTTTTTATGTTCTTATGGCTAATTTAAAGTATTGACATTGAAATTTTATATGAATAAACTTACCATTTCCGAAACGTGATTTCTTTCTCTCCTTAGTGGTGAGAGTTTTCACTGGTTTCAAGTTGAAATTATAATCCAGATGAAGGTAGTTAAGGTTTTTGCGGTGAATCAACAGGTTAAGCATATTGTAACCCTGTCTGCATACTTGTAATCCAGCTTCTACCCAATCCAATGTTGTTGTTTGGAAGAACTTTGTCGATTTGAATGATCGGAAAAGATACCTAGAGGATGAAACCATACAAAGTTAAAAAAAAAAACCTTTAAAAAACAATTTATCTTTGAAGACTTTACTTGATCTTTACATAAACTTACCTCTTCTTCTGAGGCTTTGGAGGTCTATGCTTCAATGCATTCAGTACATAGTACTTGAGCAGTTTCTGGTAAGAGACCCTGACCTTCACTGGTTGTCCGGGGGGACAGTGCTCCTTGTACCAAGTCTTCACCAATGGCACGTCAATAGCACGTCGTGAGCGTCCTGCAGATAGATAATTATATTAATATGCATGACATACATTAGATTAATAGTGTAAACATCTATTTTACACACACAGAGTTGTTAATTGGTTACTAAGCAAGACCTTTAGAGTAGATTTAGACTAAAATCAATGTAGGAATGGGACTTTTATGAATTAAAAAAAATAACCTATGTTCTACATCCATGTGAAATTTTATGAATCCATTTGGGATACAAGTAGAAACAAACATTCATCCATCCATACTTTTACATTTATTAATATGAAGAATTCTAATTCTCACCTGATCTCATGTTAAATGGTCTTGGTGCCCATAGCAAAGCAATTCCGTTAGCAGTGTTGTCAGTATACAGAGCGGTCTCTTGGAGGAATGGTGACACTTCCTCGGGAAGAACAAATTCATCTTCTTCTGGAACTGGGTCCAAGGATTTGACAGAGTGTCGGTGTGAAATGGGATTGATAAGTGGGTCAAAATAGAAAGCTGGTAGATCAGGATCTTCAGTTTTTATGTAAACCACATTTGGAGTGTGGTACCTAAAAAATTACATAATTTTAATGATACTCATGGAGTACAATAGAAGTATAGAGTAAAAAGAAATAAAAATGATAGTGAGAACTCTGTGGTAGTTTTAGAAATTAATTTATTAATGTAACAAGAGTGGACTTACCATGACAATTGTACAAAATGTGGCAAATTGTTATACAGATATGGGAATGCAATCCTGTACTCAGTTCTGATTGGCTGTCTGATAATAATTTTATTGATGTCATTGAATTCATTCCAATCCTCATCTCCTGCAGAGTTATCTTTGACCAGTGGCTCAAATTTAGGTCCGCCGGGTATTGCCATATTCAAAGCTTTAGCAGTGAAGAAACTTTTTGAATCAAACAGATAGAAGTAGTTATCATCCACCAAATCTGTTAATAGTTGATTGGCGAGACGGTACAGTGTCGCCATCTGGGGTAGAGTCAGATTCCACTTTCTGTATGTAGAACCATTCACATGCATAGTCCCCATGAGAGGTTTGTGATCGTAAAACCATGATGCCACCGCTGCATCTTCTTCAGGGTCTAACTCAATCTGAATTGGCTCCAATGGTTCAACATCAAGAATATTATCTGCATAATCCAATGGAGGCTCCTCATCATCAAATGGAGGAAATCTCATACGCTTGAAATGTCTTCTGTCACGTTTCTCTCTTCTCATCATAATCCACATAGTGCCCCACTGTGCTATGTAAACTGGCTCTATTACCCATGGTATCTCATTTACAAATGTTATAGCACCAGTGATGTGGTATAAAACCTTTACATCTCTGATCTGTTCCCAGGGCATGGGCATGTTTTCCAAGAGCTTCATGACTGCATGTGGCATGTATTTAAGAGCTCCGAGGTAGACTCGTTTGTCATGTCGGTATTTACGGCTTGTCATATCCCCATGGTCTCTAATGATCTTTCTAATATGCTCAGGTGGCATGTCCTCTTTCTGGGCATCCACAAATCCGAACTTGCGCTTGTCGGCAAATCGTTTTGATTGTAATTGTAACCATTTTTGAGCTAAAATTTATTTAGAAAGTTAGGTTACAAACATTCTGATAATATTGGAAAAGATAGTTGAAGTTTTATAATTGCATACAGAACATCTATAAATGTATGCAATAACAGCATTTTCTATTAACACTTGAATAGAAAATTATATCAATTGCATTATTTAATATACCTTCCAAGAAATTGTTTATACACATTGCTCAAATTTATAAACTCTGGACTTATAAAAGGGTTGTTCTGAATATTTTATTTACATTTTCAATAATATTGTCTATTAAATTTTTATCTACCTAATACTACTTTAACTTAAGCCTAATCAGACTATTTTATAAACAAATACATTTCCTAATTTAAACAAAAATTACACCTGATGGTGCAATTTACAATTTACAGGAGTTCATAACTTGTTTAAGATATGTTTTGTTTAAAAACATTTGCATTTGAAATAGTAAAATCATGGTACAAATACACTGATTTAATTGCTTAGGTTCGTCTTATAACCTATTGGTGCATATAGAAATTAGTTTAACAACATAAGAATACGGTTATGTTTATACCCTTTTCCTTTATTTTCTCTTCCGGTATGTGGTGCGGTTTTGGCGGCTGCGATGGCGGCACCGGGGGCATGACAGCAGCCGCGGCGGCGTGCGCTTGCAGCGCAGCCTGTTGCGCCGCCGCCAGCTGCTGCTGCGCCATCATGGTGGCCCAGGGGTTGGGCCCCAGAAGGTACGGCGGCAGCGACATAGCTGCGCGCCTTCTATGAACATCAACACACACTTAAATTCTACACCTTTCTCAAGTGACAATAATCGTAATGGCGATAACGCCGGCAAACAAAAAGATATAAAAAATCGTAATAGAACTTACTTTTCTCCTATGCTACAGTATGATGATGAATATTTTTCGTAGTTTTAAACAAAAAACAAACTTTTCCGTTAAAAGTGTCTTCGAACACGCATTATTACAACGGCGGCCATTTGTAAATTATGTTTTATTTCAATAGTGATTGACAGTTCCCAAACGGAACGGAATTTGTAACCATAGATAAAAGTAAAAAACCGGTAAAATGATTAAAAATGGTAACATAGGGGAGATCAGATAGTTACGGTCCACTTTGCAGATTGAGTCACAAAATTCTTCGTAATTATCATTATTGAAGAGTAAAATAGATGAAAGCATGTTTTTATTAAACGAAAATATTTTGTTTACACGAACATAAACATTTTAGACAGAGTATTTTATCAAATATAAAAATATTAGTCAATTAAAATTAAACCCCTAAAAGCACAGTTTCGGTCCACCCGAGACAGTTATGGACCACCTCTGGGGTACAGTTGCGGTCCACCTTTATATGACTATAATAGTTATAAAATGATTATTATTTGTCATTTGTCTTGCCTTTTTGAACAGTAAAATTTATTTATATAAAATCAGAAACTAATCAAAATAATTTGAATCACCTTTTTAATATAAAGAACACACAAAAAAGTCCTATTAGCATTATCAAGGATATTAATTTTACGGGTCTCTAGAACAGAATGCAAATCGAAATATTCGTGTAAATTGCTGAAATTTTATTGTTTCAATCATACACCTTTTTTCAATAATAATTTGGATAGCTGTTTTAAATATAGTTATTTCTTAACTTTCAGGAAATAGCATTTTTTCTGCGTCCTTTTCTAATAATGTTCTTTGGAAAATTAATGTAGTATCAAAAAGTGAGATCACGTAGAAAAAGTAAACTTTCTGTTAGATGCTTTTATTTTTATTATGTTCGTAGGATCACTAACTATAAGACTATCTTACTAAAAACGCGTTTCATTTTCCTTCCTTCTAGTCTACATAAGACTTTTACAATTTTTAAGTAACAAAGCAATGAAAGTTCAATAAACAATCTATTTAAGATTTGTTTCGATATTTTTTTTCGGAAATTTCATTAAATAAATTACCCATCCCTTTAAGAAACAGGGAACAATATGAAGTTTGGGTGGACCGAAACTGTATCTCGGCCTAGGTCCATAACTGTAAAGTGCTATGGCCATAACTGTACTCCCATACAAGCTTTAAGACAGTAGTAGTCCACTATATTTTAAGCCTTACGAAAATAATAATCGTTGTAATATCCACATAAATAGATACTAGAACATCTCTTCTATTAGACAAAATGATAAGAAAGCACATTAAAATTGAATAAGTAAACAAACTTCAATATTTAAAAAAAGCTGTCCTTAACAAAAGTGATAAGAAATTAACAATTTTTATCAGCTTCGCGCCTGATATATTTAGATCACCCGTGGCTTTTCAAATTTATATTTTCTATTACTAATTTAGATATCAAATTTGAGAATATTAGTTGTAGCATATGTTTCTTGTGGTTTACTTTCAATTAATTTCAGTAAGAGCTCCAAAATATACGTTTTTGTCTTAAGTGGACCGTAACTCCCCCCTGGTCGGAAACTGTCTGATCTACCCTACCCTAAGTTTACCCGTACGTAGAATTATTGTTTCCCATGATGATCAATTTAATTTCTGTAATTTGTAAAAGTGACCCAAAAACATAATACTACTGTCTTAATCGAAGTAAAAAAAATATACCTTCTTTGTTGGAACTGTACGCAAGATTTTAATTGATAAACAAATGTCCATAGAAATTATTTTAAAATAAAACACATATTGTTTTAATTTAATTTATTTCAGTAACATGCCTTAAACGATGTTTTCAACAATCACCATCTCGAAAGCCGGTAGGCGGAGTTAGTATAATTGTTTCCAAATTATCCTGATGGATATCAGGATAATTTACATGGATATGTTTGCTTAAATTTATTTCCTTGATAGTTTCTTCCATCAGTTCTTCATCAGAAGATGTAGGATCAAAATTTTCACTTGAGCTAGTAGAACTAACATACTCACCAATAATTTGTGTGAGAGCATCCGCATCATCAGTATCGTTTGCTAAAGAAGTACTCTCATTTACAACGTCGTTTAAAATTATTTCATCACAAATTTCCATTTCTTCTTCAGCATTATAATTTGCGTAACTTGAGTTTTTAGAATTAACATTCGCATTACTCTCTACTGCGCCATTAAAATCATCGTTCAAGTCCGATTTATTAGCATGTGGTGAACAGTTAATGTGGATTTCCGTAGAGGTGTCTATTGTGTGTGACAAATCTTGAAAAACGAGTTCATTTTGAAAATCAATATCTCCTAATTTACTACCTGAGACTGTATGCAATAACTCTGTTGACGATTTCACAGATACATGATGGGCATTTGTATCATTTGCACTATAATTATCACTTTGAGCATTATTGATCTGTAATTCCGAAACGTTAGACTCATTTCTTCTTGATGATTTCCTTTCATTAAAGGAATACATTTCTTGGTTCTTCGAGGGTTCCATGATCGATTGTCCATTATTCAAACTGTTTTCCGAAGAAACATTAAGGATAGGACTAATGGAGTTATTACATTTACGTTTTTGCGTCTTAATTCTTTCAATTAACTCCGGATTGTTTGTTTTGAATGTAGAAATCATTTCTTGTACTTTCATTCTGTTGTTAGGTTCTATTCTTCTATGTTGTCTTATGTCTGCTTGCAATTTGTAGAGGATTTCGTCGTCATTTTTTTCTTTAACTAAATATCTTTTTGGCTAAAAAAGTACAACGAAGTTTAAGAAGAAATATATTTGTTGATTTTAAAGAAAATATCCACGAATATTCCGTTTAAAATAGTTACCGTTTGGTTTCTTGTGATCAATTCTGCAAGTTCCCATGCAAAATTTACGGTATCTTCGGGCAAATTGGTTTTAGCAGCTAATGCTAGCCCGTAATGTTCAACCGTCGTGACGCCTGATTCTATTTTATGTTGATACACCAGTCGGCGCTCAGTGGTGTCAGAATCTATAGCCTCTTCTGTTACCACAGTATATCGGCTTTTTTAAGGATACAAATTACATATTATTCAAGGTTATGAAAAGCTATTAAGCTTTAAGTATCAATATTTTTTACAGCCATCACACCAAGGAGCTAATTTTATACGTTAACAATAGTTTTGTCTGATCATTTATTTTATTTAACTAATAGTTATGTCTCTCATAAAAGGATCCTTACTTGACAACGTTGTAATATAAGTCCTGCAATCTCGTCAAATATAAAAAGTGAGTAACAAAAAATGTAAACGCCTGACTCTTTATTAATTCTTCGCAAACAGCCCAAGCTAAGCTAGTTCCTTCGTCGGAGCACGTTCCCCTAATAATGAAAGAAGTGTAGTGATGTGAAGTTTACTTCAATAAAAATCTTTTTACCAACTTTTAAGGCTTACCTGCACAATTCGTCTATGATAACAAGACTAGTGGGTGTCAGTCCAGCAAGGATGTGTTGGGTTTCCTTCATCTGTGATTAATTAAAAAAAACTAAATCGTTAACAGCCTTACGCAGAATCGTAAAGCTCTCCCTTACTAAGTAAGTACTTACCTCAATAACGTATGTAGAGGCATTAAATTCGACACTATCGTTGAAGCCTATTCTAGAGAAGATACGGTCGCAAAGTCTTAATACCGCGTTCGTCGCGGGCACGAAACTTCCCAACTATAAATGTCAAATTGTTTATGGTTTATTACCAAGTCAAAAAACGATAATATTTAAAGACCGTATAATATCGAAAAAACGCTAAATTAATTATGGAAAGTCTTGAATAGTTTATTTGTAAAACTGTTTGCTTGTTTTGGAACGGAATTTGTATATAAATTGTTTAATAGAAGCCATGCTTATCATACCTGCGCCATGATTTGTATAATAGCAATTTGTTTGATATAAATACTTTTGCCGCCCATATTAGGTCCTGTTATTATAGTAAAGTTGTACTCAGGACTGGCAAACTGAAAACAATTATTTTTATTACGCTATTCTACAGCAATAAATTGTGTATTTGTGTAATTCCGTACAAAAAAGTATTTTACTTACTATGTCATTGGGCACGGGCATCGTTTGACTGTTATAGTCTAAGAGCGGGTGCACAGAGTTCCTCACTTCCAAGTAAACATTGAATTCAGGTCTTATATAAGAACCAATTGAACTAGTCTAGAAAAATTGTTAATATTTGTTTGTAGTTAAGAAATATTGCCGTATTTGTTTAAAATATCATAAAAACATACTTGGGCTATAGCTATTAAGATATCCAGCTCGGCGACGTTCTCGCATAGTTTGTAAAGACTTGACATGAAAGGACGTAACTCTTTAAGCAATTCCGATATCACTCTGAAATTATATTCAGCTTAAATCTAAGATATTCCGTTATAACTAACAAAAAAAACGAATAAAACTTAAATAGTGTTTTTTACAACAAAAGACACAAATAAAAGTCATTTCTGAAAATGCTGGTTATAAAAGACTATTTTGCAAAATACAGTCGAAAATAGTAAGAGTTGACTGAGAAAAAGGAAAATACAAACATGTTACTCATTTTCTGTATTTCATTGAGGGATTCCTTCGCTTGTTGATCTAAGACTACAAGTTCCTCTGTAGACATCGTAACGCTTGTCCCGTTGAAGTGCACCTTTAAGTTAAGACAATAAAACCATGGAGACATAAAGCAAGAAAAGTTATTTGTATTTCTATATGAAACTATTGTTTTTAAATTCCTACCTGTATAAATATATCTGGTAAATCTTCAACGTTAAAGTCTCTTCTGTTCTTGGGAGCAACTGGTAGAACTATGTGGAACCCTTTCATAACGTTTTGATTTAATCTGAGAGGCAGGTCATGAGATTCGCTGAGTTGTTCAACAACCTTCTGTATATCTTCTATTAATTCAGAATACGTCCTTCTAGCAACGTCTAGAAGGCCGTTTATTTCAGGTCTAACAGCGAAGCACCTTTGCAAGCTTCCCATTGCACCTTTTTCCAAATGTGCATCGTCTTGAATAATTTTACGAATTCGTTCGTAAATTTCGTTGTAATGAGAATTTTCGAAATCCTAGGTAAAAATGATGAACCATTATTGTAAGATTTTAATGGCATTGGATTAAATTAGACTGATTTGCGTATTGGTCCTTTGAGCAGGATATAGACTTTGGAATTGTATTATTGAATGTTACCATTTTTATTTTTCTCAACCTGCCGCTTTCCACCGTTCTTAGAGCTTCTACTAACTTTGGCACCATCTCCATTGTGGTTTTTAAAAGCAACGTTTGGTTTAATTGAGCCTCACCATATTTCTCCATATTAAAGTTCGGAGGCTCCAAGCATAGAAATAATATTCTATCTATTTCGGATAGCTTTTTAATTATATCCTGCATCAATAATGAATTAATTACGTATGTTACAAACGTTAACAAAAACCGATTTTTACCACTTACCTGTAAATCGACCATCAAACCTGCGTCGTTCTCAATCAATTCCTGTACAGCATCCAATCTCGCTTCAATGAAATCTTTGTTGCAAGAAGGTTGTAATATATTGGCTCTCAAAGCCCGTATACCTCCTACAGTGTAAGTGGGGCCTAATACACCAAGCAAGCAACACGATGGTCCGGCTGACGGGACTAGTGGCTGAACTAGTTCTAATTGAGTAGCTGTGCCTACATCTGCACAAAAACATTAATAACTGTTCAATAAAGATTGCCATTTATTAAAAACTAAAAAAAAAACTAGAAATAAAGAAAGATTACCGATGATCATGGTGTCTTCTGAAGAATGGTATTCGATCTTTAATGATTCTCTAGCAAACACTATACATTGAATGTATTCAACGTACTTCAATACCGCAGCAGCTGACGTTACAGCATAGAACCTAAAACGTTTATGTTCTTGGTAATTTCAGGTGTAATATCGGTAGTCAAGGATCTTTTTTGAAACTAACTTCTGAACCACTTGCAAGCAGACGGCACTATACTGTGGGGCGCAGAGGGTCTGTATCTGTTGGCGACCGGCGGCATCATTGAAGTGCCTTCTTTGGACCGTGGTCAAATTGACCAGCGGATAATGATCCTTGATTAGTTTGTATAGCTGACTCGGTTGTGTACCTTCACAGAAGGTATGCGGGACTATAATCTGAAAAGTAAATTCTTATATCTTCTCCTTATCTCTGTAGTTTTCAAGGTCATTGTGAGAAGTGTTTCAGTAGTTATTATTACTCTTTACCTCTACAGGATTAAAGTAATTTATCTTAGTCAGAGTGTGTGTATACAGCAGGGTGTCGCTGAACTGGCATAGCACGAGGTGTGGGTGCTTGAGATCCACAGCCGCCATGCCTATTTCCCCACGAGCCATACCTCTGCCTTCGGATATTGCTACAAATATTAATGTTTTAATGATAGATTCTTCGACCACGATGTAAAATATACGCGGATTAGTCGATACGTTACCTAATATAACAGCTGCTTCTACCACAGAAGCGGATGTTGAGCGTGCAGACTTATTACCGCTGAATCCACCTGATAACGTGTAAAAGGCAACAAGATAGTGTTTCAATTTCTCGTCTCCAGGAAGAAAGACAACGAAAGGTAGTGTTTTTCATCTCTCTTATCATCTACCTCCTATTTCATGTTGAGTCTCACCTTTACTACTACTGCTAATGTATCTGATAGCCGCAGGTCTACCCTTCGGTGTTACAAAGTCTAGCGAAGTATCCGCAGCCCCGGAGTCACTAGCTAGTACCCTCACACGTGCTTGACTACTTGACGAAGAATCCGGTCTCGCAGAACTTGAATTGTATGTTAACCTAAATGAGTAATGAATTTTGCTTAGACGTCATAAGTGGCAAAAGCGATCGCGACACAATTTGATTCCACTCTAGCTGCAGATAAGCGCCCGATAAACGATGAGATTTTTGTGACTTTTTTTGATCGAGACATTCTTCAAGCAGTTCAAATATGTACAAAAGCGAAACATAAAGCAGCATACCATAAACTTATTTGACAACGACGTAAAAACAACCGAATTGAAAGGTTGGAGAAACCATTTAAATACAAAGAAAAATTTCGAACGTACAAACTGTGCTTAAACTTCTATAAATCAAGAAAATCATCTGCGTTCTTAGATATGCGGTTTAATTTTACACTAATTAATTGGTGAGATAAAATTAATTTGCAATATTCGAATTATCAGAGCACGCGGTGATTGTGTGCCGACTTTTATCAATACAATGTTACAATGATTCATCAAAATTGTGTACAACTGTTTCACTGTTGCTGTAAATACAAAATCAGGAATATAAACGACACATGACAAAAAATTATGTGCGTTCTGTACATTTCCTTTGAAATATGCGATTGTGTGAGTAATATAA
Organism: Papilio protenor; assembly: GCA_029286645.1. Lineage (NCBI taxonomy): Eukaryota > Metazoa > Arthropoda > Insecta > Lepidoptera > Papilionidae > Papilio > Papilio protenor. Next base: position 6,551,781 of record JAGSMZ010000020.1, on the reverse strand, counting down.
CGACATTTTTGAGTTAAAAAAAGGATGATGTCGTATCTATTATCTAGCGATCTAGGAAATGTGTTTAAAGTAATTTGTTAATCAATCAGTTAACAGTGGTAGAGCCCGCTTTAACATCTTCGCACGAATGTGCCGGCTCGCCCGGTGCAATACCACGACCACACAGAAGACAGGCGTGAAGCGGGAGCAATTCCGCTAGATTTTAGTTTTTTCTATTTCCCTTTCCACACTTTTCTTAAGAGAAAGGGATGGGAAGGAAAAGTGGATTTGACGGTGGAGGCGACGCATAGGAAGAGGAAATATCCTCTTTATGTGCATCTCTTCCTCCGTCGATTAAGGGTAGGCAATGTATCTGAAATTGCGGATGTTTAAGGGCAGCGGTCGCTTCGCCATTTCGGCGGTTTCAGGTGGCCGCTTGCTCGTTTGCCAACTTATAATATAAAAAAAAATCAATCGTCGCGTCGTCCCAAGAGTAAGTTACTAATAAAGCTGCAAAGCAAAGAGATTATAGATTTTCCTCAAAATCATGTTTGTTATTAATATTCTGTTATCGAGTACTAATAATATAAGTGATTCCCCGTTTCAACATACAACGGGACTTAAAGAGGGGATGTTTTACTGTCTAAAGAATTATCTCAGAATCATATTCGATGTGAGTAAACATGATAATAAAAATAAAATATATGAAACAATTTTATACAACTATTTCGCACATACTACTTACCTTCGTCTCAAACTTCGCGGTAAACCTTCCGGTGGTCCCATTTGGTTTCGTTTTGAAATTTGAGTGCGTTCTTCTGCATTAAAATGATATCTTGGTATTTTGTTCGGTGGTAAAATTGTTATACCTCCTCGAATGCCTGGATGCGAATTATAATTATGTAAAATTTTTCACGAACAAGAATGTTATAAAAAAACATATTTGGCTTCATCTGAATGGTATTAAAGTTTTATGTCGAAAAGTATCTTAATGTGCTACTTACCTACCGATGCATCTTTTCTAACAAGTTCATTTTTAAATTTCTGTTTTAATTTATTACTGTGCTTATCTCGATGAACAACATTCATCGTTGTGATTAAATTTAAAATGTGCTTTGAATTATTTTCTTATTTTAAAGTAATCACATAAAATCACATGAACTGTTCTGAGTTTAAATTTTTCCCTCTATTTTTCATTAACTTTTCTAAAAGTTATGGGCAAATGTTGCGAAACTTATACTGCCAAGTTTGGCTTTCTATTCATTCAATGATTTTACGTAAAATATTATATTAACGTATTATGCGTTTTATAGGTAAAACATTTTTTTTTAACTACTGTATTAAAATAATTAGATAATGAGAATAAACCGAACAAAAAGACATGACAAAAGTCGACCATAACTCGTACACCGTTAAATGTCATAATAAGTTAATGTCAACTGTCAACTGTCAGCACACCTGAAGTTTATTTTATTTTTAACTTTTCGCTTTTCGGACGTCTATAAAATTCAACTCCTCACCGACATGAATTTAGTATGTCCGATAGAAAATATGGATTTACAACAATAATATGAACAGCACATTAGTCTTTGACCCTGTGTCAAATTGATAACCTAAACAAAAATAACAAATATTTGTTTCACCGGCAATTTCCTTACAACAGGTAAGGTTATGGTTTTCTATTTATTTATTGTTTGAAAAATACCCCTAGTAATGCTGCAGGGAACAAATTTACTACAGGTAATAACTGATGTATTTCACTTAAGGTTATTACCTTGGTAACTCCAGATAAACAAGTGTGTAGATATTACGGATGTGATAACATTCAATTATGCACAGATAAATAAATAAACGTAGACTACTTTGGTGTCAGTGAATGTTTTTTTTTTATGTTTAAGCCTTATCTTAGTTGATGAGATCTTTTGCTTGACTTAAAGTCAAGCTAGATACTTAGCTTAGATACTTTATAAACTAACACTAAATTACTTTTGTTTTAAGTTAGTAATAGATGTATATGCTTTTTATCAGATTTAAATGGATTTTCCAAGATTTACATCGAAAAGAAATGCATAATTTTTTTTAACAAATGTAACAGTTTTGGCAGTTGTTTTCAAACCAATAAAACTTTATCACTCCTAGCAACTATCTTTACAAGACTGGTTTGAACCGGTTATATTTGGTAGCAAATGTCATGTTGATTAAATCCAACGAGAGAGATAATTGATAAACATTTGTAGGAAAATTTTGGTATTCATTATCAAGATTAAATGCATCCACTGTATATTCTTTAATTGAACATTAGTAACATATACCAAATGGTTTTTGATTTTTCTTTATCATAAAAAAGGTGATTTAATTTTTAGGTCTAAGAATTTTTAATTGAGCACATATAAATAATTAGAGAGGACTTAAAAGTTAGAGTTGACAAGTGAAACTTTGGGCTGTATGAACATAGGTAGTCCTTAATTTCCTTAGAATAGGATTTTGTAGTCTACATTTTTATCCTAACTTTAAACTTAACTATGAGGCCTTAAGAGCAAACTGACTATTTTCTTTGTAGCTTCATACTTAGTACTTTTAATATTAGTTAATGCCTGTGTGGTCTTACATAGGTAATCTATACTAATGTTATAAAGAGGAAAGATTTGTATTTTTGTATGAATTGAAATAAATCAAAAACTACTGGGCCGATTTTAAAAATTAGAAAGGTCAATTATCTGTGAGTAGCATAGGCTATATATTTTTTATCACGCGGACGAAGCCACGAGCAATAGCTAGTATAATTATATTTTAATTTATTGCTTATACAAAGTGTAATTACACAGTGAACATTATTGTCCTCTGTTTACAGCTTTAGTTTTTTTACGGTCATAAAATTATTAATCTTTTAATGTGTGTTTATTTGTCAGTATCAAATTGCGATCAAAATATATTTAACAAATAAACTTTTATAAGACACGAAACTTATCTCTGGCCTTATCAGTTTTGCGCTCGGCGCAATTTCGCAAAACAAGTGTTTCCACAAACATTCCATACGCTTCTATCGCGTGTGAGCGAGATAAACGCTGGTTCGACGCCCCTACTTCGAGGATCGCTCGCGTCTGGGCATATGTCTTTCAATGAAGACGATGCCCTGACGTCATTCATAGTACGTAGCTCTCGGATAGCAGTGCTGTAGCTCGCATCATAATGTTATCGCGGGAGGCGCGTGGATATAAGGCGATAAAGATGGCCCGAGTGCACTGTACCTTATGATATCACGATCGACGGAGGCGTGTACGCGGTAGTCAACAAACGGGTTCCGTAAGGTCCTCATTGCAATCACCGAGTTTCATTACGTTTGAGTTGTTCTGTGTAGAAAGTCGTATCTCAATTTATCCCACATTAAGAAGAGCGAAAATGGCATTATACAGGTATCTTTTGAATTGCATTTGCATGATCCAATAATGAACTAATTTATTTTTAATCAGTAGAAATGTAAAGTGCAATTAAATGAATTAGATAGTAACTAAAGGTCATATTGGAGTACTTTATCAAGGTTTTAGACCACGGTCGTCATAATACAATTGTTTACAACGCCAACCGGTTGGCACCGTTAACTAAGTACATAAACAAAAACCTTGTTTGTGCGTCTGTTTCTATATTTATCATATGTAATGTGACCACAAGTTGCACGCGAGTCCGACCTTTTGCCGCGTCAATTGTGTCATTATATGTCGTAGGAAATATCTTGTCACAAGGGGAATGGTTAGTTGGAATTTAACTGTAATAATACCTTTAGCGTCATACTTCAGTAGTGCGGGTAACGTGATTGTTGATAGGTGTATTACAAAACTAGACACCGTACAAAATAAACAAAAGGTTTTAAATTAGTTCTATTTACTTTTAACCGGAACATTTCAATTAGAAGATGAGTAAAAAATCTTAAGATTTGATCCAGTTTACCTAATGTTTTATACGTATAAGAAAAAGAGGGGTTAACTCAAGTCGTTTTACAAACTTTGATTTAAAAAAAGACGAACAGAACGACGATTTAATTAAGCTATAACACTTTAACTTTGGTTATGTAAGATTGGCTGATGTTTTACAGATATTGTGTCTGGCGCTTTCTCTAGGACATATTGTTATATAATAGCATTTTTGACAGCCCTATTGTGGATATATTAAAAAATGTATGTATATTTGCAGTTTAAAAAGCAACTTGCAGTACGCGACGCTGAAGACGCTGTCGCTGGTGTCTATCAGCGTGATGACGCCGCAGCAGACGGTGCAGGAGTTGTTCAGGACAGCGGACTGCGTGTGCTTCGATGTGGACTCGACTGTTATCCGTGATGAAGGGATCGATGAGCTGGCGAGGTTCTGCGGGAAAGGAGATGAAGTTAAACGGCTGTAAGTACCTATTCACTTTGATCTTACTTCTAACTTCTTACTAATATTATAAATGCGAAAGTTTAGATGGATGGATGGATGTTTGTTAGAGTTTGTAGCTTAAACGGCTGAACGGATTTCGTTGAAATTTGGTACAGATGTAGAGGATAGTCTGGAAGAACACATAGGCTACTCACTTTTGTTTTTTTTTTAATTCCCTACGGACGGATTCGCGGGCAATATCTTTATAATGAAAACTATAGCTTTGTTCAAACATAATGTGTGGTGATGTGGATGAAAGGTACACCCTCTTGAAAGACCCATCATCACATTAGGATAATAGGCAATACTGGTATTTTCTGGTAGTATACTTGTAGTAACCGAAGATTTTTTTTGGCATAGAAACACATGTTTACGTCTGAAATAATTGAATCCAATATTTTTTTTTCATAATTCGCATTAAAAATGTGTCGTAATTACTTCAAGGTTGTCAATGTTTGCGAAAACAAAAACAAAATGCGTCTCGTTTTAAACAAACTGACCGGAATCTCAGATAAAGATTTTTATCAACTTCCTTTGTTATTTTTACGTGGATTTCGCATTGCCTACATTCGATGGCCTAGAATAGATTGTATTTAGATTATTATAATAACAAGGTGAATATTTATCCATATTTTCAAAGAATGAAGACTCGAATTATCCTTGATCTAATTGATTTCTTCGCTATTGAAACTACACCATGATATGACTGCATTTCATTTATTGAAAATTTTCAATTAAACATATAGAAGGGACCTCTTGATAAATTTCGTGCCTATGTAACAGTGACGTCATCAGTTCAGATGTTATGTTTTATTGCCTACATTATACTGAAAATTATTTGTTATTAGATTTCGCCCGCGTGGTATTAAAAAAAAAACAAGATTAAGCAGCCTATGTGTTCTTCCAGACTCTGCTTTACATCTATATCAATTTTCATTGAGATCCGTAGAGGAGTTTATGCTACAAATAACAATCATCCATCCATACATTTAATCGTTCGCATTTATAATATTAGTAAGATAGTCGAATGTAACATGTGCGTCTTGTATCACTATGATAATGCATTTAGTCTTCTTTAATACATTGCAATTGTTTATTAATAGTCTGTTATTGTTATTAATGCTAGTATTAAAAATTATCTCTAATTGTTATATCTTTGAGTTGGAATCGCAAATATAACGCCAATGGACGTTGCGCTGCACCTTTTTGTATCGTGTTTGCGTTTGTCCTTATCAAAATCACCTTGAAATATTAAGTACTGAACCTTTTCTTGGTTAATTCATTATAAATCAGTTCCATAATGACGGAAAATCTAATCTTACTACCTTACTAATATTATTAATACAAAAGTTTAGGTGGATGGATAGATGTCTGTTAGAGTAAAAATTGGCATAGATGTAGAGTATAGTCTGGAAGAACACATAGGCTACTTGCTTTTTTGTTTTTTTTAATTTTACGAGGACGGAGTCGCGGGCGAAAGCGTAGTAGCTATATAGAAATAAATCTCAAAATAAGAACCAAATAGTCGCTTATATTCTTTCCTTAAAAATTTTGTAATATTCATTGTATAGCAATTGCTTTACGGGTCAATGTGATACACGTTCTGAAACCGCTTTAAACTAGTTTAATAAGTTTGTTCGCGCCATAATAGTGGATTAAGTCAATGTAGATTGACATCAAACATATGAGAATACTATAGACATACTTTTTATGCTTTTAAGGGCGAAAGGCTCGTTTTTAAGTTGCCAGGATCAATGGTTGGTAACGTGTCTTCTGACGGAGGCAATGGTCGTTGTAGAATCTGAATAGTGATTGAAGAGTGTGTGTTCAAAACAGTCCAATAGTTTTCAAATTAAACAAATGAATGAAATTCGTAATATCGAGGATATCGGTAAAGAGATTTTAATTGGTATATTTGGGATTCCGCATCCAGCGATTGACTTTTGTTATCGTGGTATTTTATCGACTTTGAAATCGTCTATCACGTGTTGAATGGCGTGTTCGTTTCGCTTGTAAACATAATTCTTATATCAGTCGACATGTGTGATTTCTTTGTTGCCATAACAGAATTATTTTTTTACAAGATTTTAATTCTTTGATTCATTTTGTCGCACTCAAAATTAGTAGCAACTTTTTAACGAAGTTACCATTACTGGTTTCTCTTCCGTAACTATATTGTTGTCCATCTATACTTTCTTCGGTCTTCCTCTACCTTTGTAGTCATGTCTACAATCAAATGTGTTATTATAGAACGGCGGAGGCTATGGGAGGCAGTATGACGTTTCAGGAGGCCCTGAAAAAGAGATTGGACATCATCAGGCCGACTGTCAGCCAGATCCGACAGTTCATCGCAACTTTTCCTATTAATCTTACGCCAGGAATCACGTAAGTGTCTTTAAGTTAATTGTAATACTATAGACTTCAATATGTGGGACAATATAATCAAGAAAGGAATATCTGGTTAACATGTTCAATGCTATTGATGTTTTAAGGGAATCGGTTGCATACGTGGCACTGAACGTATTACGACTGTCGAAATTTATTTCAAGATTCAATACCACTTGCATATTCAAGAAATGGAAACAAGTCATCGACCCACTTAAAACTTTATTTGTATTTCATCATCGGGTGATACTCGGCTAGTTGGTCACTATCTAGTCCACACCGCTTTACCGCTTTGACCCGACCTCGACCCTGGTGATAGCCCAGTCTCTTTCTGCGGGTCATCTATTAAATTTCTATATGTTAAACAATGAATTTAAGCTAAACCATTTGAGAGGCGAGTACTTTAAATCTGCATACCTTTCCAGATATATTTGTAGTTAGATCTCAATATGTAGATTTCCTGTTTAAGTAATCGTGTTTCTAATTATTGCAAGTTATTGGTATTCTCCGCTGATGTCTAAAGGCAGGAAAAGTTAACACACTACTGGAGGATAAGAAATGAGGGGAAGTACATTAAAGAAATGTAAACTACATGAGGCAATATTGCTAGGGACAGGAAAATAGTTGATGTAGTTACAAACCACTTCGTAAATATTGCAATTTCTTCTGTGATGTGTCAAAGACTGAATTTCTTCTAAGAAAGTCTATCAACTTCTGAAATGATATCTATTAGTTCTATCTTCTATACTGTTCTGTTTTTTATACTATCATGCTGTCCTTGTTGTCCTTTGTAAAAATTAATATGTTATTTGCAGGCAATTGGTAAAGGCTTTACAAGATAGAGGAGTGACAGTTTACCTCGTGTCTGGAGGATTCCGTTGTCTGATAGACCCTGTTGCTGAGATTCTAAACATCCCAGTCTCAAATGTTTACGCTAATAGACTCAAATTCTTCTTCAATGGTAAGTTATTGTTTTTTTTTCAGACTTTATATTGTAATATTTACATTTTGCTTATGTCTCTCTGCATGTAATTTGCGCTTCAAAAAAATCGGTGCCTTCTAAATACATTTTGTGGTAAAATTCGTCCTCCCCTAGTCAATGTAAAACTATTATTATGTCTTTATCTGTGGTATCTATACTATCTATACTAATATAATAAAGCGTAAACACACACTTCTTTGTTGCCTAAGATGTCAGCATATTTTTGAATATCTCTTTTCTTAATAAAAAGCTCTACACTTACGTCACGCTTTAGGCTATATATTTTCACGCCATTAAACTTAGGGGTAAATATTTTGGATAAAAACCCTAATGTGGGAAAGAGACCATAACTTGTTGCCAACATCAAGGAAGCAAGGTAGCCATGGTTTATAATCATGTCATGTTATTTTGACATTTGCAATCGATAATGTGACAAATGTGAAAAATAAAATGAAATTTTTATAATTTTATGCGGATGAAGTCGCATGGGAACAGCTAGTCCAATATATTCTGTAAACTGTAAAGAGTTGAAATGACATCCTTTGTCTTTGATTGAAATGTTATATGTTTAAAACGTTACGCAAACAGCGCCTAGTTATCAAACCAGGTTTATCACGCCACGTTAATGCGGTCGTGAGAATGTGAGTAATACAGGCCGTTATTAATGCAATTAAAAAGTTAAAAAAAGTTATATGATCAGTTTTCTGCCATTTTTTTAACGCATCTTTGTCTATGCTTTTACGAAGTAATGCTTAGTTCAAATTCAACTATGTTTTAAATCTGGAATAATGTAGACCCTAAATAACCAATAAGCCGAAAAAGTACATGCCAGGCTAGTGCAACTGTCCTACTGTACTGGCATAATGTAAACTAGTCATACGACCTTTTAAAAGAATAAGATTGGAAATGATAGGAAACACGTGTTTGGTAAAATGAATCACGCACAGAAGTCGTGCATCACTATTGGTGTTTATTCTTCAAAGATTGTAACAAAAGTATTATTTTTTAATATGTGTTCACATGTTTTTATTACTTTTTTAAATTATTAAGTATATTGAGTTTAGATATAGATAGACGAATCCATATACATTTATGTTTTTAATTTAATTCTAAGTCTTATCTATACACTATACTAATGTTATAAAGAAGAAAGATTTTTATTTTTGGATTCTTGTATGTATCGAAATAACTCATAAAATACTAGACAGATTTCAAAAATTCTTTCACCATTAAAAAGCTATGTTGTCAGTGAGTAAAATAGGTTATGTTTTTTTTTATTTTTTTAATGTTATATATTTGCGATACATCTTTCTACATTTTATTATCAGTATGAGGAATGATTGTTTTTGTTTGATAGCTGTAGGTTGAAATATACAACAAGCTACATATTGTTATGTTTTAAATTGTTATTAGTTGGTATTTTTATACGAAAATTTGTACGTCAAAATCTTTATTTAAGGACTAGCTTTCGCCCGCGATGCGTCCGCGTGGAATTAAAAAAAAATAAAAGTGAGTAGCCTATGTGTTCTTCTAGATTATCCTCTACATCTACATAAAATTTCATCGAAATCCGTTCAGCCGTTTAGGCTACAAACTCTAACAAACATCCATCCATCTAAACTTTCACATTTATAATATTAGTATGATTGTTACGTTTGATAACACACTTATCTGTTATTTGTGATTTGCAAAATTTTCCATGTTGTCCGAGGTCAGCAAAAAACTTGTATATCTAATTAAAATTAATTTATGTAGGAAATGATTGAATTGCACTTGTTTGTTCAGTGTATTTTTATTCATAGTCGAGATTGAGGTCGCCACGTTATCGCGGTTGTTGTTGAAATGTATTAACAAATGCGTTTTTTAATTTATCAAGAAAATAACGGGTGTAGAAAATATTTGAATCTTTAGTGGACTAACCATGGTATTCACCTCCATAACACCGACACAATTTTTTTTCTCAGTTTTTACAAAGCAATCCAGATTAGACTATGAATATATACCCATTTTGTAGTTTATAGTAGCCTTTACTTAGTCATCTTTTATCGCCATTAAATCTCTTCTACGTAGCCTTCACAAGACGCCTATGATTAATTAAAATGACAATAAATGAACAATAAATAAGAGTGTCTATCACGAATATTTCCGTGACAATTGAGAGAACGTATTCGTATCGTCACCGAGAAAATTTATATGAAATTAATCGATTTATTTTACGGCACTGATCCAATCTAATACACATTATACCGATTACGTTACGAAAACGTTCTCACGAATTCATGATATATGCCCTCAGAATTTAATGTATTGAGATCAAAATGGCAATTTAATTGTATGACAGGAAAACGTAGCCGTTTTCCTCCAAATACGAGGTAAACAATAAATGACGTCAGACGCCAAGATGGTAATACCATGTTTATTGTTGTTTTTAATTATTTTTTTTATAAACTTGTAATATTACTTGTAGTAGTTATATAATTTTTTATATAATAAATGAGTAATATTTGGTTTACACGGCATTTTAGTAACCTACTCTGTAATTCCAAAATGTTAAATTTTTCTTTGTAAAACGTAAATGATATAGTAATAGCCTATGTCTATTTTCAGTAAAGAGTTTACGAATAGATTGTTGTAATATACAACAAGCTACATATTGTTATGTTTTAAATTGTTATTAGTTGGTATTTTTATACGAAAATTTGTACGTCAAAATCTTTATTTAAGACTAGCTTTCGCCCGCGACTTCGTCCGCGTGAAATTAAAAGAAAAAAACAAAAGTAAATATGTGTTTTTCCAGACTATCCTCTACATGTCTACCAAATTTCATCGAAATCCGTTCTGTAGTTTAGGCTACAAACTCTGACAAACATCCATCCATCTAAACTTTCGAATTTATAATATTAACATAGAAGTACAGATAAATTTAAATGAATATTTTAATATCGTTATGTTTATATTAACGATATACCGTGTAGAAATTATTCGATAAGAAACTTCGAGGGGGGCGTCATTGACTTGTGAACTGGCTGATAGACGCATATGTAAATACGTAATTCTGTTGGTTTTTAAATCACTGATATACTTGAGCTGGCGAAAATATTCCATTGAAGCTTATCGTATATTTATCGTTGTATCGGTTTTTAATATTAGACAAATTTTGCCTAGTAACACAATTTTACTATTAACAATGTTCATGCCGCTACGATATTTAAATATCAAAATAATCTTTTTATGCGATTTGGTGACAATAAATCGGTTAAAAAATAATTAATTAATAGTAATGAAAGGAAGTAAAATTAATACAATTAAGTTGAAAGTATTTTTTTAAATTTCAGTTTACTTACTAGCTTTCGCCCGCGACTTCGTCTGCGTGAAATTAAATTAAAACAAAAGCAAGTAGCCTATGTGTTCTTCCAGACTATCCTCTACATCTATCCCCAATTTCATCGAGATCCGTTCAGCCATTTAGGCTACAAACTCCAACGAACATACATCCATCCATCTAAACTTTCGCATTTATAATATTAGTAAGATAATGTTGATTTGTAATCATCATTTTGTCAATAGTGTGTTTAGATTTTTGATAAATTAGATTTTTTTACTAGAAATATAAAATTTCGATTAGTATTGAACGAAAAATTGTCGAGTCCCAACGAGATGATGCTATTGCTTTTTATATTACTTACTAGTTGGTGAAAGAATTTTTAAAATCGATTCAGTAGTTTTTACGTGAATTAAATACATATAAAAATACAAATCGTATCTCTTTGTAATATCAGTATAGATTTATCCTAAGGTCATCCTAAGTATCCTACGTGCTTTACTATAAAAATTATCTATTACCTATTAAGTCACGTATTTTTGCTGTAGGATTTTATCAGAATCTATATCATTATAGGTGAATACGCGGGTTTCGATGAGAATGAACCGACATCCAGGTCTGGCGGCAAGGGGCTGGTGATCAGAAGACTGAAGGAGCAGCACAGCTACCAGCGGCTTGTGATGATCGGAGATGGTGCTACCGACGCGGAAGCCAGCCCGCCAGCTGATGGATTCATAGGTGAGAGATTATATAACACTTTCAATGCCGCCGATATTTTTTATACGTAAACGTTTTTTAAAACTGGTACTAAAACCAAGCTCGGGAATAAACCATTTCGTAAATAAACCAAAGAGTAGAACTTTATTTGGACTATAACATAGTTGGTTTAGAATGTCGCTTAATAAATAAACAGTGGTAGAGCCTGCTTTAACATCGTCGCACGAATGGGCCGGCTCGCCCGGTGCAATACCACGACCACACAGAAGACAGGCGTGAAGTGGGAGCAATTCCGCGTTTCGTCTGATGATTGTGGCACTGGAGGCCCCACTTTAGTCCCTTTTTTCTACCACCATTTTCTTAAGAGTGAAAGATGGGAAGGAAAAGTGGATTTGACGGCAGAGGACACGCATAGGAATAGGGAAATATCCTCTTTCGTAGATTAAGGGTAGGCAACGCATCTGCAATTGCGGATGTTTATGGGCAGTGGTCGCTTTGCCATTTCGGCGCATAAAGGTGACCACTTGCTCGTTTGCCACCTTATATTATAATAAAAAATCACATCTAGACTCTTATTTAAACGTAGTAACAAAATGTTGTAAATAATGTTTTTTTTTTATTTCTTCCAGGTTTCGGAGGTAACGTGATAAGAGAAGAAGTAAGGAAGAAGGCAGCGTGGTACGTCACCGACTTCCAAGAGCTCCTCACATCTCTCACGATCCAAGCGAAGTGATACGATTTTAGACTTTATTGCCAACAGAATACGTTCGATAGTAACGTGGCTATTAGACGAATTTGACCACGGTTGTTCCAAGCAGTGTAATTTATATCTTATTGTTGTAGACTTAAGAGCGGAATTCGATTGCGCATTTATGTGATTGCAGTACTAGAAGTACAAACGTTTTAAGTATTTTCAGGACTTAGTCCTGATTGAGATGTCATTTAGAGAATGTTTGATAACTGTTTCTGTTCCCATTGGCGAAAAACTTGTAAAAAAACATGTTATCGCTCTAATATCCTTGAAATAAAAACAGTATGTTTTTTGTAGAAAATATAGAAAAACCTAAGTAGTATCTTAACCAAGAATATAAAAATCCTATCAGGACGCTTCCATCATTTTCTCTAATACAAAAATTTCTGATGTAAGGAAAGAAATTAGTCCCTTGTGTTACCGCAATATGGTGAGGGTTTTTATATTCCTGGCCAGGCTATAATAGCGTCAATTGTATGTCATAAGTAACTATTTATGTATTAAAATGGTAAGTTGACAATCCTATATATTTCATTTTAAATTGTATTTATTAAGATAAACTATTAGTTGAATTTAGTTATTTTTGTATAATTTAATTCATTGAAAAATCACTTTATTGTTAATTTTCGTATAATGTAAGGACAAGTCAATTGTTGTATTTTCATAGTTTTGACTATTATGTTTGGAAGTTGTGATGTTTTTCGAATGTTATTCAGAATTTTTTTAGACAAAAATGGCTGTGTACTTCCTAGTTTGATAAAACAATTAAATAAAGTATCTTAAGTATAAGTTATCGTTTTATTTGAGTTCATTAAGATATAACTTGTATAATAATATCATAATAAGTTATTACAGTCAGTTAAAAGTTGTAATTTTTTTATTGTGCTGAAACGCCTGTCGGAATTTGTGTAATTGCTCTAAACACTTTGCTATTATTTTTTGTCAGGAGTGAAGTAAAAATTATTTCTTTGGTTACCGTTTATTGAACAAGCGCTTTCTGGATGTCTTAAATTACGATTATAATTAGGATAATATTTTACATATTTCACTAAAAATAATTTTCGAAAACTTACATTAACTATTTTATTAACAAAACGAAGTCGTCACACTAATTTAACGATTTGCTTTTTTAAATAGGAAGTATAGTCATAATAAGGTGGCAATACATTTGAAATCAGACTGATAAGCGGTGCAGACTAATAACTTCCGCCCACAACAAAATATTAATTAGATAATTTTAAACATTTTAACTATCAAGTATTTGGGGAACTAATTAAATGACTTATTAAAAGCAAAGACGATATTTTGTTTCTTGTTTTGCATGTAATTTATACAAATAGAAGATCAAGAAATTTCTATCGATACAGCGATGATCGCCGGATGCGCGCACGCCGGCCGAGCCGGGCGTCAAACGTATAACCGTCGTATTTCGAACTTTCAACTCTAAAAATACATGTTTGGTGACCCCGCGCGACTCGGCCGCAGTCGCGACGCGCTCGGAAAGGTCAAATCTCGCCCGACATGTCGCGGCCCATTGTTTCGCGCCGATAATTTACGTTAAACCGATCACAGATTACACCATAATCGGTTTACCGGTAACCGGTTGTTGTGAATCGATTCGTTGTGATTTATTTTTATGGAAATGTGGAAGCAGTGCGTTCTAGTGATGTGATACTATTCATGTACGATTAATATTAGTGATAATTGAGGTGATTTAGCGCGAATTATGTTTATACAATTTGGTAGCTATTGCTTAGGAATTTATCGAAGGACTGTTTTTATTTTAATAAAAGTTTACTCAAAATTTATTTCACGACATATTTTTTAAAGTAGCATATTTTTATTAATTCAATAAAAAGTAACTAAGTCAATTTATACTCGTAAATAATAAATTAAATCAAATTTTTATTATATTACTGCAATGGGATTTGTTTCAAAAAAATTAAAAAGGATGTTAGTTGAAAAACAAAAATTGATAACAGAAAAAAGAAAACAATTTATCTTATATTTATTCTATTCGGATCTATGATATATCGATTCTATTCTTCTTACTGTATCCTTCTCTGGATGTAGAACTTTCATATTCCTAATTTTTAACATTAAATTCTCCGCGAGTTGATCTGGAATCGGTACTATACCATATTTAGGCATCCATCTAGGTTTCGTCCGTCTTAATGATGTTAGCATTACTTTGTCGTAATTCTTATTATATCTTGCATTCTCCAACAATTCTTTAATATAACTATCTTGTATTGCATCTTCTGATAAAGGTTCATCCATTCTCGCAATCGCTGTTTGTTCTAGAACTTCCTCTGTTTCTGTTGTTGTTGTTGTGTTGTTGTTGTTGTTGTTGTTGTTGTTTCTATTTTGGTTTGAGCCTCTGTTGGTTTTGTTATAGGACTTGGTGAATTCATAATATAATATGGATAAGGGTAATATACTAATTCTGGTTGATCCTCTTCGGTGCATTTCCTACAGTATTGCATACAGCATTCCTTAGGTTGGCTGAAACAACTGTCGCAGGAGCAAACACATTCTTCAGGCATGTAGTTGTAATTGTTGGATACGCGGTACATTTCGGGGTTTAAATAATCTTGTACACTTTGATATCCTTCGTCAGGTGGACGTTTGTAGTAGTCGCCGTAATCGTAATGCGAATGAATGCATTTTAACATTAAATAAAAAGTAAAAATTCTGATTACCTGAAAAAAGAAAAATTGTTTATACACGAGTATTCAGCAAGAGAAATCTAGCATCATAATATGATATAATATCACTAAATTCAATATATCTAGGTTTACTTTGAAATATAAGTATTTTGCACAAAAACATTACCAAAATACTATTGTGCAAATCACAGCTTTGCTAATACAATACACATTTCGCATTAATTTTTCACACGAAACGATAATATCTATGTATATCTTCTTCTATCTATCAATACATATAATAAAATTGGAGTGTCTAATTGTAATAAAACTGTTTGTAACAGACAAAAAAAAATTAAATGCGATTTTCGTTATCAGCAACGCAAATGCATCATCTTCCCGAAATCTGGAATTTTTCTTTTGATATTACAGACACTCCAATTTTATTATATGTATAGATAGATTTAAATACTAGCTGTCACTCGCGACTCCATCCGCACGGAAAAAAATTAAGTAACCTATGTGTTCTTCCAGATAATGCTCTAAATCTATGGTAAATTTCATGGAGATCCATTCATCCGTTTAGGACATACCGTCTAACAAACATCCAAACATGTAAACTTTCGCGTTTATACTATTAACTAAGGAATAACAAAATGTATCATACCAGTTTCATAATACCGCTGTTGGAAATAGTAAATCTATTTTGTTCCGAGTGACATCCTCGCAGTTGTCGTTGTAATGAACTAACTTCACTGTTCGAGCACAGGTGGGCGACAAAAAATCAATTATTTCTTTTTGCTTTTAAATCGATGCATTGTTACGAATTATACAACCTAAATAGCCTATGTATTCACAAAGGATTTACGTAAAGGTGTACTTAGTATAACTTTTTATTCAACCACCATTCTTTATATCAACGCTTTGAGATGAAGCTAGATTTAAAGGTTTAATTTAATAACGAGGTATGCAGGTTGATTTAAAATTCTTTATTACATAAATTTGTGTTTTAATTATTACATAAATGTATTTAAATATTTATCATAAATAGCTTTGGCTATTGAAAATACTACTCGTAATCTTCACTTTCTATTCTACATTTTTTCTAAGAGCTGTTCCTTATTCATTGATGTCCTAATTAAAAATGAATCTCACATACTTCATAAAACGATAAAATCGTCAGATATAAAAATATCTTTTGATAAACTTTTACCTTTTCTAGATCGATTAATTGTTGTACTTAATATGCGTGCATAGTTGTTCATATGTTTATGTGCGTGTGGAAATACTTCTTCAATACCAAATATGTATTTATCTTTTAAAATATCAGGGACAAATAAATAGCCATTTCTACCTCCGGGTTTTGTGATCGGTGGTTTAGTTGATGTTGTAGGATTTGTCGTTGTTGTTGTTGTTGTTGTTGTTGTCGTTGTTTCAGTTGTTGTCGTCTCAGTTGTTGTTTCCGTGGCTTCCTTTGTTGTTTCCGTAGATGTGTCAATCGTTGTTGTTTCGGCTGATTTTGAAGTCATTCTTATGTAAGGCGCAGCTGTACTAGAAGTGACATTGTTCTGACGTAGGATACTTGGGTTTGTCCATAAAGGGAAACTCAAACCAAATGGAAGCATACTTGGAAAAATCCCCTGTTTGATATTAAAGTGATTTAAACCAGACGGCTTATTGTATGGCCGTAACTTTCTGTGATCGTTTGGCCCCGGACAAGCGATGCACATTTCTTTACAACATTCCTTTGGTTTTAAACAATTATTGCAAGAACATAAACATTCTTCAGAATCACCGAATTCGTTGCTGATCATATCTAATGTCTTGTCTAGCATCTTTATTTTTCTATCTCCGGTTAGCTTCATTTTATTTTCTTTAGTACTGTAACTAATTCCAAAGTGGTAGCGATTTTGTCTTGGAGAATTGTGGAAACGAGTTACAGGCGTTTTGTATTGTGAAGTTGGATTTTGACAGATTAATATAATTATTTGAACCTTTATTATCTGAAAATGAATTGTACACATATTTTTATTTTATCAACATCTCACAAAGATTATTTAAATTATTAAATGTCATACGATTTTCATAGTAAAACACTCAATAATTCCTTACAAGCACTATAATTATAAATTAAATAGATAAGCATGTGTGGAAAAACATCGCAAACGAAAATGCAATTGGAATTTTAATTTCGTACGAAAATCAGTCAAATGTGAAAGTAATAAAATCGTACGCTTCGAGAGAAAAATCGTAATGCGAAGCCGTAAAACTGGATGTTAATTATCAGTAGACTGCAAAACCATTTCATTTGCTAAGAACATAGCCATTTACAAAGTGATCGAAACTAAAAAACAAAGAAGTTGCTAACTTCTGTCTACAGAAGAATGTCATTTAATCAAGAGAAGTATTACGGTTGTATTTTTTTTACTAAAAAACACAAAGTTTTTTTCAGTATCAACTGCATAATGGTACAAAATTTACATTTAAATTAGTTATTTACTTGATTATATTACTGTTATTCATAATTTCTTATTTCCGATCCAAACTTAATGGCTAAATTGTTACGTAACGGCGAGTATCCATTTCGGGAGAACCAAGGGCGAATTTTTTCTCTTAATTTGTCATTGGTAAAATCATAAATTGGCATTGTTGGCCTTATATCTCTATCATCGTAGGCATCTAATCTATTCGGTAAAAGTCTTTGATGGTTGTTCCTCGCGTAATATCGTTTGTCATATTGCTCTTTGCAGTTTGCCAAAGCTACGCAGGGTTTATTGTTAGGCAAATATGGCGGTTGTGTTGAAGACGTTTGTATTGTAGTTTTAGCTGTCGTTGTAGTGGTAGTTGAACATGGCGGTCTGGTGGTCTCAGGTATAGTTGGAATAATGCTCGGTACATCAACAACAACCGGCACAGGATACGGGACGTACATTAGATTCGCACCACTCTGACATTCGGAACATTGTTCTACGCAGCATTGTTTTAATTTCGCACAATTTCTACAGGAACATTTGCAATCGTAATCTTCGTAGCTACCTCTATGTTTGATTCTCTTTCGATGTCTGTCTTCGTTGATTCTATACATTTTCCTCCGTTGTTGGCTCAGTTTACGTATTCTTCGTTTCGGTTGGTCGTAATAATCATTTTCGTCGTGATGGTAATCATAGTTATGGTCTGGATAATTGTGTACGTATCCTACAACGATATTATAATGCACTATTGAATATTGAATAAGACAAATCGTTTGAATTTTGACTATCTGAAAATAAGTGACAAAAATTAATAAACAAAATATTAAGTCGCAAAATACTTAACTAAATAGAATATTTAACCATTTGATTATCTTACTTACCATTTTCATTGCTTCGTTAATGTCTAATAACAAGTATGCTATATTTTTAATTTAAATAAAGCCTGTTTTTCAACGGTTCCGTGTTTCTTTCTAAATAGATTTTATGTTGAAAATGTAAAATGAGGTAAATTCTTATCAAAATAAATAATAAAATAAAATGTTTTATAGTTTCATGGCGTGTATTTTGAAACAATGAGTTGTATGAATTTGAACAAAACTGCTTAACAAAATACTTTTTAAAAAAATTCTATAAGACTTTAAACAGCATTTTTAACATGACGGATGATGGACAGATGTGAAATCAGAAAAGTTGTTGCTAATTTTAAATTAATAAGAAAAGGAGTCGATGCAGTATCAATCCAATTCTTTTTTAAGATCGAATTTCGGTAGCTATTTTAAGTGATTCACAGGTCATTCGGCACGAGCCAAGCTTAATACTAGTATAGTATCAAATCGTGTTACATTCGTCTCTACTCTGTGGGAGAGCGAGGGAGGGGCGGAAGGTGGTGGGTCATGACCTCGGCCGGCGGCTCCTGAAATACTCCTAGACATGGACGCAAGCCAAAAAGCACACCGCTCGCACGCGTATTATCGGTCACAGTTATCGATCTTATCAAAGGAAAAATATTACGTTTAAAAAACACGGATTTCGTATTTTGATAAAAATAATTCAACATGTTTTATATTTTCTTTAGTTATTTTGGTATGAAAGAGAAAGCTCTGCTTTGAAATTTTCAGACGAGTGATTACTAATTATCAAATCCTAATCAATCTATTTGTACCGTTTGGTTAAAATAATTAAATTAAGTTTAACGATTGCATAATATATTACTATATTTATAAAATAAATTAACTAAATACAATCGGGAAATATTTTGTTCTCTCGGTAAAATCGTAATTGAAAAAGTTTTGACAAAAGAACACATTTGGTTTCTAACCTAAAAATACTCACCGAATTGCTACATCACGTTGGCAAACAGGAGTGACGTCAGTTGGCACGTGTTTATTTGGAATGTCATCTTGGGTCACGACCTTTCGACCTCTCGCTTCCCACGTCAGAGCTTTTAATAAAGTAACCGCAAACGTCGACTGAAAGCTTAAGTTTCACAATTAATATTTTTTTATAAGTATGAGAGTTTGTATTTCTCAATTCCTATTATTAGCTTTCTGTAATGGAAATTAAATACCTCTATTGTAAAGTTTGTTAAATAAATTTAATGTTAAAAACATGGCTAGTTGGTTACAGGTAATGATTTATTTTTTTACGACACTATAGAGAATAAGCTAATCTGGCCAGGTTGGGCAGAAATTAAGCCAAAGTACAAGTAGGACCCTCTGTCAATTGTTTTTAATTTTATAGTGCATTTTCCATATGTGCTGATAGAACCATGGTCGTAACCGCGGCGGGCCAAACAATCAAAAACAAAGAAAGTCTAGTCTGTTAGTTACATATTATTTTAGGTTGCCCCCTGTGCCCATGGAACGCTACGCTCTCCATGGGCACAATACCCTTCTCGTTGGGTCAGATATTTTTTGGTACTATACTCGTATCGAGGTGACCCTCGCCTACATTGTCCATAACATTACTTAACAGACAACTTAACAGACAAACACTGGTAGACCTCTACACTGGTAGAGGTAGACCTAGAAAGAGATGAATGGATTGCGTGAAAAGTGACATGATCAAAAAGGGAGTTATGACTGAGATGACGTATGATAAAGTTATGTGGAGGACAAAAACCTGTTGCGCCGCTACGGGAGTAGGATAAGGAAAAAGATGATGATGCTATTGACAATGTACGTTTACAAACGTATATTTAAAATGTCTTTTATGATTTATCAAAGAGTTTCCTCGAAGTCGATATAGTTTTCCTTTGTCCGCGCGGTGCAGCAGACCGCTATCAGCTTATCGCCTTATCAGTGTCACGATGTTGTGACCGTCGCACCACGCTGCCCCGAACTCTACACCGGTAACGTTTCTAATCAATCATTTATACTGCTGTTAACATTTTAGTTTCATTATACACGAATTATTTTATGTATGAAATTACTAGCTTTCGCCCGCGACTCCGTTTGCGTGGAATTAAAAAAAAACAAAACAAATGCAGGTAGCATATGTGTTCTTCTAGACTATCCTCTACATCTATGTCAAATTCGCGTGATATTAAAAAAAAAGTGAGTAGCCTATGTATTCTTCCAGAGTATCCTCTATGACTATGCCAAATTTCATCGAGATCCAGTCAGTCGTTTAAGCTACAAACTCTAACAAACATCCATCCAAACTTTCGCATTTATAATATTAGTAAGATTTGTTTTTAATTCGACTTATAAATGAGTAGTAAAATGTTATTAAGCCTGTTTAAATAACCTTTTGAGGAAATATGATTAAATGTTTCTTTTAATTATGTGGCAATGAGTGTACCATGTGAGTACCCTTCGTTCCTGATGACACGGTTTCTCTAAGTGCCACCGTAGGAAGGTTAAGAGCCCCTTATCGCGTGTTATCGTACCGTACGTACCTAGGTGCCGCCCCATTTGCTCGTTTGACCTGACACCTCAGTTATCAGTTGCGCGTCGTGATAACCGCTGTACCGTACCTGTTGATTTTACCTTTTTTTTTTATCCGTTGAAACTTTTTTCTATTTCGTGATCTTTTTATATCTGACGTGTTACCTTTTAAGTTTGTTCTTGTGTGACACTGGTAATTAATTTTGACTTATTTTAGTTTTAAATGTGTAATCTAAACTCATATTGTATGCAAGGGTTTTCCCTTGATACGTATTGTTAATATTATGTTTGTACATACTAAGTTATTTTAATTGTAAGTTAAATCAATACGTTATTTAGGTATGACGTATGACAAAACAAGTGAACGCGCGCATGCGTCATAAATTAAGGTAGGCAGAGATTACAAATTCTAACCTGCTAGTGCCGCGTCTTGCTTGCGTCTGCATTCATACGCATAATAAATATATAAGCGCGGATTATTTACATAATATTTCATTAATATCACTATCAATTATTGTACATATTCGTATGTGTTCTCTATTTGTCAGAAATCAGTATTTCATCAATGATTCATCCGTTTCTTTACTTAGTTTCAGTAGGATTCACGTCACATACTTTAAAGCCGGAACTCACGTATGTGTTTAGTTCCGGTCTAAAGGTTATGTTTTAATTCTCGTAGATATATATTTTTAATACGTCTTTCCAATTTGAAAATAAGTCTAAAAAGAGAAAGAATATAATAATAACGATTTCTACTACTATCAGTTAAAATTTTGTTTAAATCGATTTGTTAAAAATTACCATATGTGCCAATGTTTACGTTATTTAATTGTTTTTAGTTTTTTTATGTCTTCTTGAGAAATAAATGTTCAAAACGTAGCAGCAGTAATATTTAATAAAAATGTCTGAACCAATATTGGATTGTCCTGAACTTAAGCTGGAAGACTCAGATGAAGGGTCAGTGGATACTAAATGTGATTTGAAGGAAGTGTGCAAAAGTAAAGTGCAAGTGAAATGTGAAGAAGAGGATGAAGGGAAGTCAGTCGGTCAACGAGAAAACAGACTAACGAGCATTATAGACCAGCTGAGATGTCAAAGTCAATTGAAAGGTACGTTACCAAGGTCCTTTACATGGATCTGTTAATTTATAATGCAGTTAAGCGCCAATATCCTAATGGTTTGGAGAACGGACCACTCTTGCAAAGGTTCGAATCCCGACATACGACTATTGTCGAGAACCATATCCTAGCATAAGTCTAGAGCTTAGTTGTAATGTTTAAATTAAATATTAATAAGCTAGTTGTCGCCCGCGACTCCGTCTGCGTGGAATTTTAAAAAAACAAATTCAAGTAGCCTATGTGTTCTTCCTGACCATACATCTATGCCAAATTTCATCGTGATCAGTTCAGTAGTACATGCTACAAACTCTAACAAACATCCATCCATCCATCTAAACATTGCCATTTATAATATTATACTAAAATCTTCTAATATTTTTATGTTAAAAAAAAGTTAAGAGTGAATTTTGTTACATTTTGAGTATTGCATATTGACTTATCTGTGTGTTCACTTTCAGTAATAAATGAGTAAGAAAAACTAATTACTACTATTATGAGATAGCATAATAACTGTTATTTTAATGTAAAAAACCGTAATTATAAAGATCGGATGCTCACTGCGTAATTACAAACTGCCGTAGACTAACACAACATAAATTATTTTCTAATAGAAAATGGCGTGGTTTGGAGCGTAACAGGAACAAAGTCGCAACCTTTGCGCGGCCGATGGTATCGGAGCCATGAAATGTAAATCGCTTAGTAGATTTATAAAAGTAATTACTTCAAAGACAAAAGGCACGCGTTGCTCGCGGACAATTAGGCCGGGCGAGCTGGATCTGGCAACAATGGACGAGATCAAAGATAGCCGGCTATCGCGGCATCGCGATGTTTCTGCGCTCTGAATTGGTTTGTTTAAGAGACCAACACTCGGGTTGAGACCTACGCCCCGTGCCCGGCGCAACACAGCCCCGGACTGAGATCCCGCTTGTTTATTTATCTGATACTCTCACTGGCGATTGTTTTTGCACCGTTCTATGCATTCGGCATCGATCTAACAGAACTTTGCAAAAGACATTTGCGGAGGAGATTATTTGTATTTAAAATTCAGTTTAAATAGGTTAATTGTTAAAGTCTTATTTGGCTTGGCATGTTTGTTGTTTATTACGATCATGCTTTGACCTGTATTAACTTTGCCGGTTCTCGTAAGAGCGGTAGCTTAATCGATCGCTCTAATTAGAAGATAAAGCGGTCATTTAGCTAATGAATGTATAAATCGCTGTCTAAATGTGCGACCGCACTTCCGACCAGATAGGGTTAATCAGCGCCTGGAATTTATGCGACAACGGAGCCACTAAAATACGGCAAATGGTAGTTTAAACTGAACGCTAAGAGAAAAAACGCGATTTCTTCATTTCTGTCACTCGATTGTATGCTATATTTCAAATGTGCAAAGTCTAAATTAGCTTGTATTGTTATTAGTGTTTAATTTCTATCGGTTGTGAGCTAGTATGGAGAGCAAGCGCAGTGATCTATAGACGGTGAGGAAGCACGGAGCAATCTGCGCGGCGTAATGCCGCCATAGATGAGATACGCAGAATGCCTGTGCACTTTTTAAATGATTAGGCTACTGCATTAGAGGCATGTCGTGGTAACTCTTGGGACATTTTTCTTGATTAAATTAATGGAAATTTTGGAAATTATCGATAGAATAGAAATTTTGAATGACGTTATAACAAAATCAGAAAATAATTGTATTCCGGTTGTAGTAGTAGACCGCGCAGCAGTGGATTTTAAAGTTTGCTTTCATATATTGGGGCATTCCTGTAAACAGTTTATGGGGAAAGTTTGTGCTAATGAATTTGGTAAATAACAATTGTAAGATGTAGAACAAAGACTAATAATACGTTGACTAACAAATAGTGCAGTCGGCTGCAGGAGATAACGTCGATATGGGTTTCGTCACGACCGCGCTTATCGCTGCTGATGTCACGCTGATAGTCTTCATGGCTCATTTACTTTTTTATCCTTCTTAGATTTTGTTGTTTGTTTCGCTTGGATATTCAGTTCTTACCTTACTATGAAATATCTAACTAAAATTAGAATTGCCTTATGGAAACTAGTTTTCTTTATGGATAGCATAGGAGTTAAAAAGATTAATATCTTTCTGCACACATCATGATAATGTAATGGGAATATTTTGTTCCTGTCTGCGTAGCTTATTCTTTGCTGCAGGTCGCGTGCGCGGCCGCCGTTAGCGCGCCGACTGGAAATTTATAATGATCGATATTCTCCTCATTTCAACTGGACCTTGCTCCGGTTACCCGGGTCGTCGGGATCCGAACTCCTCCTTAATTTACAGCAACACGCCTCCGCTTTATTGTTTGTTCATTAAAATTTTCTACTCTATTTATTCATTTAACAATTTAGAATTAGAAATAGTTTGTATGATTTGGTCATGTATATTGTCGTTAGGGTTCTTCTGATATTCTTTGATTGTTCTTGTTTCTTCATTTAATAACAGTTAATTACTCAAAGCAAGTCTTCAACCTACACATTAACTTTCTTTACTCTGTACTTATTAAGTACTAGCTTTCGCCCCCGACTCCGTCCGCGTGGAATTAAAAAAAAAAGAAACAAAAGTAAGTAGCCTATATGTTCTTCTAGCCTATGCTACATATCTACACCAAATTTCATCGAGATCCATTCAGTTTATGCTACAAACTCTAACAAACATCCATCCATCCATCCATCCATCTAAACTTTCTCATAATATTGTAAGATTGCAATTCCTATCGCCTTAAATCTGTATTCATGGTTTCCACTATAAACTGCATTTTCAATTACCAATAGATTATCGCAATATGACCTAAGGCTCGTAGATAACTTAAGATGTCTATGGCAGATAGATAAGTTGAGGTCATAAAAAGTGATGTTGCAGATCGGCCGCGATATCCGGCACGTGATCGAATTTATCGTTATTGCGCTCGTGGACGGCGGACGGTGTCTTGCAACTTTACGACTAACTGTTCGCGCTCTGAATCAGCGCAGATCATTCCTAATTAAATACTAGTGTTTCGCCCGGTTTCACCTGTTGCACGAGTGTCTACATTGACATGAATACTCAAAAACACAAATCAATAACGAACATATACGACAAGGGACTTATTAGACTAGGATTCTGTCTTGTCAATCATCTAGTCTATTTGTTTTGACTTATTTTATTTCGTCCCAATACTGAAACGAAATTTAAACATTTTGTTTCGTAAACAACACTGTCAATATGACATTTGTCAATTTAAACGGCATTTGGAGTTATAGTGTGGCCTTATCATTTAACTCTGTTATATATTTAAATGTAGTTTAAACAAAGAATTAAACAGTTTTTTTAAATATGAGATTACCTTACATAACTAAGTGTTAATTGCTTTACGATTGAACTCGCGAAACTTAGCAGAAAGAAAAAGGGAAACTTCAGTATTCCGCAACGTACGGGCCTCAGTGATTGTTATATTGTGATGCTCTAATTATTTTCAACATATCAAGAGCAATCTTTCCTAAAGTTAATATAATAACGTTATAATTGCACAGTAGCGATTTTCAAACTACTACAGTTAACCTCGTTGATGACACGACTTAACCTTTTCTAAGACATCAAGGTAATTTTCTGTTGCCTTAATGTTAAAAAAAATATTCTTGGCACTTATTACTAAAGGAAATTTCAGATTCAATATTTCGACCAATTTCGACCAAGACCAATTGCATGCTAGTAAAATCAAAGGAATGATTATTTTTAGATATCTATAGGCTAGTTTCGTTTCGTGTTTTCATTTTACAAATAATCTTTGCGAACTCATAAAGGACTAAACAGTGATAGGCAAAATTAAAGTTTGTGCGCCAAGTGGAAGAAATATACAAAGAAAGCTAACCTATATGGAAGACAAGCTTGTAAGAGAAAGAGTTAAATTTTTTTTTTAAAACCCGATCGTTTTTTGACACTAATCAGAATGCGTAACAAAAGTTTGAGAACAAGTGTATCAGAGGCGCTTAATTACGTTCGCACTTCATAACGGGCTTGCGCAATGTGAAATTTGATTGCGCCGTTAATTTAGCATCATCATGTTTAACACGTTGTTATGCCCCGCTCTATATGTTGTTGATGTTCTTTTCTTTGTTTAACTAAATGCTACTGTCGTTATGTAGAATAATTTCACTACTTTGAAGTAGTAAAGTTTTCTTAAAAGCTTGTGTGCATATTTATTCATGCGTGTTCTATTGCTTTGAGTTTAGATACGAGATTTTGGATGGTTTAATTATTTTGTTTCGGATCAAACTCACTTTCCGGATCCGCTTTTTTGGATACTTATGAATATTGAAATCTTTTTTTTTGTTAAGCTAGCGCTTGACTACGATCCCACCTGAAAAAAATGATGATGTAGTCGAAAGATGGTATGCGCTAGTTTCATAAGTAGCTGTTTACTCTTCCAAACAAATGCATTTGTTATCTTTTCAATCCAAATTGTCTAATTTTTCGTTGCAACAAAAGTACACCTCATCCACAATTATTCTTAAAAGTACAGAACCCAAGCTAGTATTAAAACAGTTATAATTTAACAATGTAATAAGGTTGTCATGAATGTTCCAGTAATCCGACACAAACGGACATATATCAGGGGTATTAAAGTTTTGGTGCAAATCCAACACTTTGATGCTGCCGCAGATGTTGATACGTGAAAGCGTGACCAGCGTATACGGACAATTAACAATAATCTCGGAGGCGAGGCGAGCGAAGTGTCCGTATCTCGATAAAGCAGGTGAAATGCTATCACCCGCCACAAACAATAGTGCTGGCTGTGCGATCTCTGCTGCACTTTGTCTATTGTTTACCAAGATGTTCGTAATTTGAAAAATTGCAATACAATCGCAACAGTTAGTGGCGGAAATCTTGATTGTGTGAATGATTTTATAGCAGCGATTTCATTGTTTTTATGGTTTTGTTTGTAATGAATTTGATATTCACTCAACAAACAGAATGATTAATCTAATAAGAACAAAATTTTATTTTTTATTTATGGTGACACAAATCTAAGTAAATGTTTAAGTTTTGCATAGTATTTTGCTGTTTTCTATTTTACTCTTTCAGTATTTATTGCATGGAGAAGTATGCATCAGACATAACGTTCAAATGGCGTAACTTTTTTATACTTCTCTTAGGGAGCTCATGAGTATGGATTAGTTATTTAGATCAACACTCTTAGGATTACCTTTCTTTTCTCTGAAACAGAATAGTAAATCTGAATTTTTATTACTTTATATCACATGTGCTTTCAAAAATATGACCGCGTCTAAATATGTCAGATGGAGTATTCATATAATCAAGGAGGTTAATCTAGATGAGATCTGTTGCCATCAATCAGCCGACAATCGGGCTCGGTAACTGTGTACAGTAGTATGTACCGTGAGCTCGGTCATGTGCATCTTTGTTTTATCTCGCTCGTGTTAATGTGCAATTAATTGCGCCACATCCCGGTAAGGAGGCGCAGGTCATATTTGTTGGGGAAAGAGAGCGTGCTGGTCGATGACCTCGTTTTCTTTCAACGGTCAAGCTTCACTGACGTATTGCATCTTGATTATCTGAATCGCATCGATCTTTTTACTATGTTCTTGAAGTATTAACTTTGATGTTTCTTTTAGGCTTCTGGCTAGTCTAAGTAAATTGCTCGTGTAAATTGTAGCCAAAGTTCTACCATATTAAGACTTTCATTAGTCCCTTTCCTTAATTATATTTGCTCTTTTACTTGCAATAAGTCTTTGTAATTCTTGTGTAGACTCTTATACTGGCTAAAGTTTATCTGTGTTAGAGCACGCGCACACCTTTGACTAAACTATCGAACAACCGTTTGTACATTACTTGATTTTTAGTTGTGCAACTAAACAGTTGAATTGGTAGCGAAACAATCGACAATCGCACAGCAGTTGTGCGTTTAGTTAATGGTGTACGCCCGCTTTTAGTGTTTTTCTGTTTTATTTCTATGTCTCATTCTTTGTCTTTCTATTATAAATACTTGATATGATTATCTTACCGTTAACTTGTGAGTTTTTATTCTATACCTATTATTTTTGTAAGTTCATTTCTTACGGATGATTAATGGGAATACGACTCTGGTAGATCTGATAGCAGTTACAGATATTGTAATTAAGATTCTCTCCAAATTAGTACTTTCTTCGACAGATTAAGCGAATGATTAATATACGTTGATTACATTTGAATAATTGTACTAGGTAACAAGGTGTGGTCATTCTTAAAATGGTTGAATATTTTCTGCTTGCTATTTATATTGTTTTTTATATTCAAATTACATTTCAATGATGCTGAAAACAACATTGTTATGATAATCTAGACTTAAGCAACATACTTTAAGCTTCTGTAAAATCTGACAAACGTTGAATTTGAAGAGAACGGATTCCATCAATGGAGAATCTATGAAGAAGCGTGGAATTTACATCTCAGTACACATTTTAAGAGAAGCTTGTCGTACTGATAGTATCTATAGATATGTCTCGATACATAGATGTCAGGTCAGGGCATCCTGCGCAGGCGCAGGCGCGGGCATTCCTGCGCACAATGCGACTGTCATCGCGCGGCTACCGGCTCGCGGGCCGCGGCTAATATTTTATCTGGGCGGTCTTCATTGCGCCCGTGATCGGCTCTTGTTGTATAGTGATGTGCTTGTTCTCTATCGATACTTATTTATCTTTTGTTCGGTAAAATGCAAGTTCATTACAGCAACCTATACTAAAATAAAATCTAAACCGTGGTGTATTAATAAAGTAGTCAAATATTTATTTGTTGTAGCTACTAGTACCAAGTAACTATCGATAAAAACTCTATATTACAGTTATTATTAATACTAATTATTAAATAAGTAAATTTAACTGTTTATTAACATTACATTCACGTTCTGCAGATGTATGTTAAATTTTCCATATCTTAATCGTCACTCCCTATTTAATCATGTTATCTTACATTGGACCTTTAGATTGAAATTTGAAATACGAACAAAAAACTTAAATCGATATTCATCGAGTACTTCACTAGATACGAGTGAAAGAGGCGTGCACTAGTTGGTCTCATTAATCTTTCATTTCTACCTTATATTATTAGAGGAACGGGTTTGCGCGGATGCTGGGGGCGCGGCGGGAGGGGGCGCAGGGGGATGAACCCGGTTGAACCCTCGGTAGCACCTGCCGCGTCCGGTCGACCGCCGCACTATAGCTTGTAACGATTTACTTCTCCATACACCTTGTAAGGTCCATTCTAGACTAAGTTCTAAGTATTGGAAGTACATACTGAGCTTATGTTGTATATTGTTACAGTAACCATTGAAATCGTTATTTTTCATCTAATAAAACTATTCCTCTTTATTATAATAACTTTTCATAGAAAACATAAAAAATGTTTACTATAGCTCACATTCGATTATGTTTATTTGATTCCTTTTATTGTAAGGAAAACAGTAGAAATTTAGTATACAATACAGAAAAATAGTAGACATTTTTGGATTTTTTTTAATTATCTATATCTATACTTATACTTATACTTATTACTTATCTATACTATCTATATCTATACTATTATAATAAAGCGTAAACACACACTTCTTTGTTGCCTAAGATGTCAGCAATCACAGCATATTTTTGAATAATTCTTTTTTTAATAAAAAGCCCTACACTTACGTCATGCTTTAGGCTATATATTTTCACGCCATTAAACTTAGGGGGTAAATATTTTGGATAAAAACCCCAATGTGGGAAAGAGACCATAAGTTGCTGCCAACATCAAGGAAGCAAGATTGCCAAGGTTTGTCATGTCAAGTCATTTTGACATTTGCTATTGAAAATTTGACAAATGTAAACAATATAATAAATTTTTATAATTTCACGCGCATGAATCCGCACGCGAACAGCTAGTTAAAATATAAAAGTTCATAACGCAATAATGATTATAAATTTTAACTAACTATTATTTAATACGGTTTATTTTCGACTTAGTGTGAACAAGTCCTAAATGTAAGTGTTTTTATAGGCGGACGTAGTTCACAGTGCGCTCGTAGGAAGATAAACCTTTAATTAAGGCAGTGCAGTTTATATTCAGAGGAAATGGCGAGTGGTCTCGAAACTTATTGATACCTATTATTATTAATTTTATGGTGCACGCTGCCTGACTTGCGCTATTACTTACATTTAAATAGCGAAGATAAATTCGCATCTCGATACCTTGCTTATGAACCCTTAATTAGGTCTTAAATGTATGGTATAAACTGAATTAAATTATGATTTAATTTTCTAAATCATACTAATATTATAAAACTAATATTATAAATGCGAAAGTTTAGATGGATGGATGGATGGATGTTTGTTAGAGTTTGTAGCCTAAACTGCTGAACGGATCTCAATGAAATTTGGCATATAGATAGTCTGGAAGAACAGATAGGCTCACTTTTGTTTTTTTTAATTCCACGCGGACGGAGTCGCGGGCGAAAGCTAGTTCAAAATAAATCTTCGTAAGTACGTTTACTGAGATCCTGAATTTGTAAATTTTATAAAGATATCCGAGTATAGCGGGATGTGACACTTTCGCTCACAGAATATATAACGGTCATAAATAATATGCCTAATATTGTAGGTACTTGATTTAGCAATTTCATTGTGCTGTTGTCGAGCAAAGCGCAACAATTGTCTCCCAATACTCATTATATTGTTGCCTGTGTTTACATGTAGAGTGACCAGAATTTTTTAATCTGTCCAGGAGAATTTGAATTCAATTGATTTTTTTTTTACTCTATTATGCGAAAAATATAATCGGATATCGGTAACCAGTAAGAGAATAAAATCAAATCATTATGTTTTGTTATATTTCTAGTAATCATCTAAAAAACTGACTTAGCTTGTGTGCCATTTTAAACTGCAATCTGCATTCACATAATAAAGATTCACCCATCCTTCTGTGTCTACAACATTACAATGAATGATTTGTTTGTCCTGATTTTTTGCACAGGACATATAGTGTCTGTACTAGGTGGTAAGTGTTGAAACGTCTACCAATTACCGCGTGTGAAGGAAGCAGCGATGATCTCTGAATGCATGGTTTATGGCCCCGAGCGAACCCACGGTGATTTAGAAGGAAGCGAGCGGCAATACTGACTATATTCGCATGGCAACTTGCAGAGAATTTTCACGATCCCGCTTTAAATCTTGCAAATGTTGGACAAAGGATTTATTACTTTCCCGCTGTTTATTTGTTTCCTCTTTATTTATTATCTTGTCCTTTGTTGTGACTGTTGTAGATATGTGTTTGAATACGTCAATTTTAAAATCCTACAATCTTGGATAAATAAACTATTCAATACAAATAATTAATCCTTATATCATTTGGATTACAGGCAAAAGGAATTATTCAGTGATGTTAATAGAGTGTTAGTTCCTAACTGTATTGTTGTTCTTACCATTGTATTTTTTTTTTTAATATAAGGTGGCAAACGAGCAAGCGACCACCCGAATCCGCCAAAATGGCGAAGCGACCGCTGCCCATAGACATCCGCATTTGCAGATGCGTTGCCTACCCTTAATCGACGGAGAAGGAGACGCACATAAAGAGGATATTTCCCCTTCCTATGCGTCTCCTCCGACGTCAAATCCACTTTCCCTTCCCGTCCTTTCTCATAAGAAAAAGGGTGGGAAGGGAAAGGGACTAAAATTAGGCCTCCTGTTTCTTACTGTTTTGTTTTGTTCTCTTTTGTTTCTTGTCTGTGTCTTGTCTCTAATTGTTTCTTACTTTCATTTGATATCTCTTGACAAACATTGGTTTAATAACAAAAGAAGTAAGATGTTACATTTGTCCTCTCCTGCTCATTCGATTTTAATTTCACTTTACCAAACGTGAAATCTCAAAGATTTGTCCACAAATATTTCATTGCTCGAAATTAGCTCTGTATAAAGCGATAAAGCGCCTGAAAATATAAACCCGCACAATAAAACTTTCCAGTTATGTACGAACGATAAAAAACAATCATAAAAACGAGATATCATAAAATCAGCGGCGCGTCTCAGGCACGAGCCGCAAAGTGAAAAATGCATTCGAACAAGTTCAACTCACTCCGACCCTTGCACTTAATTGATCGAAAAAATGTGTTGGAATACAAATGTATTTCTTACCTTGATATTGTATCGGTCGTGTGGCTTTGTAATGTGGAGGGGTAACGTTTAGCAAGAATTTATTACAGCGTTGTTCATGTCACTCGCGTTATTGTAGGATTCTTTAAACAGAGTTTTGGTCGGGACAGAAAATTTGCTATTTTCAGAACGAGAAAAAAAGGATGGTTGTAATAAACTACATACAGTTTAAAAAAAGTCTAAGTCACTCTAAAGAGTGTGAAGAATTTTTTTTACAGGAAGCTAAGAAATTTTGTATGAAAAATAAATTACGTTTCGGCGGAAAATCAAAAACTATTCAAAGTATTAGTACTAATGTTGACACAAATGTATTATAGAAAAAATCGATAAAGTAGTCTACCAACTATGTATTTGTGCATTCTTCATATTCATTTATTAATCGATTTGCGACGAGCGGATCACGAGCTGTAAATCGTATTAGTTCCAGCACCAATCGTCTAACTTTACTATCAACTCCTTTTTACATCCTGTTTGAAATGGAGTACAGCACGAAAAGAAGTTATAAAAATGTCGTAAATTCGCTGACACTCTGTTAATTTTATATTGTTAAAATTTGCAGAAGTTGAGTTGCAGTTTAAAATTTTATCAGGATTTTACTACTTTTCTCTTCTTCTTACTAGAATTATAATTTTTTTTTATACTAGCTCTAAGGTTTTGTGTATTAAATGTCTTATGTAGTAATGTTTTGGTGGCAATAAAAATTCTATTTATTTAAAAAAAAATGCGAAAGATGGAGGGATGGATGGATGTTTGTTAGAGTTTGTAGCTTAAACGACTGGACGGATTTCGATGAAATTTGGCATAGACGTAGAGGATAGTCTGGAAGAACACATAAGGTACTCACTTTTGTTCTTTTACTTCTATGCGGACGGAGTCACGGGCGAAAGCTAGGCTCTAAATAATTCTTTATTTCGTTGTGGAATTTATTGGCCGCTTGAACTATACCAGAACAGTTTCACAGATTAATATCACATAGACATAGTACTAATAACATCTACACAGTTTTCTTAAATGAATATGTCGAATATTTTCTTGTTACTAGTGTCATATGACGAATTAAATGGTTATAATTTTATTATCTAGTGCCGGGACGTGGAACACAAAAAAACCAGTAACATGCACTCAACACATTTCACACGCGTTATAGTTACGGCAATCTGTTGTCTTTTATCTACGTTTGAAAATGAACTTTAAGTGGTGGTCTATTAAACTTAGTTTTGGATAAATTTTTCGTAGTTATCATAGATTCATAACTTGAATAATAACAAACGGATTTAAACCTTTTTGCTTGGCAATAAGGTGCATGTTATTGAATAGTGTATTCTATTGTGTCCGTGTATAGCAGAAGCGTGGCGCGCGCGTGCCAGCCGACCAATTACACTTCTTTACCTTTATTACCTGTCTACTCATTAGGTTGGGGCCACGAAATACGTCTTAAGAAACGCTATAATTTTCATGAGTCGTCTTATTTAATTTTACTAGATGTTTAACGTTACTTATATTGTTGAAATTGCAGCAGTTTTGTTTTACATTTTTCTGGCCAACCATTAATAAAATGGTTGAATATTATTAAATAAATATTATCAGAAGTATCTTTCTTAGCAAAAAGTGTTCTTGATAGTTAAGCATATCACGTAACTAAACGATATTATATGATTTGTGTTTTTTTAGTAAGTAAACGAAATATCTGCATTGCATTATTTATATACAGTTTAACAAAAAATGAGTAAAAGGTTAGCATGGTATGGGCGTGTTAAGAGGATGAATTGTATGTAACAAGGAGAACTTTAGTTGAACTAAGTAATGACTGAGATGACGTATGATAGAGTTATGTGGAGGACAAAAACCTACGCCGACCCTACGGGAGTAGGATAAGTAAGATGATGAAGTTTTACAAAGTAGTTTATTTGTATGTAATTAATTTAAAAAAAATCTGTACTGTTATAATACTTTAGCATTTGGTTTCGTGGCCCTACCAAAGTCACGATTGAGTCCAAGCAGCCAGGTGTATCGCCTGTCGGGTCAAAGTAGGCGCTTTTTACTGCACTACCATCGCTCACTGACTTTGCTCGTTAGTTTTTTTGCTACATAGCAGTAGTGGTAATTGAAGAAAAATATCAGTAGTTTCATGTTTAATAAATAGCTGTTAATTATTTTATTTATGTTCTAATGAAACACGTACGTTATAGAAACTTTGTATACTTTTACACAGGTTCATTCGCATTTGGCATATATTCAAATCATATTAACTTACATATAATTATTAGTTACTAGCTGCTGCTCGCGATATTTTCCACATGAAATTTAAAAACATAATCTATGTTACTCAGTGAAAACGTAGCTTTTTAATGGTGAATGAATTTTTGAGTTATTTCAATACATACAAAAAAACAAAATACAATTCATTCCTCTTTACAATATTAGTATAGATTAAATAATAATTTAAAGTATATTAAACTATTTGCACTACATACTAATACAGTTAAGTAGACTTACAAACGGACGGACAGATTTAAATTATATTATAAAGAATGTTATGATGAGTGGTTGACGAAATGCGCTTTGTTTCTGTACGTAGTCGTCGACCCGAGCGACTAAATTAGTGTTTCGAGACCTCGTCATTTATGTCTTACTATCTCAATTGCTATTGTTTGGAATTGTACCACGGAAAAAATGAATATGTCATTTTGACACTATACGACGATGATTTGCTTTCGACAAAATATGCCAATTAAAATATTACTTTTTGATTTTTAAGGTTAACTTTTTTATCATATCGAATAGATACTTAAGTACTTTTACTATTACTTAAGTCATCATCATCATCATCATCAACTTGCCCTTATCCCTTATGGAGTGTCGGCACAGTATGTGCTGCTCTTCCATACATCTCTATCAGCCGTCATATCTGAATCCACTCCTTTCTTAAGCATATCCTCTTTCACACAATACATCCATACTTTCTTCGGTCTTTCTCTTCCTCTGTAGCCATCCACATTCATTCTTAACACTTTCTGGTTTATGTCCCCATCGTCTCGTCGCATAACATGTCCATACCACGCTAACCTTTTGCTTCTCAATTTCTCCACCATTGGCGCTACTTTCAAACTTCCTCTAATTTACACATTTACTGTTACTTAAGTATGATATTTTATTGTTGGCACATTTTTTTTATACAATAAGGTGGCAAACGAGCAAGCGGCCACCTAAATCCGCCAAAATGGCGAAGCGAACGCTGCTCATAGACATCCCCAATTGCAGATGCGTTGCCTACCCTTAAATGACAGAAGAGGATACGCACATAGAAAGAATATTTCCCCTTCCTGTGCGTCTCCTCTACCGTCAAATCCACTTTTCCATCCAATCCTTACCTATTAAGAAAAGGGTGGAACGGGAAAAGGAGTACAATTGGTCCTCATGCTTTAGTTTGGTGGTTTTTGAACTAAATTCCCCAAAGTAATTGCGTAAATTGGTTTCAAGATTGATACCGTGAACTATCCTACCGACATAAAGTCTACATTAAAAGTACATAAGACAAGGAATGATATTTTAAAAAGTAATAATACCGATTAACTGTAATTATACTTTCAAAATCCATTATCAATTCTCTAATGAGGACATATATTTAATAGCTCGCGAAATTGCCTCAGAA
Organism: Papilio protenor; assembly: GCA_029286645.1. Taxonomy (NCBI): domain Eukaryota; kingdom Metazoa; phylum Arthropoda; class Insecta; order Lepidoptera; family Papilionidae; genus Papilio; species Papilio protenor. The sequence continues at coordinate 6,515,787 of JAGSMZ010000020.1, read as the reverse complement.
ACATAAACGTCACAGTAATGTATGTAAAATCGTTATTTTATATAGGAATATAGGAAGAGGGTTTTTTAATTGGCGATCAAGTCGAAATGACTATCAACATGCTGAACTCATTTTACGACTGCCACCGTAATCTTGAAAAGGAATGTTCATATTCGATCTAGGGCAATAAAATGTCGATGTTCGAGAAAATTCTACGATGCCTCGCCTTGTTAACACCGACCGAATCCCACGATTCTCTGAGTACTGTTAACGGATGACGTCATAAGGCTATCAGCGAAGCTTCCGCGACTAATAGATATGTGATTAGCTGAAATAATAAAGACAAAACGACATTTGCTAGCCCCTTTTGTTTTTTTCTAAGTTTGGGAATTTGCAATGATCCCATGATAAAGGAGATGGTAATGTGAAGAATCTTAAATCAGAATTTGCACAGTATAAAAGCTGAATAATTCAAATAATGCTATGTAAATCGTTATACACTGCAGTAATTAGTATTAAGTATTGGAGAATAAAAAAAGATAACATAAAAGTCCAGTGTGGAACGAATCAATAAAAATAATGAATTCGTTTGGCGGTGACACCGTTGGCTGTCAGCGTGTTCGTTGTATGAACAGTTATTACGTGTATTATCACTACAATGGATAAACAGTTTCGTTATAATAAAAAGCAATTTAATTAATGTTAAAATATTTATGGACTTGACAACAGTTGTCAAGATCTTCAAAATGTGATACGAGACACTTGGAAATAATCGATTAATTTTAATCATCCATGAAATCCTTCTTTGTTTTATTATCCTTATTTCGTCACTTTCCGTAATATTTTAAACATGCAAAAATTGAACAGAACCTCGTTAGAAGCTTGTATGCGTATTACATGATGGTTAGCTATTATGTTAGATGGCTGCAAGTTTATCTGGGCAGTCTATGGAACGTCTATAATTCTAACAAGACTTGATAATAATTGATTATTGTTACTACGAAGTTGATTTGCGTATACTATTATATATGAAAGACTAGCTTTCGCCCGCGACTCCGTCCAGGTGAAATAAAAAAAATGAGTAGCCTATGTGTTCTTCCAAACTATCCTCTGCATCTATGCCAAATTTCATCGAAATCCGATCAGCCGTTTAGGCTACAAAATCTAAGAAACATCCATCCATCTAAACTTTCGCATTTATAATATTATTATAGTAACAAGTAAGATTTTAGTATTCGATCTTACACGATTTGAATATTGGAACCACACTTTTGTTGCAAAAAACATTATCTCAGTATTTTTGTATAGGTATCTGCAAGAATTAAATCTAGCCTTTAGGAATTTGAGTATATTTTAACTATTAATAATTGTTTATAAAGAATTAGCATTTTACGATCGCAAAATGAATTGAATCCACGCATCAGTTTGCTAATACATTTAGCAATAACCGTTAACAGAGTTATATAAGCGGTTTAATCTATTGGCCGTAGATAGAGAGCGGACAATACGGGCTACTTTCCCTTTGCTAAATGCACTTATAAACTATACAACAGTGCGGTCCATTTGCGAAATAAAGGGACCGGAATGCGATCTACTATCTATGTTTTAGTTGAGTCTAAGTTTAATGTTCGCTCCTAATGTTTATCAAGAAGGGTCATCTTGCTTTTATTGCCAAAATATCAACATGCATAAGTTTCTTGCATACTCAGAGATGTTATACCCAATAAGGAAGTTTCTTAGTGTAGATTTAGAATGAGAAATCCTCACTAAGTACTATTAAACTGACATTAATCATAATCTATACAAATATAAAAGGAAAGATTTGTATTTTTGCATTTATTGAAATAACTAAAAAAATACTAGGCTGATTTCAAAAATTCTTTCACCGTTAGAAAGGTAATTTATCTATGAGTAACATAAGCTATGTTTTTTCAATTCCTTTTTATTATTTTTAAATTCCACGCGGACTGAGTCGCGAGCAACAGTTAGTCTATACTAATATAATATTATAAAGAGAAAAACTTTGATTGTAATGAATAGGCTCAAAACTACTGGGACGATTTTAAAAATTCTTTCACCGTTAGAAAGGTAATTTATCTGTGAGTAACATAGGCTATATTTTTTCAATTCCTTTTTATTATTTTTAAATTCCACGCGGACTGAGTCGCGAGCAACAGCTAGTTATAGATAAAAAGCCATTCATAAAGTTATACAAATTTATTTTAGTTGCGAATTTCTTAGTAAACAACATTTAATTTCAATGAATATAAAAGTGTTACAAAGACAGTAATCATCGTTCCGATGTCGAGGTACGTTTAAATAAAACGGTCGTCCGCTATTACCTGCATAATTTGCGAGTGCATAAATCACGGAGACAGAAAAATGCGCGGTTTCCATTTCCTCCGACACACTGTATTATTATTTGCATAAATATAGTCAAGGTCAAATATATTTGGGGGAGTAAAACAGAACTCGAATATGTGTAACTATGTATGACTAGCTTTCGCCCGCGACTCCATCCGCGTGGAATTAAAAAAACAAAAGTGAGTAGCCTATGTGTTCTTCCAGACTATCCTCTACGCCTATGCCAAATTTCAACGAGATCCGTTCAGCCGTTTAGGGTACAAACTCTAACAAATATCCATCCATCCATCCATCTAAAGTTTCGCATTTATAATATTAGTAAGATTAGTTCATTGGATATTCAAGTTCCTGAAAGATATATTCTTATAACGCCATAAAATCTTTTTTCTCTATAGGGCTATGAAAGCTAAGCTACAAATGATTTAAATAGACAAACCAATAAAACTCCTTGATTCTTTTTTTTAGCTACAATAGATATCCAAATATTTTGAAAGGTAAAAATTTTAACATTTTAAAGTAATGGTATTACTCTTTGATACATTATTGTTATACTATCTATTATCTTTATTGTAAACTTGTTTCCGCTCGCGACATCGTCCGCGTGGAAAAAAAACAAAGCGTAGTGTGTATAGTAGTTCTTTTACCAAACTTCATCGTAATCCGTTTAGCAGTTTACACTACAAACTTGAATAAACATTCATCTAAACTTTCGCATTTACAATATTAGTAAGCTTAAAGAGAAAATAAATCATAGGCCGATATGCAGTGTGTCGGTGACATATGGAAACGCACTCCCCCGTGAGAACGGTAGCCTGTCCGGTTCTCTCAAGCACGCAGCGATGCTCCCCGTACTTTGATAATTACGTGTTTCCACACACATGCCGTAAACAATGCACTCAACATGGTCGTTTAGGAAATTGCCGAGATATATCGGCTAGTATTGAAAGTGGAAGGAGCAATTTTATTTGTAATTGTTGGATAGGCACAATTGGCAGTACCATTAATGTTTTCTGGTCTTCCCTTCTATCTTCTTTTTGGTTACTGTCTTCTGTATGGATATTTTAACTCTTATTGACTACTGTTGAATTCGCATTGAAATCATCTTCAACAAGCCATAACTCAGTGAACGGGCAAAATTTTTCTATGATTTGTATAAAATGTTCAACACACTTGGAGGAAAACAGTGAAATTCCATCTAGCACTTATTTCTATTTATTACCAACTGCCACGTCAATTCATAAAGCATTTTCACATGTAATTATTAGCTTCCTTCAATGAGAAATAAAGATGCGAGTTAGTTTTCATTACGTAGCCGTGGTTTATGGTGCCGCGGTTCGCGTCTACTGCGCGCGCGCTCTCCCATGACGCCATCTTGTGCTTTTGGGCGGGAAAACCTAACAACGTAATGAATGCACGGTGACAGTCAGACAGACCTACTCAATAGAGGTATAAATAAATTGTTTTTGAACATTCACTCCTTATTTTACTTTATTAGTAAACATGTTGTGGGATCTGTTTATCAAAGTTAAAACTGGACCGATGGTAAATTGCGATTTAGTTTGAGATACTTCATATGCATGTGAACTTTTTATATAGAAAAGAATGCATGTAACTATACCAAACCATTGGCAAATATAAGGGTTGGTAATTAGATATATGCACTGCTTAGATTTTTTCTTAAATTTGTAGGAAAAAATGTATTTACAGACCTTAAGTGAAGTTAGCGATGCAAGAAAAATTACATTCAATTTGAATTAACGAGGGCAAACGGTTAAATAACGGTTGGCGTCGTGCCCTGACATTTCTCGTGCGGTGACCGTGGTACAAAATCATAGGCTTGCATTGCGAAAATGACAGGTTGTGTGCCGAATGGATGACATCGCTGTGTCGCAGGGCGCCCCGCCCCGCTGGCATATCTCACCGCCACTTCCGCCGCGCACTGAACGCCCGGTGCGCGACTTAACTGCTACTTAATACTCGTTTCCATTGTCGTACGTCACGTTACATCTCGATATGATAACAATAATTTATTTTATTCTAAAACGTTCAACAAGACTCTACGCTACATTAACAATTATCGCTATTTCTTTCGCTTAGTTAAGTGTGAAAAATTTAAGCTGTAAATTTGTGAAAATTCAAGTAAAAATCATAAAGGAATGCTCCAAGTGGGGTCCAGATGTAGGCAGTTACTCCTTGTGCTCTACTATTAAAGTAATTGAATATTTTATTTATTGTTATAAATAAATAACAATGGGAACAGTGAATAGCATAAGAGAAAATGGCGGAGGTACAGTGCGGCACGCCTGTGGCACGCGACCCGTGACGCCTGCGCCCGCGCACCTCACTTGTTTTGACATTACTTAAACATAGACAATTAGTGAAGTAAGAATGAGTTTTGTCCGGTTTCTGAAAATTATAACAAAGAATAATTTGAAACAAATTCTCTTTTTATTCGATTCCCTAACAAACAGATATGAGAATATTTAAGCAGTCCTTCGAGCAGGGTAAATTATGTCCATAAATATTTAATTTAGGGTGACTAACTGGAATGTGTCGTTTAATTTACAAATCAAAACTTACAGAAAGTATTTAACGAACAAAAACACAGTTATCAATGTCTGTAGTAGGAAAATGAAGGCATAAAAAACTTTGACGGAAACACATCACAATATATCGACGCCTGGCCGTAGAGGTCTATCATTACTGGCCATCGCCGGATGCTGGGCAAAAACCAACCGGCACTGGCCACCGGCAAATGGCCACTGGTCACCGGACACCGGTCATCGGCCATCGGGAAAGTGGCAAAACAGCACGCGACTTCTGATGCGATTAATTTTTAATTATGCAGTTTTATGAGAATCTACTAGCACGTTACATCTCGATATGATAACAATAATTTATTTTATTCTAATACGTTCAACAAGACTCTACGCTACATTAACAATTATCGCTATTTCTTTCGCTTAGTTAAGTGTGAAAAATTTAAGCTGTAAATTTGTAAAAATTCAAGTAAAAATCATAAAGGAATGCTCCAAGTGGGGTCCAGATGTAGGCAGTTACTCCTTGTGCTCTACTATTAAAGTAATTGAATATTTTATTTATTGTTATAAATAAATAACAATGGAAACAGTGAATAGCATAAGAGAAAATGGCGGAGGTACAGTGCGGCACGCCTGTGGCACGCGACCCGTGACGCCTGCGCCCGCGCACCTCACTTGTTTTGACATTACTTAAACATAGACAATTAGTGAAGTAAGAATGAGTTTTGTCCGGTTTCTGAAAATTATAACAAAGAATAATTTGAAACAAATTCTCTTTTTATTCGATTCCCTAACAAACAGATATGAGAATATTTAAGCAGTCCTTCGAGCAGGGTAAATTATGTCCATAAATATTTAATTTAGGGTGACTAACTGGAATGTGTCGTTTAATTTACAAATCAAAACTTACAGAAAGTATTTAACGAACAAAAACACAGTTATCAATGTCTGTAGTAGGAAAATGAAGGCATAAAAAACTTTGACGGAAACACATCACAATATATCGACGCCTGGTAGAGGCCTATCATTACTGGCCATCGCCGGATGCTGGGCAAAAAGCAACCGGCACTGGCCACCGGCAAATGGCCACTGGTCACCGGACACCGGTCATCGGCCATCGGGAAAGTGGTAAAACAGCACGCGACTTCTGATGCGATTAATTTTTAACTATGCAGTTTTTATGAGAATCTACTTGCACTTTATAAATTGAAGATCTAAGTTATTAAATCTTTGATTACATTTTTTGTAGCAATAATATAACGGTGATTATCACAGTAAGCGTGTTAGAATAACATATTATACTATGTCTTGTGTTTGAATTGTTAGGGCAAAAACATCTTTAGTTAAAACAGACGTTTTTATGCTACGATTATAAGCAGGGAGAACTTTGACTGCGATGTTTCTACTATGTCACACAAAACTGCAGCCATTCAAATACCTGATTCATGAAATCATTTTATTTCAGATGTTGATAAATCTAAAACCATTAAAACTATTATATTATATATTATAATTTAATTTGATATGTCTCTCGACTGCAAAACAACTTATTAAAAGAAATGAAAACGCTCAACAATTAGAACTAACAACAAGTCTGTTTTAGTCGAATTATTTATTTACACCTTCACATTTCTCGTCAACATATAAAATCATGATTTATGTATTTGCACCTTGTGTAGACTTTAATAAGAGACTATATTGTTTTTGTTTACATAAATACATAGTTATTGTTGTTACAAAACTAGAATTATAAATCCATTTAACCGTTGACTCATTGAATCGATTAGTTACAAAAGTTTTTATTAAATCCAGCTGGTAATTGATTGCTGTTTAACCTTCATGGTAATAATCAGATAAGATCAGTTAATTAGCGAAGGTTCCTTTTATAAAGCGATTCTTGTTAGAGAATTTTGTTTTGTAACATTCGCTTATATCTTTTGCTACTTTGGTAAAATAATAATAGATTACTGATATTAAATACAATGTGCATTAGGTTTTATCTTACTAATAAACTAGCTTTCGCCCGCGACTCCGTCCGCGTGAAATAAAATAAAACAAAAGTAAGTAGCGTACGAGTATGTGTTCTTCCAGACTATCCTCTACATATATTTCGAATTTCATCGAGATCCGTCCAGCAGTTTAGACTCTAACAAACATCCATTCATCCATCTAAACTTTCGCATTCATAATATTAGTATGTTGTGAAAGTTTAGATGGATGGATGTTTGTTAGAGTTTGTAGCGTAAACGGCTGGACGGATTTTGATGAAATTTGGTATAGACGTAGAGGATAGTCTGGAAGAACACATATGCTATTCATTTTTTTTTATTTCACGCGAACGAAGTCGCGGGCAACAGCTAGTAAATGTATAAATTAACATGTGTTTTTACTTTAAGTTTTTAACATTAACTTCACTACAGTTAGAAATTTACAGGAAATCAATATTAGGTAAGGAGGTGGTCTACCCAACACGGAAAAACATGGCAAGGGGTCTACGACACAAAAAAGTTTGGGGAACTCTGATTTACACCTTCACATTTCTCGAGAACATATAAAATCATGATTTATGTATTTGCACCTTGTGTAGACTTTAATAAGAGACTATATTGTTTTTGTTTACATAAATACATAGTTATTGTTGTTACAAATCTAGAATTATAAATCCATTTAACCGTTGACTCATTGAATCGATTAGTTACAAAAGTTTTTATTAAATCCAGCTGGTAATTGACTGCTGTTTAACCTTCATGGTAATAATCAGATAAGATCAGTTAATTAGCGAAGGTTCCTTTTATAAAGCGATTCTTGTTAGAGAATTTTGTTTTGTAACATTCGCTTATATCTTTTGCTACTTTGGTAAAATAATAATAGATTACTGATATTAAATACAATGTGCATTAGGTTTTATCTCACTAATAAACTAGCTTTCGCCCGCGACTCCGTCTGCGTGAAATAAAATAAAACAAAAGTAAGTAGCGTACGAGTATGTGTTCTTCCAGACTATCCTCTACATATATTTCGAATTTCATCGAGATCCGTCCAGCAGTTTAGGCTACAAACTCTAACAAACATCCATTCATCCATTCATCCATCTAAACTTTCGCATTTATAATATTAGTATGTTGTGAAAGTTTAGATGGATGGATGTTTGTTAGAGTTTGTAGCGTAAACGGCTGAACGGATTTTGATGAAATTTGGTATAGACGTAGAGGATAGTCTGGAAGAACACATAGGCTATTCATTTTTTTTTATTTCACGCGAACGGAGTCGCGGGCGACAGCTAGTAGTTTATAAAATTTAAATTCTATTTAGGTTTTAGATTTAAAGGTGTTGTAATAATCTAATTTAGCCTGTCATGTAAACAATTTAAAGAATGCTCTGTATTTTTGTAAAACATCTTAATTTAGAATTTTGTTTTCAATTTTACTGAGAAGAATATGTAAAGACCGGCTTAATATTTATATAGATTAAAGTTTTAAAGAGATAATTAGTTTATTTGTTGTTGCGACATTTTTATAAAATCAAACATTGTCAAGAGATTTCATTACAAACCGTATAAATTAAAAAATGAGCATCAATTTAAAAAAACAAGATTGTACGCTCTAATTGCGTTCTCTGATCCGACAGAAGTAACAAATTGTTTTAATTACATTACGTGGTTTGATTTCACCACGGCGGCTGCGGACTCATTAGACGTCCAATGAATGGCAATCGTCATTTTGATGCTAACGTACAACAGAATCGTGCGATGGACTGTGAAAAATAGATGTGCGATTTAATAACATTTGTTATGATTTCACAATCTTAATCATTGTGTTGGAGTTGTGCAATGAACTATTTTTTTATATATAACGAGCCGTTGCTCGCGACTTCGCCCGCGTGAAATTACAAATATAACCTATTACGTTCGCCCTTTTTTTCAACCTATTACCAAAAGTATTAACTTAGTAGTAATCTACGTAATAACAGAAATCTACCGATGCAAGATTCCAAATTTCTAAGTCCGGTAGCTTGCAAGCTGATTTTTCGGTTACCCTTATTGTTTGTGTTCGCGATATCTTCTAAACTATTAGTCCAATTTTTATACTGTAAATGACAATTTTATTCTACATTAAATTCTCCTGATAACAAACGCATTTATTTGGATAAGGATTAATATTGAAACCAATAAATGAACGCTGCAAATAGCGTTGGGTTTTTAATTCATTTTGTAAACACAAAAGTGGTTATTGTAAGAAAACCGTTAAAGATAGATATATGCTATCGCGCACTTTTCTGTAGAACTTTTTAAGATCTACAATTCTTTCATACATCATTTTTATATACCTCTAACGGTTTAGGCAGCGTAAGCCGAGAAAAGTTAAAGTTTAGTGAGTTTTTAACGCCGGCGTCCAGAAACACGCTGTTTATTAATAGTTCCTGAACATTAGTAATAATAAAATATAGCCTATGTTACTCACAGATAAATTACCTTTCTGATGGTGAAAGAATTTTTAAAATCGGCGCAGTAGTTTTTGAGTTATTTCAATACATACAAAAATACAAAAATACAAAAATACAAAGTTTTCCTCTTTATAATATTAGTATAGATATAGATATAGACTAGCTATTCTCGTGCGACTTCATCCGCATAAAATTATGAAAACTTAATTTTATTGTTTACATGTGTCAAATTATCAATTGCAAATGTCAAAATGACATGACATGATGAAAAAGCATAGCAACCTTGCTTCCTTGATGTTGGCAGCAACTTATGGTCTCTTTCCCACATTAGGGTTTTTATCCAAAATATTTACCCCCTAAGTTTAATGGCGTGAAAATATATAGCCTAAAGCGTGACATAAGTGTAGGGCTTTTTATTAAAAAAAGAATTATTCAAAAATATACTGTAATAGCTGACATCTCAGGCAACAAAGAAGTGTGTGTTTACGCTTTATTATAATAGTATAGATAGATAAGGTGGCAAACGAGCAAGCGACCACCTGAATACGCTGAAATATCGAAGCGACCGCTGCCCATAGACATACGCAATAGCGGATGCGTTGCCTACCCTTAATCGACGAAGGGGGAGACGCACATATACAGGACGTGTCCCCTTCCTATGCGTCTCCTCCACCGTCAAATCCTAAAGAGACTAAAGTTGGGCCACCGGCACCAACTCATCAGATGAAAGGCAGAATTGCTCCCTCTTCACACCTGTCTTATGTGTTGCTCTACCAGTTTAACTTACTGTACTAAACATTAAGAAAAGTATGCTCAACAATGCGTACGAAAATAATGCTTTATAATAATGAGATGAAAGTTTGAAATGGTATTTTCTTTTAATTAGCTTGTTATATGGCCTTATTGAAAGGAGTTCTAAAATGCGTAAGCAATTCCAAATTCAAATTCAAATCGTTGGTGTTACCAGACACGTTAATCGGTTAAACTTCCATAAATGGTGCTAAATGGATTCTGTTACGGTTTCTATTTAACGTTAAAATATTATTATTAACCGTAACAATCACAACTGAATTGTAACATACATTCAATTTAACGATATAGTTAAAGTAAGAAGAACTTTTAGGTACAAACAAAAATTATAAACAACTAGCTTTCGCCCGCGACTCCGTTCGCGTAGAATTAAAAAAAAAAACAAAAGTAAGTAGGCAAATTTCATCGAGATCCGTTCAGCCGTTTAGGCTACAAACTCTAACAAACATCCATCCATCCATCCATCCATCCATCCATCTAAACTTTCGCATTTATAATATTAATAATTAATAATAAAATAATAATGTAATATAGTTAGACTAGTTAGATTTCCACAGCATTGATCCCTTAATTTAAGGATCTTGCGTTGCCTTCATTAAATACGATATAATTTTAAATTAGAATGAAAAGGCAATCTTTATGCTCTAGCAATTTTTTTTATCGTCTGTATTCAGAAAAATTGACCATAAGGAAGGAACCTAGTCTGTATTGTTAAGAGCGGGCACACCTTTGACTAAATTATCGCACAATAGTTGTGCGCTTGTCGATTGTATTTAGTTGCACAACTAAAAAACGAGTAGTGTGCGCATGTCCATATAAGCTCATAGGAATCACAGCGAGGTTAAACAGTTATGCGATAGTTTAGTCAAAGGTGTGCGCGGGCTCTTGAAGTTCTTATAACAGAGGTCTCGTGTGACTAGTTTTCCTAAAACCGTACCAGACCTACCGCCGACTTCCAGTTAATTGTTTCAGACTAAATCTAAAACAATTGCGGCTTATTTTATCCAAAGTTAGTGTTGGACAGGTCTGATTAAGATAGCAGTGTATTAATGCAACTGGTGTTGTGAATCAATTAAATTTAATTAGATAACGAAACATTTTCACTGGTTTTAAACCCGTAGACACATTAGTTGGATCGTTAATATAAATTGAATAAAGTGATGAATAGTATAAAAATAGAAATGATAAAAAAATAAGATGTATAGATTGTAACAAGAAATACAAACAAATAATTTATCAGATGACAAATTCCATTAAATATTAAATCGTAATTTTTTTTTTTTTACAACATAAGGTGGCAAACGAGCAAGCGGCCACCTGAATCCACCGAAATGGAAAGCGACCGCTGCCCATAAACATCCGCAATTGCAGATGCGTTGCCTACCCTTAATTGACGGAGGAGGAGATGCACATAAAGAGGACATTTCCCCTTCCTATGCGACTCCTCCACCGTCAAATCCACTTTTCCTTCCCATCCTTTCCTCTTAAGCAAAGGGTGGAAAGGGAAAGGGACTAAAATTAGGCCTCCGGCACCATACTCATCAGACGAAACGCGGAATTGCTCCCACTTCACGCCTGTCTTCTGTGTGGTCGTGGTATTACACCGGGCGAACCGGCCCATTCGTGCGCAGTTGTTAAAGCGGGCTCTACCACTGTTAAAAATTAATTCTGTTGCTAAAAAATATTCTATTCGCAATTCCGTCTTAAGAAATATTTGTTTACACATTTTATCTATGATTTAAACTTCGTATTTTTACTAGCTTTCGCCCAAGACTACGTCCGAGTGGAATTAAAAAAAAAACAAAAGTAAGTAGCCTATATGTTCTTCCAGGCTCTACTATGCCAAATTTCATCGAGATGCGTTCAACAGTTTAAGCTAACTCTAACAAAAATCCATCCGTCTGTATAGAAAAAAAAGTATTTTTGTATTTAAAACATTAGTCAGATAAGTCAATGGGCTCTAAAAAATAATACGACAAAGTGTACGCAGATGTGGTTATCTAGTATAATAGCGCGTTTACCTCTAAGTACCGTTGTATGTGGCCCTAGGCTTAAATTATAGCCGCAGCTAAGGCAAGTGGTCCGCAGCCCTATATTTGGTGAATAAGCTTCCTGTATTCTAAGAACAGTAGCTAGATAACAGCTGCCTACTTTTTGTCAGTAAACGATACATTACTTCAAGTTATCTTTGTAATGTTATTTGTAATTTAATTACATATTTCAATTAATTATAATAATGTTTATAAAGACTTCCAAATAAAATGGTGTTAATTTTTTTTAAGATTTGTTATTTGCTAACGTAATATGTGACTAGTTGGAAAAGCGACGTTTGGACTGGCCTCAATGGAAACTTACACTACACAACACTAGTGCAAACGCAGTCTCAATTTATTTAATTTTCATCATCATCGTCATCATCTCCCCTGCCTTATCCTACTCCCGTAGGGTCTGCGCACCGGGTTTTCGTCCTCCAAATAACTCTATCATCCGTCATCTCAGTCATCACTCCCTTTTTGAATTATTTGATTTTATCTTATAAAATATTTTAGTGAAAATTTAGAATAGAAAAAAGGAAAAATTGTTGAAACACTTTCAAGTCCAGGTGCAAAATACTTTGCGTAATATATTTGAGAATATTCACGCAACGCATAGCAATATTGATTTCATAGGGATTACAAGTGGTAGCTAAATTCGATTGAAATTGTACGATAAGCAATACGTCCACCGCTACAACTTGGCCGGGAGCTGGTGTTGGCTGATTTTAATCAAATTTGGAGCAATGCTTAGACATTGTTTGCCCGTAAAGAAAATTATATTAAAATTAATTCATTGCGTAGGTAACTAGTTCTGAACTGGTTGCAGGAAGTGTGGTTACGCGTAGCTTAAAATATTTGAACAACCCTGTTGTATTTACACCAATTAGATTTGTTGAGGTAGATGTTGCTAAATTTATTCAGAAATTCTCATTTAAACTTAATTTAACAAAATTACATTTTTTTATTATTTTATTTGTTAGTCTCCTTATTACACTTTACACACATGGAATTTAACAAATCCATATTAAGAAAAAAATGAAACAGAATAATTCAGTTTTGAATTGGTTAACCCAATGCACAAATTTCAATTGGGATATACTGAGATATATCGCATTTTTTATTACGATCTTTATCCCCTGAAACCAATACGGCGCTTTATTTTTATGTCTTCCGTACACCATATACATAAAACATCCTTTCTTGATGAATATTCATCCGTGAACTAACTTAACAGAGAGAGGAAGCTTTATCCGTGTTTGCTTCAATTCGACGAGAAAAACCTGCGTTACATCCGCAAAGTCAATAATCTTAACACTTAACAAAGTTGAATGAGCAATGTACAGAGTGGGTTACCGCTAGCGGCAGCGCTAATGGTCGCTGCAGACGATAAATATTCATCGCGGCAAAAACATGGAGCGCGCACGCGCCGTCGCCGGACAGCGCTTTCTTATTGCGGAACTACGAAGTTTGATTTGGATGTGGCATATCCCATTTTAATTTGAGTCCCTTTCTACCTTCTTAAAAGGCAAGGATGGGAAGCAAAAGTGGATTTGACGCTGGAGGAGACGCATAGGAAGGGGAAATATCCGATATATGTGCGTTTCCTCTTCCGGCGATTAAGGGTAGGCAACGCATTTGAAATTGCGGATGTCTATGGACAGCGGTCGGTTGGCCATTTCGGCGGATTCAGGTGGCCATTCATGAAGCATATAAAGTAAACGAAAGCACTAACATAAGGTTGGTTGGTAACAAAATGTGATATTTTAATCTTGCAGGGTTTGCTTTTTAACGAACCAAACGGTAATTCTAAGACAATCGTATCATAATGGTTTATTTTAATGACAGGACCAGGATTCCTACACGATAGGATATTTGGAGAAGAAAGCTGGAATGTAATGGATGATAAAATCAAGGGATTGATATAAGTGTCGATTCTTGTTTAAGAATTGTCAATATAAAAAAATGATTTACTAAAATAAAACGTTGATAAAATAGACAAGGAGATCATAACTTCGTAGCTCGTAGTTGTTGTCTAGCTGCTCTCGATCGCCTCAGGTCAGTTACGAGAAAAACTCATGAGGCCGACACGCTTCTGTACGTGTGCAGCGCGTCGCTAGCCGGCTGCCGTGTGCTTGCATGCCACGCCTAAACCTTTTTTTCTATTTTTTAAATAATTTGAAATGTAGTTCCGCACCACATCTAGTATAAATTAACCATCATAGCTGATAAGTGTTTACTAAATTTATAGCGCGCAAACCTTTAACTAAACTATCGCACAACTGTTTAGTCTCGCTTTTCTATGAGCTTACATGGAGGTGCGCCCACTACTCTAGTTGTGCAACTAAACAGTTGAATTAGCTGCGAAACAATCGACAATCAACAACAGCTGTGCGATTGTTTAGTCAAAGTTGTTCGCCCGCTCCTATACTGCTGATGGATTGGATATCGCATTACCAATACTTTATTTGACTGGCTGTCGGTAGCTCCTTATGGCTATTTTTCCTACAAATATTTTGTGCCGAGATTGTGTAGTTTTTGTAATGGTCGTGTGGTATTCCGCTGTTCCGGCCAAAAGATAAAAACAAAAAAGGGGAAGCAATTTGGTCGTACATATATCTTAGATGCTGAAATTCTATTTCAGCCAGTAAGTCAAGGCCAAGTTAGATATTACGGATCATTATATTATAGAAATAATATGCAAATCAAAAGGAAATGAATATCGAAGCTTGCATTTTAAATGCCAACGAACCGGCTATCAATGAATATTGAACCCGCACTCGTACGAAAACACATAATCTATTCAAGTGGCTAGTCGTAGGGTCATGACACGAGAGACAAAGACGTGCATATTGTTAAAAAGCCACGATAAAAGAGGACGGTGCGACCACCGACGTTCAGGTCATATGTCGACAGATATGTCATAACCTGTTCGAGCGAGACGGCAATATAGAATATGTTTTTAGACAAAAGGAGACGGCGAAGATAATGACGCGCAGGGTTAAAAGTCAAGCAAAGTGTCGTGGCCTGTGGGAGCGTGACGAAAATATATTTTAAATTAACGCTAGTAGGGGAGCGACATACGCGGGTCAAAAGACGAGCGTCGACAACCCTGACCCCCGAGACGAAGAGCGGGCCGGACTCAGGCGTGCTATAAAATAAGTCGTTAATAAAATATTTAAAATGCTAACTCTAGAGCTCGGTGAATAGTTCGCGATCTTCAATAACACACCTTTGCTCTAAGTGCAGCCATTAAAATAAGTGACCGCTTTGTCTGGACCATTTGGAACGTAAATCGTCTCTGTATGTATACCGTATTGTTATACTCAATGACAAAGTTTCACCTCGACAATATTTACGGCGACGCAGTTAAGTGAGCTTTAAGTTATGGTGTACGTATCTTAAAATACAACTTCATTGAATTCAATACATTGTTAAACGTAGAAGAAAATGTAACGTCATAATTATGGAGGTGAAATAATTTATTTGAAACTATTAAAAATGTAGTAAAACATGTGGATATTTTGCTCGTCTTATCTTCTGTTTATTTTTTTATATTTATGAGTGTAATAAGATCTTGAAATTAATATTCTAAACAAAACAGGTAGTCGATGAATTTAATGCCAAGTTCTATACTATGTAGCACCAGTCTGTATGTCTACTATTCATATAATTTTATCAAGATTTTTTTATAACACAGATAACATTAGAAAAACATGAATACCTGCAAGATATTATTTCTAAATAAAAATAAATTGTGTAATTTTTTTCTTAAATTTCAAATCCGGCCCTGGTCTCCTTGAAAGCTAATGAATCGGGACTGGCGGCATAATTAAACAGTTCGCGACAATCGTCCTCGGCCGATGTTACACAAAATCAATTTTTTTGACACACTAAAGTGATATGCGAGTTAATGTGCAACAATTTGTCCGTGCATCCCTTTGCGACCCCCAGTGAGTGTGACGTATTGCTGTTTGTAAACATTGAACTTTTTGTTTGAATGGTAATTGAGATTAAAGGATTTTGCTGCCAAAATGCTTACGCCAGAGTTTCATTTTTCAAGTAAATTATTGGAGCTTCTTACAAAAGGTATTGTTTATTTTGTAACAGTTGTATTAAGTGATGTTGCTAGGTGATGGTTGAACTATTGTGGAAGGTTTTTCATTTGGGATTTATTTCGACTCTTACTAACATTTGGAAATGGCGTGATGAACTGGTCTAACTTTTACTGTACTTTCGTATGACGTAAAATGAATATTCTTCACTTCAAAGATGACCACAGATTCTATTATGTAACAAAAATTATAAGTTTATTTTAAAATTGAAGTACTAAATTATCTCTTCTAATAATTATTGAACTTTAGCAAACCTTTTCTCTTCGGCCTTTAATATATTTATTTTTAAAAGCAGTTTTAAAATACTACTGTGATGGTTGCACTATTTTGGAAGGTTTTTCATTTAAAATCGATTTCAAATCTTACTAGCGTTTGGAAATACCGTGAAGAACTATCCCCTCTCGGGGGCCCTTGTGTCTAGTCACTTCATGGAGCGTCCACCGAAGCGATCTAAGAGCTCGGTGGCCTCCCAATCCGGTAATAATAACGAAGTAACTGCTCGTGCCGAGGCTCCTGAGGGAGCCCTCGAGCTTAGTTACTCATAAACGAGGATTAGGCTAAGCGCCATCTGCGTTCGGCCACCTCAAACCCGGTGAATCTGTAAATGCCTCTTCAAGGCAAACAGTGGCCATTCAGTCACAAAAAAAAGTGAAGAACTCGTCTCTCTTTTTCTGTAATTTCGTATGACGTAGAATTTTTGAATAGTCTTCACTCCAAATGTGACCAGATTCTGTTATTTAAAAATATCATATACTTAATTATCTCTTTATATTCAGGCTTGAAAATAATTACTGAACTTTAGCAAACCTTTTCTCTTTGGCCTTTAATATATTTATTTTTAAAACCAGTTCTAAATTGCTACTGTGCATTAAACTTTAATCTGCTTTAAACAAACAGAGTGGAATATAAAATCAATTAGTGACCTCCTTCCGAAGTACCAGTCAGCATTTAATATGACATTGAAAAGGTATTTTTAATACAATAAATTAAATACAATATTTTCTTCACCTCCAACGGTACTTTCTGTCTGCTGTAATTAAAATTTAAATGTTAATGGCAACGAAACAAATGTTGACCCGCGACTTTGTCTGTTTTCTCGAAAATCTGCAGCATGAAAATTCAATTTGATATTTGGTTAACTACAGGTTAAACCTAGATCTTTTTACAGTAAATTTCCTTTTACTGAATGATCGAACTCAAAATATGAAAAATACTCAACATATGTATGGTTTCAATAGTTTGGTAAACAAATGAATCTTCTATGAGACTGCATCATTAAAAATCATTATCTAACTGTCGTAATTCAGTTTCAAAAGAATCAAATATGTTATCGATACAGACGGACAATTGAATTGTCTGAAAGCGGTCTTTATTAAGCCGTGCTCTGTTTCCAGGTAGTTCGCAGCCCATTCAACTGTTTAGTTGGACAAAAAATCGAGTAGTGTGCGCACCTCCATATAAGCTCATAGGATTGAAAACGCGACTAAACAGTTGTGCGATTGTTTAGTTAAAAGTGTACGCGCTCTTAATTTTCTTCTTAATGTTTTATTTAAGTATTGTAAATACTTAATTGGCTTTTTGTTTCGTAAGCAAGTCTTCAGATTACATGTCTGCAACTTTAGTTAATGTTGTAAAAAAAATTAAACGGGAAATTGATTGTAAATAAAATTGTATGTCCATGAATTAATAAAAAAATAAATTCAAGAAATTTTTGAGATCAAAAGATGTCTAAAACAATAATTAATGGCTTACTTATCTTTTTTTGTTTGCCCATTACGTCATAGCAGTTAGGGCATTAAGAGCGTGCGCACACCTGAAACTAAACTATCGCACAACTGTTTAGACGCGCTTTGATTCCTATGAGCTTATATGGAGGTATGCACACTACTCGATTTTTAGTTGTGCAAATAAACAGTTGAATTGGCTGCGAAACAATCGACAATCGCACAACAGTTGCTTCATCCTTCTTGTCTTTTAAATATGTCCATCTATATCTGTAAAATAAACTTTAATTTCGTATGGATTATAACCTACAAATAATAACAAGAACATGTTTTATATTTTAATGATGTTTAAATTTATATGATTTAAATTGCTATATCTTATAGGGCGATCGCCCACAACGAACCTTTCACCTTCTCGCTTTTGCGTGTCAGCCTCCTTGCAATCCATATCTCAGATTGGTTTTCAATCCAGACTTGTTTTGCGACATGCGAAGATTTTTATTCCAGTTTTACGTTCACTAGCTTTCGCCAGCGACTCCATCCGCGTGTAATGAAAACAGTGAGTAGCTTAAGTGTTATTCCAGACTATCATCTACAACTATACCAAATTTCATCGAAATCCGTTCAGCCGTTTAGGCTACAAACTCTAACAAACATCCATCGATCTAAACTTTCCCATTTATAATATTAGTAAGATTAATTTTTCCAACAGCATAACAGGATCAACCAATTATCTGAAGATCCTTTCAGAGGAAGTATTGATACAATTTTTTTTATTTAATAAAAACAAAGGTTTTAACAAAGCCGATAACTACTAAGTTTCTCGTTCAATGTCTTATTGGTCCATCAATCGGCATCCGTAGTTGCGAAGTTATATACGGTGCGGTGAGATAACATCGGGCCAGTCAGGCCGCGGCTACAGTAACCACGTAATCTTGATCTTAGTAACTGTGCTTCGCAGATCGTTCCATACAAATTGTATGGCATATCTATTTCTAGTTTTGGGCATAGTTAACCTTATATGACTTGTATTTGCTCTCGCTTTTACACTTTTTCAACGCTTAGATTGTTGAATAAGCTTTTAGTCATTCGAAATTGCTGAATTTATTGATTAAATATTTAATGGAATGCATACTATAAAGTGAAAGCCAATGTCATAAACATTGTCTCCTTAGCTTTGTAGAATAAACAAATGGGCAGACTTGGTTATAAAAAAATCTTTATACATACAGAACTTATATTTGAATTTTCTCAAGTAATTTTCTTTACATTTTCAAAGCACATCCTTAAATGTGTTATCATAACTGTTAAGTTCTAAAAACATGCATTATTTAAGCGTCGGTACGTTTAAAGACGCGGGATCGCGGAGCTACAGTCGTTGATTCAGAGAAGACATAATAATTTGGCGTCTTCTTGAACGTCAGATAAGAGGACTTATGACCTTAAGGCCATGGCCCAAGTGACGTCAGGATGCTTCCTTTTATGTAGAATCATCTTTTTATCGCAGTATCTAATTTGCGGCCATAGCGAGGTAGTAAGGAACGACTATTATGAGATGTTACGAACGTAATACAGATTATTGTAAACGAAAGACCTCTGGTATATCTTATTTCTTATCATCCTTAATCTTAATTCGTTATCAACCTGCCCTTTTCCCTACAGAGGGTAGGCACAGTATTGTTCTTCCATACATAACTGAATTCTCTTTCTTCTAAGCTATGTGTTCTTTCACATACTTTCTGTCTATTATTTACTCGTTTACATGCATACAACTTGCATGTGTGTTACCGTATGTCTCATTTTATTCTTACGTAAAGAAAATGTACAGGTTGTCTACAAATCCACGTTTTTGATCTCGCCTTTTTATTTTAATTCTGTGCTAATTGGTGAGCTGCGGCAATATGTTACTTGCTTTAATTTAAAATTCCTCCTCGTCACTTCGTCACGTTTTACAAAAAATACTGCATGTTACTGATCAGGTCTAAATGAGACTTGAAACCAGTCTGGGATTTTTGAAATGCTTTTCAAGTTTGACTTTCTTTTTTGAAATCAAAAAATATATTCCTTGAATCGCTGATGCATTTTCAATGTTTGAGACAAAAGTAATTGCAGTTTATGAATTTTTTATCTGATATTTATTCATATATTAGAGTTTATTTAACTCAGTTGCATTTTATTAGTAAACTAGCGATCGCCCGCGATTCCGTGCGCGTGCAAATAAATAAAAATAAAAATGAGTAGCCTATGTTTTCTTCCAGACTGTCCGCTTCATCTATGCCAAATTTCATCGAGATTCGTTCACCCGTTTGGGCTACAAACTCTAACAAACATCCATCCATCTAAACTTTCGCATTTATAATATTAGTAAGAAGTAAGATAGTAAAACTAGTAAGAAAAGTGCAGCAGATAATTTGTAAATTTTGTGTAAAGAAAGAACAAATTAAAAACATGAATTTTAAAAAGATTGGTAAGCAGCAAAGCTTTCTTGGCATTACAGAAACTGTACGTACATGTGCATATTGATTAAGTCATATGCATGCAGAGACACAGCGATAGTTAAATATGAAACACCATAATCGTTGTGAAATCGGTCAAATTTTAAAGACAATAATTTCGAGGTTTATTAGTGCAGAATTTTGCAGGGCCGCTCGAATTATCGATAATGGCAGTCAATCTTTGGGTCGGGGCGCGGGTGCTCTGATTTCCAGTGTGCCCGGGCCATCCAGCGGCAGGCAGCGCGGGGCAGGTTTTAATTTTAGCTATAAATCATGGGCAGCCTTTCCCCGAAGTTGTGCGGAGGCGGCCGCGGCCGAGCGCCCCCGACCGGTTACACTCCAACCAGCCTCATTTAAACTGTAGCACATTCCATTGCCGCCCTTGCATCTATAGTCCACACCTCAACTTTATTAATATTAAAATATTATTAAACAAAAACAAAATATTGTTATGGGGTGGCTCGTTGGCTTTTATAATAAAACTTCGTCTTCTCTTAAACTTTCTTAATAGTTTTACTAATTTTCTAAAACATGCAACTTATCCTCGTTTTTCTGTTCGTCATCCTTTCAAACTCAAGTCTTCTTTATTGCATCTAAGTCCATGTTATAAAAACTCGTGCAATTCACAAAGACCATGTAACTATAAAGCGTCAATTGTAGATTCTCGTAGACGTCTGGTCTATGGTCTACCATACCATATCTACTATGGTCCTTGCTCTGTGTTGAAAACCCGTAAAAATGAAAATCAATGTAATAGAACATTAAACAGCGTCTTTCAGTATTTTAATTTATCTTTGGAAAACATCAAGTACATTAGTATACATTTTGATTTTTGTTATAAATGTGTTAACGTGAATATAATAAAGTCAGGTCATGGCTATAGATAGCGAGGGCGCGTAAGTGCAGGCCCCCTTTTATCTCTCGCCGACCGATACACGCACTGCACTGTCATATTTTATATGTGTTTTTATCAATAAATATCGCTGCGATTTTGTGGATACTGACTTCGTCTTGATACACCGTAAATAATGAAGTTTTATTGAAAAATAGACATGGATAACTTTGACATTTCCTTTAAGTGGCTACTGTACCGAGTGGTCGAAGTTGTATTTAATATTGTCGACTTTGACAGCCCATTTATCCTTTTTGAAGGTAAACGTAGCGGGTTTGATTCCGGCTACCGAGTTTGAATATGACTGCATTATATTGTCCATTTGTTAGACTTATTGTTTAGCAAATATTTTAATCAATTTACATAAAATTATCGGTTTTGTTTTAATTTATACTTTGTTTAATTTGTAAATGTCAGTTAACGTTTGTAAGAATTAATTAAATATTACTCTATAGGCGATAAATAAGAAGTGCACATTCTTAGCAAGAATTTAATTTATTTATAACTAGCTTTCGACGGCGACTCCGTCCGCGTGGAATTAAAAAAAAAGTGAGTAGCCTATGTGTTCTTTCAGACTATCCTCTGCATCTATACGAAATTTCATCGAAATCTGTCAAGCCGTTTAGGCTACAAACTTTAAACATCCATCCATCTAAACTTTCGCATTTATAATATTAGTATGGAAGCTTTTCTGGAAAAAGATCGCTTGAAGTTTTGCGAAAATTTTTACTACAAAATTACCTATTGTTTTTCACCGATAGATGGCGTTGTAAATGAAAGGAAAATAACGTTTTAAATGTATCAAGAAACGGTAGGACGTCATTTACATTATTGAGCCTGTTCCGTCCCTTGCTCATTGCGTATGCTAATGAGCCTTAAGAAAGCGCCCCGATTCACTTTGAACTTATCAATGCAATTAATTATTTTTTAATTAAGAGTAAAATATTTTCTCGAACTAGTTAGGTTAAAATATTTTGTCGATATCATTTTTGGGTTCAGACTTTCCAATTATATCGATTAAATGTCCTTTTTACGACATAGTATTTATAAAGTTATGTTTTTTCCTTTAGTTATATCTTGCAATTTTTGTATTGCGGACTTATCTATTGAAGAAACCAAGAAAAATTACAAGTGAGGCTTTACTTACGGAGGTAATAGAAAAATATTAATTGGCTTTGCTGTGTCACTTGCTTTAACATCAGCTGAACGTAGGGAAGTTTAAATATTTCACACCGACTCTGCGAGTCTATCATTCTCAATCTATGAAATTGGCGCCTTAACATGGATTTAATTTTCGAACATGTGTGTTCAAAATAAGAATAACAATTTCTTTAGTAATTAACAGTTGTCGTTTTATTAATTGTGTTCTGTTACAGTAAGGGTTTTATATTGTAGGAACAATTAAATAAACTTGTTCTAAAGTGAAGGAAGAGGTCGTGTCGACTGCTCCGGTTTCTGACTTTTACAGATCTGCGTACCGCCTATCTGGTTATTGCTTCTTCGAGATATCGGTTGTATCGGGATCGGGTGTCGTGTTTACAATATCGCGGACCCAATTCCGAGTACCGAACGAGTTTTTGAAACTTAATTTTTTAATGCAACTCGATCGGTTTTGATTTAAAATTCAACGTCGATTCGTTCAATATTAAATGCACAATGAATTACCCGGCTTTTCGACTGGTTCATTATAGTAAAAAGAGACGCTGTCAATTTTGACGATATTAAAAAAAAGTATTTTGACTCAATTGCTATTAATTAATCGAAATATTAATATCGATACAAGATGAAGGTATGCGATAAAGGATTCAAAAAAGGTCTCGTATTCATTATTAAATTGGCGGTTAATTTTTTATAGTCATCGTATTAAAATGTATGAGTATTTAACTGAAATGTTACAGCTAACTATAGGCTTAGTAATTTGCTGTTTAATATTTACTAGCCTTCAGCCGCGACTCCGTCTGCATGGAATTAAAAAAACAAAGTAGCCTATGTATTCTTCCAGATTATCCTCTACATCTATACCAAATTTCACCGAAATCCATTCAGCCGTTTAGGCCATTAATCAATCTAAACTTTCGCATTTATAATATTAGTATGATTATATTAGAACTTTTAACTAGCTTGTCCACGAATCTCGACTCTCAACTCAAGTTTCCTAGCGCCATAGATCTGCAAACTACATTTTCTTACGTAACACTATTAAACCCGCCCCTCGGCAAGGAAAAAAAGGACTTAGAAATCCCGCCCAGGTCGCTAGTAGCTCTAAAACCAGCACTAGGGATACTGTTGGCCGATTAATGTTACTTCACGCGTGTCATTCTACACGGCAGTAGCTGTGAAACGAATTAGTGTCTAACTGCGATACTATTGAATTGCTTCGCAAGTAATAACCGAGGATTTGCATGAAATCTACTGCAAGTTAAAATAAGGCGGCCATTATCTCGTATTGAGCAGTCGTACCAGCGTTGTTCGTACTCAAATTTTATAGCTTCGGACTAGCATGGCCTGCGGGCTTTACTACAATAATGAGTAAACTTGCGTCGTTTTTATGATACCCTAGTATCGGTTGAATTGCGAGAACGTAGACTCGAGTGTTATGAAAATGTCAGATTGATAATGAATTGTTAAATGTTAGACGTAAATGCAACGCACCGTTTTTGTAAATCAATATTTTGTCTATACTAATATTATAAAGAGGAACATATATATTTTTGTATGTATTGAAATAACTCACAAACTACTGGGCCGATTTTAAAAATACTTTCACTATTAAAAAGCTACATTATCGCTGAGTAACATAGGCTACAATTTTATTGTTTTTTAATTTCACGTGGACGAAGTCGCTAGCAACAGTTAGTATTAAATATTGTCAATAGAAAACTACTTATTTATCCTAAGTTACGTAGAAGACGTTTTCTAAAAGACATGAATTCTCAAATTAATTTCGTTAATAAAGTGCAGAATTAAAACAAGTATTATTTGCAGAATTCTTTAGTATCTTAGACACAGTTTTGTTACATATATCAACAAGTGTGTAAAGTTTGTTGTTGTCTATACAACAAAACAATTGCAACCCGATATCTACTTATAAAGTATTTAATTGTTGACTTGTTACACAAAACCGCTACTTTATTCGCGTGCACCGGTCTGGCATGCTAGTTTCACACGAAGGCAGTACAACTGTTCTACTAGAAAGAGTAGTGGGACAGTGCAGTACTGCTATAGTTTGAACGGAAACTCGAACTGTACTGTTTTAACTGTGATTGCCGTACATTAACACATATTATAGTCCCTGTCTTTTCAAAGAAGAGTAAAATTTGTGTGTGTGCCAATTTATACAGACACGTATGTGTCACTTAAGTGGAAACCTATTGTAACTATAAGTATGCATGCGTGAGTGTGTGCTTTTATACAGTAGCAAAACTGTTTTCTCCTATTGTTCTGTCTCCTTATGGTACCCTCGTGTGAAACAAGCATAAGTTGGACAAACCGACGCTTTGTCGAGGGCGCGATCGCGTCGCCCACTCGCCACCTCTCGGCCGTCGGTTCGTGAATTAACGGCCGATAGCTGACAAGTTAAGATAATTCCTTGATACCAACCCCAGTGAGAGTTGTCAAGAATAGATAAATTAACCTGTATTCGAAGATTTTGTTATAAAGCTAGTTCCATTTGAACCGAGAATTAACTGTATTTAAAGGCAAGGTTTCTGTTCAAATCACCATAATTAAATGTCATTTATCATTCTATGTTTTTTTGGTTAACATTGTACTTAAGTGAAATAATAATAAAAAAATTAATTAGTTCAAAAACAAGACTTAAAATACACTAAAATCGTAACTATAATATGTAACGTGACTTTAATGAAATGTACAAACATTAAAAATAAATTAAGTTATAATATAATAATATTTTGAAATTAAAAGAAATAAACAGTTTCAATTACTTTAAATAAAATCAAATCCACCCAAAATATTACTATAGCATTATCATAATTAATAAAAAATATCTCAACATGTAAATATAACCCTGCCTTAACTGCGTGCCAATTAAAATTTTCAATAACTGAAATATTTATTATATATTAAAAATCTCCGTACAAAAGCGGACTCATTTTTATACATTATTATAATGAATCGATACTATCACAAGTATTTATTCGTGAAATAATTTCACCACATAATTAAATAACATGAAAAATATTCATGAAATATTTTACAAGGCAATTAAGGAATGTTAACACCTACATATTTATAATTGAACACTTTAGCTTTACAAATAAACGCGGTACAAAGTTAAACTTAGGAATAAACTGATTATGAGCAAATATTAGTACAAATTTTGCTTATAATCAGTTTATTCCAAAGTTTAACTTTATACCGCGTTTATTTGAAAGGCTGTTTGTCAATACGAGAACTTAACATCTACTAGTATTATCATCTCGTGACCTTATACCATTTGGTGTTATTACAAATCCATAACTATAAAGTACTAGCTGTTCGCGTGCGGCTTCATCCGCATAAAATTATGAAAATTTTATTTTATTGTTTACATTTGTCAAATTCTCAATTGCAAATGTCAAAATACCAACTACGTTACTATGGCAATCTTGCTTCCTTGATGTTGGCAGCAACTTATGGGCTCTTTCCTACATTAGGGTTTTTATCCAAAATATTTACCCCCTAAGTTTAATGGCGTGAAAATATATAGCCTAAAGCGTGACGTAAATGTAGGGCTTTTTATTAAAAAAATAATTATTAAAAAATATGCTGTAATTGCTGACATCTTAGGCAACAAAGAAGTGTTTGTTTACGTTTTATTATAATAGTATTATATATTATAATAGTATAAATATGTTGGAATCATCCAGAGACAGTGCGCAACTAATAACCTTTTGAAAAAGTATTAATTTTCTTTTCGTAACATTTGAATACACGATGACTTTCTGGAACAAAGAGTAATTTTCTGACGTTAAGTTTCCGTATTTCTAGTAAATAAGTTGGTCTCGCAAACTCCCTGAATGGCCTTATGGTGACAATATTAGTCACAGACATTATTGTATCTCTATTTATCTGGCAACACCATATTTATATTAAGGGATAAACATCTCCGGCCACTATCCCACGGAGTCATTCCCAACACGAGTTACATGGCACCTTAGTGGGACGGCTCAATGCGAGCCGCAGCGCCGTAGCCATTGGTCCGGTAAATCCAGTCCGGACAATCACACGACCGGACAGTTCACAACTTCACGCGTGCACGCGCATTTTGTGTTCTATTACCTATTACTTTGTTTTGCCTATTTGTTGAATTATTTGAATTAATATTGTGATGATACGTGTTATATCTGACTGTACATTCACGTCGAAAAGGGAAAAAATCGACAATCTTTCAAGATGAATTAACAATAATATGATAGACTAAACTTGCATATTAAGATCAAAGAGGAGGTTACTACGACTAGGAGGTTAGTGGAACAACTGCAACTAGAAGTTACTTGCGGGAAAAACAGAATAACATTGTTAAAATCCTATGTCCTGCTGTTTATAGCTGATGATGACAACCTTTAAAAAAATCTTTTAGAATGGTTTCATATTTGTTAATAGAAATCCTATAGATTTAAGCAACGATCCAAAATCTATTAGTTATGGAATGGAATCCTTGTCTTCAAGTCTGCTAGACAAGTCTAGTAGCATGTAAATACGCAGCAATATTTCTCGTGAGTCCGCCATTAGATTGTGTACATTTGTACCAGCATCGGCTATATCGGGAGAATAATGGCGGCCCGTAGGACGCGGGGGCTCTTTCCACGCTTTGTTGTGCTTGACAAAGAGGTGCTGAAATGTCCAGGAAAGGATGTTTGTTTGTGACCGATTATATATGAGAGTAATATAAATAAAGACTCTCATTTCAGACAATAGATACGAATATGCCTATTATATTAATTATGGAAATTTGGACAAATATCTTTAAATAGAAATAAGACTAAAAGTTTCTAATAATCTATTTGAATCCTTATTATGATTCACATGAAGGAGCACAATCATATCTGTAGCAAATTTAACAAAATATTATCTAAATACAACTTAAACTGTAAAAAGACGCACAACAATAACTTCTACTAGTCAAGCCTTCATCATTATCATCTTTCCCCTTATCCTACTCCCGTAGGGTCGACGCAACAGGCTTTTGTCCTCCACATAACTCTATCATACGTCATCTCAGTCATCACTCCCTTTTTGATCATGTCACCTTTCACGCAATCCATCCATCTCTTTCTAGGTCTACCTCTACCGGTGTACCTTTTCACACTCATAACGAACGTTCTCCTTGTTACATGCGATTCATCCCTTCTACTAGTCAAGCCTATCTTCGATAAATTGAGCTGACTATATCTCCATTAGGCCAATGAGCATTTCTAAGGTTTGATATTTAACATACTATAGAAGCGTAAAGCTACCTTATTACTTGCAATTATCACTTCGATGAGCAATCGTTTGTATAAGCGATCACACCCTCACCATGGCTTTCTGCCGATTGTAATTATCGATAAACTATTGCTAATTGCAAGGGGAGATATCGTTTTATTATCTTTATCATTTGTTGATGTGTCTCATATAGTACGGAGGAATGAATTTCCTAAGAGAAGTGACCAAATAATCCTGTTATCTTCGTCTGTAAATTTTACTTAAATGCTTAGTTTTCTCTCCTATCTTTTAAATCTTTGTGATAATAGAGTATAGAAGTTAGTGGTAGGTGTTTCTTCTACATCATCTGCGTAGATGATTATTTTGTGGTCTCAATTTAAACATCTTGACTAAGCATGCATTGTTATTACAAAATCAATAATTATCATAAAATTACCATTAGCATAGAATGGTGATCATCGCAACATTACTCCAGAAGGTTGTGTGCACTAAATTAGTATGATTAAACACAATATCGACCTAGTTTATTGATGCATCTTATGTCAAATAAAAATGATCGTTATTCACATATGAAATAAGATTCAAATGCCGATAAAACTCATTCAATATATGCTAACGGCGCAACTTAGCATCGGCTTCTGGCATACAATGTATCGTAATTTCGAGAAGTAATATTTTATTTTTATTGCTGAAATTCTATTTTATTTTATGGATACAGAGTAACAAGGAAGCCGTCTTTATGTTTGTATAAATTTTGCTAATATTGCAGTATTATATCTATCCATTACATATCTAATGCATTGGATATTTAGTGGCCACTGGCTGATAGAGGCTCAGATAGCTTAAAAATGACGTCACTGTCAGATAAGGTAACAAAATCCGATATTTCCATCACATATTTTACACGTTGGATAACTGATTACTAATTGATAACAATCAGACAATTTACAATTTGGTGGGACAGGCTCTTAACTTTCAAATAACCCATCAGATATATTTCTTTATTCTAATTTTAACACTTTGCAGTAATTGCCTAAAAGTCCTTAAGAGGTGCCATAGTTTGGCAAAATAGTTATAATACTTTTTCTAAAGTGATAATTATTTTGTTATATCTGAAATCTTACATAATAGAAGCCTTTCGTTTCATCTCATCATCTTGCCCCCTTACTCTGATCACGTAGACATAAGGGAGGGGAGATGATTAGATGATGATGATGGTGACGATGATAAGATATCTATCATACAACATAATCTGTACATTGTTGAATAGTTTAAAAATTCGTCTACATTGAGCAAATGACAGAACTTATGCTTAAATTTTGTTACATGTTTCTTTTTCAGTATGTAAAAAAGTCAAAATATAAAGTGGAATTAATTACAAATGGAAGTTAAATAAATATTCGTATACGGAAGCCGATCGCGAAATAATCGACCGCTGTATGAAATTGCATCAAAGTTTACTCTCATTATTATCGTAACCGGTTGTGAGAGAATTGTAGCAATTTATGATATAGGTATATCTCTTTTTTTAATATAACGCCTGCGTAACTCCACCGTTATTGTTGTAACGATAACACAAGTTATGCCACGCAGAATAATGACTGTACAGTTCTGTACGAAAGTGTGAAAGTACAAAAAAATTGTAGTTTATGTTTTTTTTGTTACTATAAAGTAATTCATATTTTTTACAAATCTTACTAATAATATAAATGCAAAAGTTTCGATGAATGGATGGATGTTTGTTAGAGTTTACAGCATAAACGGCTGAACGGATCTTGTTGAAATTTGGCATAAATGAAGAACATAGTAAGGAAGAACACATAGGCTTCTAATTGAGTCTATTTTTAAATTCAACGTGAAATGAGTCGCGTGTAACAGCTTGTGATTTATAAGCTAAGTAGTAGTAATTCGTGAAAGAATTTTTGAAATCGGCATAGTAGTTTTTAAATTGTTTCAATCCAGACGAATACAAATCTTTCCTCTTTACAACATTAGTATAGAAGATTTATAGTTAGTTGTAGTGTTTCATGTGCAAACACGAGTGTTGAAGATTTATTCATCCAGCTGACACATTCATCAGGACTCGTGATGCACTTTGACCAGTTCAATTACTATTCCAGTTAAGATCACGTTCTCTTTGTACTGAACTTAATGAATTACTGATAGTTTTGTGGCTGGAAGATTAATATTCTGACAGGCGTACGTATTTTAGATAGTTTTTTTTACTTTTTTAATTTATCATGCATTTACACTGATAAGGCAAAGGACTATGGAAGGTATTGGTGAAGGCCTATAAAGGTTGATGATGATGATAACTATACATAAATTATGTAAATTAGTATAGTAGTTTTCAAATATCTTGGTTGCTCCTTTCACGTGAGTCGAAGCGCAGAATACTATTTTAGGTGTAGCTCATATGGCACCACGCTGATAACCTTGAGCGGGCAAGATATTTGAAAACTGTAATAACGCAACAAAACGAAATCAAAAAATAACTTGAACATTTGTTTTCAAATAATACTTTACATTGCTTCGTTTAAGCTATAAATTTAAAGAAGAAAGTAGTTAAGATGTAGCTTTTCTACCATAATTAGTTATTATTAATCTTTTTTTCTTTTTAATATTGGATACATTGTTGATTTGGCCATTCAGTAAAGGTTCCACGAAATGTAAGAACACAAAGTTTCGCACATTTTTTCTTAAACGATTCCTAAAACTGTATATCAGTTTGCAAATATCAGTATATGAAATTGAGATAAACAAAACTGTATCAGAGATTCCAAATGATACATACAGTTGGAGTTAACACATTGATGACGTAACAATATGAAATAAGCTGTGTTGCAGGAGCGGCGATTGACAAAGCAATCATTGTTGACATGTTCTGTTATTACATCACGTAAGACAGAACACATTACGTAACAGAATCTTTCCAATCGAATGGGATATTAGTAATTAGTAGCGAGTACTTTCATTGTCAATTGGACTAAGTTTTGTTGCTATGTTTAAAGAGAATATGTTGTTGTTGTCCGCGATATTGTCCGTGCAGTATTAAAATAATAACAAATAGTCTGTGTTCTTCCAGAATATGTTCTATATCTATGCCCATTGAGTTCTGAAGTTTCTAGTTTTGAATAAAATGATGAACTATATTAAAACGAGTGAAAATCAATTCATTTTTTTAATCAAACCTAACAATAGAAAATGTTACAAATACTATTGCAAATGTAGAAAAAGATAGCGGCATTTTAGTTCCTTCCTCTTATGGAATAATCAAATATCAAAGTAAAGCGACAATCCCTATGAATTCGAATTTTGATCCTTTTGCTCTTAACAATTAAGTTTGAAATGCAACAAGCGACATCACAATATAAGAAAGCTTTCAATACCGCACGTCTTTGTTAACTCACAGTCGTAATGTAAGTAGCAGATAAATAGATATTTAAATCAATGTAATGATGAAATAGAACAAGCGCGAGTTGAATGCGAACTATACAAAATTCATAATGGTACCAGTGTACGCTCGTGCCGTAGTATCGTAGCATTAAAGCCACATTTATTACCAACGTTCAGAACTAAATCATGACCAGTAAAATGCTGCTCAAACATCTTTATTATTTGATATTAACCATTATACGACTTTGCACAAAAAATAAATAAACACCAATCAAAACAATTTATATGAAATGTAAAAAATAAAGCTCATCTTTAGTTAAATTAAAAAAAATACAATTAATAGATTTAATTATTATATTATAATTACAATTTCTTAACTTATTAAAACAATTTTGTTAATTCGTAGTCAACAAATAAATTTTTCCTAGTAAAAAATCTAATAAAACGTGTAATAAAAATAATAGGACATTTTAGGTACCTGACAGAGCAAGTACGGGCGCTGCGCACGCGCCGCTCCCGCCATCTTGTTTAATCTAGTGCCGTTGATCGCGGAAAAGCGCGCCAACCTTCAACGACCTTCGCTCTCCGACCGCATTGCCCACGCCCAAACGTAACACACGCATGCGTATATTATAATAAATTAAAACTTTTTACCATAAACATTAAAGTTTATTTTTGAATAAGCAGTCCTTTAGTCTATACGACAATTTGAATCGTAAACAATCGACCTGCACAGTGTATTTGTGTACCACAAACATGTTTCGTTTATATTATATTACAGGGTCTATAAATCAGTTTGCTCGATTTATTTCAAAGTGATACTTTGTCACATTTAAGAGTACTTGCTTACAAAATTGAAATGATATCGTGACATTGGTTTACGAGCGTAATAATGACTGTCATAACGGCTGCGTAAATACCGATATCCACTTCATAACGGCCGAAACTGTTATTAATAACTGCTATTTCACTTAATTCCATTATATTGGCGGAATGTTTGTTGAAAAGTTTAAATTGATACAGATCATTAATATACGCAGATTTGATAATGGCCGACGATTGATAATTCTTATAAAGAAATAAATTATAACATATTCTATTTAAATAATCTAGGTAGGTTAGATGTGACATTGAAATATCGATTTGTTGGTCTATTTTTTGAAGATTATATTTACAAAAAATAAGTGATTTTGTTGACAATTTTCTAGTACTAAATTACTGTTATTTCCCGGAATTAAACAAAAAAAATTACTAAACTCTGTTGTTGCAAGCTCGTTACGATGATTAAAGATATGAAACTAAGAGTTCATTTTATTTTGAAGCATAACCCTTAACCTATTATCGGTGGAGCGTGTAATAAATCGTTTGCGGGTTCCGTAGCTATGTTCACGATGCTTCGGGTGGCTGGTAGTACATTTTTCATCGCACTTCCTGCTCCTTGGAGATTTACCGGCGTTGAGATAAGAGGGCAATCTGTTGGAACGAAACACGGGCGTTTTACTACACGGTGTAAGCTTGTAGGGGTGACATTCGCGAATACAACTACTTCATTCGAGTTAGTGTAATCGATTTAAAATCGAATCAACATCGATTCATTTGGAAGGTTCGATTTTTTAAAGATCTACGCGTGTATAGATTCCTCAACAGTCTTCTATGTGCATTTGGGTAACTTTAACCTTGACGGAGCTATTTCTGTTACTTGCTTTGTTTTTAAAAGAATAATACTTAATTCTTAAATTACCTAAGTTCATTCCTATGACCCGTTCAATTATTATTATTGTCAAACTAATCACCCTTATTTAGACAAACTATAGTCTTTTATAGTAACGCTATTTCAATCTGTCTAACGTATAAAAAATTGAATCCATATCTAAGCTTTGTAATAATTGATTGTGTTGAAATTTGTAATTGAAATCGATCCGAAGGTCGATTATTTGACCTTTGACATTTACCGTGCGAAGTATATTTAATTGTAACTACGTGTTGTATTGAAATAATTGAACACCTGATTAAATACAGAAAAGACGTTTTTGGTTACACTAGATACTTTTACAAATATTAGTTTTTTAATTTACGTATTTCTTAATTTTAAATTTAATAGTTTTTTGTTGGGATTCTTTCGCATTTTGGGTTTATGTTTAAAATGTTATTTTTATCTGAATTACTTTTACTTTTTAGTTACGGTTATGATAAGTTTTATATGTTTAAATTGTTTTGTGGACAAGGAAAATCCGCAACTTGTACTTCGAAACATCCGACGAAAAGGGTAACACAAAGGGTATCTCTTAAGAAATGTAACTGTTCCTTTCTCTTAACAAACTACTGGCCAGTTACAAGTTGTATAAACTGTGTATTATATTTTTAAATTGGACTAGCTGTTCCCGTGCGGGTTCATCCGCATGAAATTATGAAGATTTTATTTTGTTGTTTACATTTGTCAAATTATCAATAGCAAATGTCAAAATGACATGATATGACGTGACAAACCTTAGCAATCTTTCTTTCTTGATGTTGGCAGCAACTTATGGTCTCTTTCCCACATTAGGGTTTTTATCCAAAATATTTACCCCCTAAGTTTAACGGCGTGCAAATATATAGCCTAAAGCATGACGTAAGTGTAAGGCTTTTTATTAAAAAAAGAATTATTCAAAAATATGCTGTATTTGCTGACATCTTAGACAACAAAGAAGTGTGTGTTTACGCTTTATTATAATAGTGTAGATATAGATAGTATAGATAGTATAGAAGTATAGATTAGGCATAGTACAAGACAGGGGTATGGACAGGTCGCGGGCCGCGATGCCGATAGCCGAGTTTGCGTGCACAATTGTCCCATCCCCGCCCGCGCGCCATTGTGCCAGTGGGGACACAGCCTTAATTGCGAGCCTGTATAAATTAAAACGAGAATGTTATCATACGCCGCGCTCCGCAATGATCTACGAAGCGGCCCTTTGCTATTGGATATCTCTGTATAATTAACCACTAATATCATATAAACATGAATCTATTCGCCACCTTTTTTGGATAAATAAATTATGAAAAGGTACTCAAGAAGGACTGCTTGAGAGATAAAACAACTACGAGCTTTAGGGTCTAAAGAGAATGCATTTATGGTACTATATGCATTTTCCAATGTCAGAAAATTTATCAAGTAGGGAAGCTCACATAATAGCTTCAAATAAGATGATTTATGTATATTCAAAAGAAATACCTAATATAACGTCTTTAAAATCTAAATATTATGGCGTTGAAACTTAATCAATGTGTTGGATATTTTTTAAAGGAAAATATGTAAAGGCTTAATTAAGTAGTGTTTTGTAAGTCCATATTTTATTGTTCAGTATGTTCCATAGATCTTAGCTAAACATAACTTCCTATTGGAGCGAGGTTCTTGCTGCGCGACAGGACTCGAGCTCGGTCAATACTTATAGCTTGTTATTCAAGCTGTTTGTTAATTGAAATGCGTGTAAATAGTTGTGGCGTTCACAAGGGTTATGAAACAGCCTTATTAAGACTCGCTTCCACGCGGCTTTGCACTGTCTAATTATATTTAGATCTGTGTCCAGTTGTGTAACTCAACGAATCAGTTCATTTGTTGACGAGAAACTTGTTTATTAAGTTTTGCGACCTCCAGTTATACATAAAATGTATAGCTTGTGTTACAGAGTATTGAAACTTTCAGACTTTATGTTATATTTGCGGAGATGGTAGAGGGTGCCTTAATCGCACTGATATCTATAAGATTGAAGACTAAAGGCCTGTCCCACCACTGGCTGATAGAGGCTCAGATAACTTAAAAATGACGTCACTGTCAGATAGAGTACCAAAATCCGATACTTCCATCACATATTTTACACGTTGGATTGTTATAAGACAATTTACAATTTGGTAGAACAGACCCAAAAAATCTAGTTTCCGTAACTAGTATGTATGTGTACGTCTATGTACCGATGTAGAAACAGCAAAACATATGCAAGTTCAACAAAGTTTTGTCCGTTTATTCCTCCGGATTGCCGACAGGTATTGTAATCATATATTTATTCTGCAAACGACCCTGACATTGATAAGCATTTGAATAACAAACATCTGATAAACGTGCGAAATTATTTGCCGTGTTTTCCGCCCGGCTGAGTATGTAAATGCCAGCGGGTCACCATTTCATATCTAACATTTGTGACGCATTACAAGACGTCACTTGTACAACTAACAAGATATCCCTAGAGTCGTACGCCTACGGAGCAAAAGACCTATTTAAAGAATGTTTAACTTAAACGAGTTAGAATTTATTTGCTTTAGAAAATAAAAATATTTTAGAACTTGAATCAGAATTGTTTGAGAAATGATGAAAATTTGAAATACATTAATTACGACGAAAAAGCCTCTTTTATTAACTCGCGTCTAAGATAAGGTTAACAACGCTCGTGTAATTTTGTATTTTTGTATTTTTGTATTTTTGTATTTTTGTATTTTTGTATTTTTGTATTTTTGTATTTTTGTATTTTTGTATTTTTGTATTTTTGTATTTTTGTATTTTTGTATTTTTGTATTTTTGTATTTTTGTATTTTTGTATTTTTGTATTTTTGTATTTTTGTATTTTTGTATTTTTGTATTTTTGTATTTTTGTATTTTTGTATTTTTGTATTTTTGTATTTTTGTATTTTTGTATTTTTGTATTTTTGTATTTTTGTATTTTTGTATTTTTGTATTTTTGTATTTTTGTATTTTTGTATTTTTGTATTTTTGTATTTTTGTATTTTTGTATTTTTGTATTTTTGTATTTTTGTATTTTTGTATTTTTGTATTTTTGTATTTTTGTATTTTTGTATTTTTGTATTTTTGTATTTTTGTATTTTTGTATTTTTGTATTTTTGTATTTTTGTATTTTTGTATTTTTGTATTTTTGTATTTTTGTATTTTTGTATTTTTGTATTTTTGTATTTTTGTATTTTTGTATTTTTGTATTTTTGTATTTTTGTATTTTTGTATTTTTGTATTTTTGTATTTTTGTATTTTTGTATTTTTGTATTTTTGTATTTTTGTATTTTTGTATTTTTGTATTTTTGTATTTTTGTATTTTTGTATTTTTGTATTTTTGTATTTTTGTATTTTTGTATTTTTGTATTTTTGTATTTTTGTATTTTTGTATTTTTGTATTTTTGTATTTTTGTATTTTTGTATTTTTGTATTTTTGTATTTTTGTATTTTTGTATTTTTGTATTTTTGTATTTTTGTATTTTTGTATTTTTGTATTTTTGTATTTTTGTATTTTTGTATTTTTGTATTTTTGTATTTTTGTATTTTTGTATTTTTGTATTTTTGTATTTTTGTATTTTTGTATTTTTGTATTTTTGTATTTTTGTATTTTTGTATTTTTGTATTTTTGTATTTTTGTATTTTTGTATTTTTGTATTTTTGTATTTTTGTATTTTTGTATTTTTGTATTTTTGTATTTTTGTATTTTTGTATTTTTGTATTTTTGTATTTTTGTATTTTTGTATTTTTGTATTTTTGTATTTTTGTATTTTTGTATTTTTGTATTTTTGTATTTTTGTATTTTTGTATTTTTGTATTTTTGTATTTTTGTATTTTTGTATTTTTGTATTTTTGTATTTTTGTATTTTTGTATTTTTGTATTTTTGTATTTTTGTATTTTTGTATTTTTGTATTTTTGTATTTTTGTATTTTTGTATTTTTGTATTTTTGTATTTTTGTATTTTTGTATTTTTGTATTTTTGTATGTATTGAAATAACTCAAAAACTACTGCGCCGATTTTAAAAATTCTTTCACCATCAGAAAGGTAATTTATCTGTGAGTAACATAGGCTATATTTTATTATTACTAATGTTCAGGAACTATTAATAAACAGCGTGTTTCTGGACGCCGGCGTTAAAAACTCACTAAACTAAACTTTAACTTTTCTCGGCTTACGCTGCCTAAACCGTTAGAGGTATATAAAAATGATGTATGAAAGAATTGTAGATCTTAAAAAGTTCTACAGAAAAGTGCGCGATAGCATATATCTATCTTTAACGGTTATCTTACAATAACCACTTTTGTGTTTACAAAATGAATTAAAAATCCAACGCTATTTGCAGCGTTCTTTTATTGGTTTCAATATTAATCCTTATCCAAATAAATGCGTTTGTTATCAGGAGAATTTAATGTAGAATAAAATTGTCATTTACAGTATTAAAATTGGACTAATAGTTTATAAGATATCGCGAACACAAACAATAAGGGTAACCGAAAAATCAGCTTAGAAGCTACCGGACTTAGAAATTTGGAATCTTGCATCGGTAGATTTCTGTTATTACGTAGATTACTACTAAGTTAATACTTTTGGTAATAGGTTGAAAAAAAAGGGCGAACGTAATAGGTTATATTTGTAATTTCACGCGGGCGAAGTCGCGAGCAACGGCTCGTCATCTATATGTTGGAATCTTGTCATTTGAACCGATTGAAGCTCTGGAAGCATGCATCTTGCTATTTATTCATCTTACACGCCACTTCAACCGCACGGAATAAAAAAAAAGACTTAGTAAGCCCATGTGTTCTTCCAGACTATAATCTAAATCTGATTCAAATTTCATCCAGATCCATTAAGCCGTTTTGGAGGTACGTAGTAATAAACATCTATCCATCCAAACTTTTTATTTATAACATTAGTTAGAAAGTGAGTATGAATTTTGATTTACTTTATATCTCAACAGAAAATATTTAATTTAACATAACTAAGAAAGTATAAACACCATTCTGAAAAAGATAAAAATCATTATAACAAGGTGATCACATACGCGCCATGTTTAGCCAAGGCATGTTTCATTCGACCCGGGACTTGAACCCGCGATCTCGGACCAGATGCCCGCAGTGCAGTTTTCTTATATCAAGATTTTATCTTTACTTTGTTTTTGTAACTGTATTTTATGCTGTAAGGCTAACGTTACGCACGAAATCAAAACCCATACAACATTCGTGGAATTGGAAACCTTTTTAAATGTAGATTTAACCAGGGAAATCGGTTTCCCAGTTACGTTTAACCATTCGTTAGGGTTTTTGGTTCAATAACTTTGTGAAATGTGTTTCTGAACTACGTAACTTGAGTTTTACTCAGTTGAAACTTAGGTGAACCTAACGCTAAAGAGTAATAAGATGATGATAAAATAAATATGGCAGGTTCGTATACTTAGACACAATTTTCACTTGGCCTTTGGAAAAGTCGCGAGTCCTAATTCCACTGATGCGGCAGCTATGAAACAACAATTGACAGTCTGCACGTGGTCATAGTCAAAGCCAGATGGTAAGAGGTGGTAAGGAAAATACGGCCAATTGCTGAAACAAAACTTAATACGCTATATACGCCTCGTAAGCGCCGCTTATAATCTAATAGACGTCAAAATGTGTTAGGAATTTGGAGTTTAAGGGCGTGTGCACACCTGAAACTAAACTTTAGCCCAACTGTTTAGTCTCGCTTTGATTCCAATAACCTTATATCGATTTTTAGTTGTGCAACTAAACAGTTGAATGCGCTACGAAACAATCGACAATCGCACAACAGCTGTGCGATAGTTTACTCAAAGGTGTGCGCCCGCTCTAAGCGTGACATTTAAGTTGTTACATATTTAAATGACGTTTCAATATTCGGCCCATAATCTTTTAGATAAGTCCAGAAAGCGTAGAAGGAAGGATCATCTACTACATCTCAAGTTGCTCTTGTCTATGGCAGTTTTGATACTTCTGTTTATAATTGTAGGCAATATGAAATCTGATAGCAAGACATCAAACTGTAGCTAAAAAGGTCGGCTACAACGGAGTTCAACTTGCCAGCACTATCTAGTCTTACATCTGATTAAATACAAATTACAATACAAATAGATCAGTCACGACATTAATTGTTCGATCCGAAATTGTTCATCAATATTCCATGCAATTAAATTTCAACCTTGTTTTAATAAGATAAGGTATGTTTTAGTTGCCTTTGACACAAATATTAGACATAAGTTGATAAAAAATTTAATAAATATCTAAGGTAATCGTTCCTACTGCGACAGTTATGATGTTTTCCTCACGTTTTATGACACTGTCTTTATACGTTCTCAAGGTGACTTGAGATGTAAATACCTATTGTGTTAGAACTAAAAAACCGTGACCTTACGCTGTATAAAGTTCACTAATGTGCTAATGGCACGATTGTGCATGTGTGCATATCAACTACCTATCACATATAATGCGATCATTTTACGTGGGCGGAAAATGATTGGAAAATCCCATATCGCTTACGTCATTTTCAAATTACTCGCATCATACTCGTATGAAGTTTCAGTGACAAACTTAATCCGTAGTAAACGCGGACGTTGTTATTCAAATTAAAGGATTGTGTTTACGAAAAATTGTTTTGACCGACTGCCAACATAAAACAATAACGAGCAAAATGAACGTCTCATAAGATAAACTCATGTACAACCCTAAAAGAAGTACAAAAGTGATAAGTTGCGGGGGCACAACAGGTAGGCGGCACACACGCACACCTGACATGTGACCGCGTGTAGCCACGGAGTACAAAAGAGATCACTTGTAAATAACATTCACACATACGCGTTACAAGTAATAAATCTGCCCCAACACGAACGAAATAGTTCACGCAAACATGCGCGTGTTTCACCTGAGTCACCTCCACACGGGTTCAGGTCGAATACGAGTGACACCACACTGTTGCATTTTCACCTGTCGAGTGGCGACGGCGGCTGCGACGTCGAGTGTGAGTGTGGGAGTGACTCAGTGAGTTCTACTCGGTTCAGTCGGGCCGACTGTTTGGCGCGCTGAGGTTGTATGATTGCGTTCGCCGCGCTCCGACCCACGTGTACCAACTAATTGCCTCGTGATAAGTGTAGACTTTTGACTGTCGATAACATTGTACCGACGTGAGATCGATTTTTTTCATTCGTCACTTGAACCTTGATTATTGACCGTCAGCAACATTGAGTGGACAGTGTTTAGTGATTTGGTGACTTTGAGCGAATTGTTTTTATCTGACAAACTGAGGAATATTACAGCAGCTGAAGATTGCCTTTGGAAATACCTGAAAGGTGAGTTTTCAGTTTGGAAACATTGATTTTCTCCGTATTTATCTGTACAATTCGGTCCAAGTTTTTCAAATGATTTTTCAATATGCTATGATTTTTGTAAAGGTGTTTTTAAAAAATACAGAAAACGTTAAATTGTGTTTTTAAATGCGATTATCTGATATGCGATTCCTAGTATAAAAAATATTTACACAGAGAAATATGAGATGGCGTTATGTAAAAAAGGGTTTTTGATGTGCGGTTGTTTTGACATTAGAGGATTTTATTTAATGTAGGTAGCTACTTATTTGCTATATTTTCCTCTTTAAAACTTCATTTAAATAGTTTTGATCTTATCAAGTGTTGCTACTGTAAGTGACGAGGAATTATGCATATTTTTATCAATTGCAATACAGGTACAAATGCCACTTCACAAACAAGTTAAACAATGTTGTTATATTTATGATTTATACATCCGTTAATACAATCCTAAAAATAGAAAATGGTTGGTTTATAAAGAGAAATAAATTAAAAAGTCATTTTTTAAATTACATTCATTAATTCAAATTTAAACCTAAGAATTCGAAAACATGTACAAAATAAACTAACCTCAATGTAAAAAAATCTTTTGCAAAAACATTGTTATGTTTTTATCATAACGCAAAGTTTAAATTTAAGGTAATTCGTTCTTAAAACAGGATATTACTAAAATCCAGAATTGTTTTTAGGAAATTTTCTTACTTTTAAAATGTTGTGTTAAGTTAGTTTTATGTAATTAAAAAGAAAAGAATTACTTTTAA
The DNA here is from genome assembly GCA_029286645.1 of Papilio protenor. Lineage (NCBI taxonomy): Eukaryota > Metazoa > Arthropoda > Insecta > Lepidoptera > Papilionidae > Papilio > Papilio protenor. The sequence continues at coordinate 6,474,709 of JAGSMZ010000020.1, read as the reverse complement.
AAAGTTGTATTTCGCGCGGATGATGAAGCGGATGGTTTAGACTAGATCAAGGGGTAGCAGCTTTTAATTTTTTTAATCTTTATTTTGTTTCTCTAGTAGGGGGAGGGTCAAAGCATTCTGACGACGCCCAAGTATGAGATGCTACTATTCCTTATAGTTTCTAGTATCTTTTACATCAATACAAATTACAATCGTAATAAGCTATAATTGGTCGTATTACATCTGATGCGGGGGCGGTGATCGGATGCCGTGTGAACTTAGATAATTAGTTTGGATCATTATTAGTTTTAATAGCTAATATATTGTATAGGGCTAGATAACACCGGAGGGTACGGTGATATAATAGTGTTCTTTGAAAATTTATGTGACAAAATAATTACTGTAATCATTTCTGTAACTGTATTTAAGTGACAGTTTATTTTGTTACGAAACAGACATGTGTTGTTACCTGAAATTTTATGCAAAATTCAGGAAATATTAGTGCCTCACTAAGAGTTGTTTAATGGTTATTATGTTGTTTAATCTACATTAAATATTGTCTTAGGGACCGTTAATTAAATTTGGTAGTTACTGAAAATTCATGAAAGCTTTCTCATAAACATCTGTTAGTGGAAAACCATTTTAAATCTGTTAAATAATTTTCGAAGTATACAAATTGAGACGTAATTAATGATAAAAAAAAAGATTTGTAAAAATGGTAACAATTTTGCACGTGTAAATGAACACTCGTTTCTATGCGCGTTTGTATTATGTAAAAATATAACATGAGGAATTTCCCTATGGATGTAACATAAGTAATACAATTTGCACTCATTAAACAAGTGACACCGATACGTCAGTTTGTTTTACGATTACAAATATGGACGGGTTGTATAAATAAAAGGCAGGCTGCGCTGGTGCGGGTTCAAACCGCGAGGTGTCGGGTTGCATACCGCAGCGCATACCCACTGGTGTTACGGATCGATTTTTTTTATATCTCTTGACGTGTATAAGATAACGTTGACGAGAAAACCTGAAATCGAGTGTCTTAGGACAGCTATAAGAGCCGATGTACGTCGGAAGAGTTGAATCATAAATTATTTTTCGACATGACATATGGCAAAGTAAAATGAAGATTTCCAATTTCAACTTGTAATTTAACTTTTTCTTTTTATAATTAGAGCAATAGTCGAAGATTTAACAGTTATACCTAATGTGAAATTACTACGATTAAAGTAAGGTTAAAAGGAGTTTGTATTCCGATCCGGTACGGTTCATACTGCGATCCGCGATAACGCTGGCCGCTAATCTAAAAAACACGCCTACAATGTACCGCGTACTTATTGGTGATTCGTGCATTGAATATTTGTAGTGACAACACTGCTAAACGGATTTGAATAGAGCGTGCCTTGATTATAATTGGCCAATAAATCCTTATTCCTTTTTTGGATTTGGAAAATATATTTAAGGGATACTAGGTTAAGGGCCTGTCCCACAACTGGCTGATAGAGACTCAGATAGCTTAAAAATGACGTCACTGTCAGATAAGGACACAAAATGTGATATTTCCATCATATCACATTTTGTGTCGTCAATGAAGGGTAGGCAACGCATCTGCAATTGCGGATGTTTATGGGCAGCGGTCGCTTTCCATTTCGGTGGATTTAGGTGGCCGCTTGCTCGTTTGCCACCTTATATTATAAAAAAAAAAAAATAGTTTACACGTTAGATTGTTATCAGACAATTTACAATTTGGTGGGACAGGCCCTAAGATTCGTATTAACAATTGACGTCTTACTTACCTGATATTTTCCTTATCTACTTTTACAATTATGTGTATGTTTTACGCATATAAGTTAGCTATATAGTGTATAGCATTCCACGGGTTAGGGCGTTTGCGACCTCGGGGCCTCGCTCTGCAGTCCGCGCACGCGCAGACGCGGGCATCCGCATAACCTTACGCGACGCTCGCACTGTCAACGAGCGACGTACATATAACAGTGGTATACACTAGGCGTTTTACAGCGCACGAAATGACACGCGTTTTAAAAAATCATCACTATTTAAGTAATAGCTGATGCTCACGACTGCGTCAGCGTGAAATTAAAAAAATAATAAAAAATATAGCCTATGTCACTCACAGATAAATTACCTTTCTAATGGTAAAAGAATTATTAAAATTGGCCCAGTAGTTTTTGAGTTATTTGAATACATAAAAAAATAAAAATCTTTCCTCTTTATAATATTAGTATAGATATCAGATCTGATGATGTTGTAAAGCATAACGTGTGTCCAAGGCGAATTTTGCTACAAACGATAGTGTGTTCGGGAATAGTTGAAGTTTTCGAACTCGGCTGCAAAGGTCTAAATGGATCGCTTGTAGCATGCGCGTTTACCAAACGCTTCAATACAGCTAGTCTGTACCAGCTCTTATACAAACTAGTTAAGGGTACGAACAGGAAAGTGATTCAGTTGGAATTGTAGTTGACGTTTATAAAGAGCTAAGGAATGTTTAATTTGATGAAGGAATGTGACAGATTGTAACGGTACAGATTATAACAATGGACCTCTAAAATATCTATGGCTGTAAATATAGGAGACAGATTGTAAGCACACTAAGGTAATCATTTCCTTAGAAGTTTGATTTTTTTATTATTATTATTTTGGGTAACACACTGGCAGCTAGTTAGCTGATGCGTGTGTGTTGTATAGCTCGGAGATTTTAAGTTTATCTAGTCTATATGCAATAGTCTATATGCAGTATAGTCTATATGCAATAGTCTATATGCAATAGTCTATATGCAATAGTCTATATGCAATAGTCTATATGCAATAGTCTATATGCAATAGTCTATATGCAATAGTCTATATGCAATAGTCTATATGCAATAGTCTATATGCAATAGTCTATATGCAATAGTCTATATGCAATAGTCTATATGCAATAGTCTATATGCAATAGTCTATATGCAATAGTCTATATGCAATAGTCTATATGCAATAGTCTATATGCAATAGTCTATATGCAATAGTCTATATGCAATAGTCTATATGCAATAGTCTATATGCAATAGTCTATATGCAATAGTCTATATGCAATAGTCTATATGCAATAGTCTATATGCAATAGTCTATATGCAATAGTCTATATGCAATAGTCTATATGCAATAGTCTATATGCAATAGTCTATATGCAATAGTCTATATGCAATAGTCTATATGCAATAGTCTATATGCAATAGTCTATATGCAATAGTCTATATGCAATAGTCTATATGCAATAGTCTATATGCAAAGAAGCTGCCACTACACTATCCGGAAGGCTGTTCCATGCTGACTACTCTGTTAGGCAGAAAATGCATGAAGGTAATTAAATAAATTAGGTATTTTCTGATAATACATTAATTTCATAACTTCAAATATCTATTAAATTACAATATTTCTCATCAATCATTCAGTATTAATCTAATCCAGTTGTTTGTTTCTAATGCTTAGCTTTAAGTCTAAGCTGTTGATTGTGTCAGAATGGCGTACTTAATTGTCTATGATATTGTTACTTAAAATTGTTGGCATAACTCCAAACAATAACGTGTTGTGAAAATTAAACACAAAACTTGTTTTCCAGAAGCCTTGCATTAAGTTTAGTATCACAAATCTGAAATATTTATTTGAATGTTTACGCGATTGTCGCAACTTGCTACGCCACTATTGTCTTGTTTAATAGATAGTAGAGATAACTATTAAATTGCTTGCTATAACATTTGGAAGCCCAACTTTAGTCCCATTTCCTTCCCACCCTTTTTCTTATAAGAAAGAGATGGGAAGGGATGGGAACGAACGTGGATTTGACGATGCAGGAGACGCATAGAAAGGCGAAATATCCTCTTTATGTGTGGCTCCTCCTCCGTCGATTATGGGTAGGCAACGAATACGCTACTGCAGATATCTCTAGGCAGCGGTCATTTTGGCGGATTAAGGTGACCGCTTGCTCGTTTGCCACCTTATGATGTACAAAAAAAAATGTTTTTCAATTTCAAAATTTAAATGGATTCCTTGCTTGTAAACTAAAACCTTTACTTTGGTAAGATAGTCGTTTAAAGTTACTTTGCAATGAAATAAAAAAAAACCGCGATATTAGCTCTGTCAATAACCTATTTCTAATGATATCTTGACACAATGGCCGCATCGCAATTGGACCAGATCGGTGAAAAAAAACATGGCAGCAACCTGTTGAACTGTCTCGAAATAAGAAATAAAACCGTCTAGTCGGTGGTAATTTGAGATCACGAATGATTTTTTACCGATCGTTCCGCGCGGCCGGATCGCAGGTGTGGGTCGCGACCGAAGACCGCACTGAGACCGCGCCGGACCGCACTACGTGACCATGTCTTGGGAATTCACTAGGATTTTATGTGGGTTGTTTCCTGGTTCAATGGTTTCGATTTTTTTTTCGATATTGCAATATAATACATTATTTAGCTTGAATAATGAATTGTGGATGGCTACAAGGGTAGAGTAAGACCGAAGAAAGTATGGATGGATGTGTGAAAGAGGATATGCTTAAGAAGAGAGTGAATTCAGATGATGGCTGATAGAGATGTATGGAAGAGAAGCACATACTGTTCCGACTCTCCGTAAGGGACAAGGGCAAGTTGATTATGATGGAGCTTGAATAATGAGTAGTAAGTTAAACAAGTAATGTTTAAGAAGTAACTAGTTTATTTATTCTTGTATACTTAATTAAATATATGAATTAAAATCTGAAATATTTTACATAAAATAAAATGTTACAATTTACTGCACGTAACAAGGAAATAGTAAACTAGTTTCACTTAAAATATACTATTTAATACTAAAGGGGAAATATGACGCATTTTCTTATCGAACCTAGAACATTTCACAATGTTACAGCAGAATATTCAATGTTGTTAATGTTATCTTTGCGTTATTGGAAACAGTTATTTTAATATACTAAGTTGTTTTTGATACATTTTGTTTTATCGTGAATTTGGCCCTTTCTTTAAATTGTTCACTTTTGGCAAGTATCTCGTAAGGTCGCTACCTTATTAAAAAGCATAAGCGATTACATACAAGTATCGCATATAAAATATATGTGAAAAAATCATGGTTTTGTAAAATGTTTTCAAGCGGCAATTTAAAGTTAACATTTATTTTAACGAGAGTTCCCTGTACAATAAAAACATCCTGTATAATAAAACGTATCTATTTAAATTTAATTTAACATTGCATTACTTTCGTTTTTTATAAATTGACTTTAGAGTTTAAATTATCATTCAACTATGAATAAAAATGTTCGTCATGTTTTGAACTTTTAAATAAAGTTGTCAAGTGATTGTCAATAACTTAGCAAAAAATTGATTAACCTTACTCAATTTGCAATTCTAATTTATATTATTATACCCGGAGACAGTTTTTAAATAAATTAACAACATAAAAACGTTATGAAAATTAGATCCTAGATCATTTACGCGTTAGGTTTTGGCAGCAATTTATTTATTGTACAGTGTGAAATGGACAATTATAAAGCTTATTTCCCAAATTGATGCGATGATTCTTTGGAATTAATATTACTTTATTAATACTATTTTAATAAACAACGAATAGTAATTGATTTACGACACATCCATAATCCTATTACCATACCATAAATCAGAAGACTTTATACACTTTACGGTTTGTGTTGATTGTTTCCCGCTACCGCTTATCGTACTATGTGCTGCGTCTTATTTTCACTGAATTCACTTTTGACACTTTGACAGGTGACATTTATTTTTCGAGACGAATGCAAATGAAGGCGGTAGCGGAGTCACGTCCTGCATTAAGTTGACAGAGATCTCGATTATGCATTACCATTGCATGTTTCCAACGTAAGCCGTGTCAGCAACGTCGGAGCCCCGAGTGTCATGTTTATTATGGGTAGACGTGGACCACTTTATGACCTTTCTTTAAAACTAATCGTTTGATGCACTTTATAGATATGGAGGTTTATAAAGTGAAACTTTATTTCCACATACTAATACATCATCATCATCTCCCCTGCCTTATCCTACTCCCGTAGGGTCGGCGCACCGGGTTTTCGTCCTCCAAATAACTCTATCAACCGTCATATCAGTCATCACTCCCTTTTTGATCACATAATAATACATTTTCTCAAATATAAAGTGAAATAAAATAAGTAAAACATCTTTTCAATGTTGGAGTATTGAAATTCCTGAAAAATAGACCATCCAAAAAGCATTTATAATAGAGTTTCGTTGTTCAAGCCGAAGCAAATCGATATAAATTCTGATTCAGTGGTCGTTTTTGTGTCGGACGACATAGAGTCGAGGGTACAGGTGGGGGTCACGTTTTGATTCCTGCGACAAGTGGAATGTTATCGTTTAGCTCCGCTAGGAGGCTCTGATTAGTCGTGGTTACAGGTGAAACGACCGCACTTGCTCGTAGTCACGATTCCTTCACTTTTTGTCGCATATCTGTGAGTGATACAAAAAGATGATGACGTCATGAAAATCATTGCTCTGAACGTGTTGAAGTTGTTCCATTTAAAATATTTAATGGACTCTGACAGCATCCTTGTGAATAATTCTATTGTATAAAGTTGAAACGATTCTAAGCTCTGTTAGTTTTCAAAAAATCCTTTTATATATGTTCTGGAATATTCTTAGATTGGTCACCAGTACAAGACTGGATAAGTATGATAAGTCTTCGTTAGTTTTCAAAAAATCCTTTTATATATGTTCTGGAATATTCTTAGATTGGTCACCAGTACAAGACTGGATAAGTATGATAAGTCTTCGTTAGTTTTCAAAAAATCCTTTTATATATGTTCTGGAATATTCTTAGATTGGTCACCAGTACAAGACTGGATAAGTATGATAAGTCTTCGTTAGTTTTCAAAAAATCCTTTTATATATGTTCTGGAATATTCTTAGATTGGTCACCAGTACAAGACTGGATAAGTATGATAAGTCTTCGTTAGTTTTCAAAAAATCCTTTTATATATGTTCTGGAATATTCTTAGATTGGTCACCAGTACAAGACTGGATAAGTATGATAAGTCTTCGTTAGTTTTCAAAAAATCCTTTTATATATGTTCTGGAATATTCTTAGATTGGTCACCAGTACAAGACTGGATAAGTATGATAAGTCTTCGTTAGTTTTCAAAAAATCCTTTTATATATGTTCTGGAATATTCTTAGATTGGTCACCAGTACAAGACTGGATAAGTATGATAAGTCTTCGTTAGTTTTCAAAAAATCCTTTTATATATGTTCTGGAATATTCTTAGATTGGTCACCAGTACAAGACTGGATAAGTATGATAAGTCTTCGTTAGTTTTCAAAAAATCCTTTTATATATGTTCTGGAATATTCTTAGATTGGTCACCAGTACAAGACTGGATAAGTATGATAAGTCTTCGTTAGTTTTCAAAAAATCCTTTTATATATGTTCTGGAATATTCTTAGATTGGTCACCAGTACAAGACTGGATAAGTATGATAAGTCTTCGTTAGTTTTCAAAAAATCCTTTTATATATGTTCTGGAATATTCTTAGATTGGTCACCAGTACAAGACTGGATAAGTATGATAAGTCTTCGTTAGTTTTCAAAAAATCCTTTTATATATGTTCTGGAATATTCTTAGATTGGTCACCAGTACAAGACTGGATAAGTATGATAAGTCTTCGTTAGTTTTCAAAAAATCCTTTTATATATGTTCTGGAATATTCTTAGATTGGTCACCAGTACAAGACTGGATAAGTATGATAAGTCTTCGTTAGTTTTCAAAAAATCCTTTTATATATGTTCTGGAATATTCTTAGATTGGTCACCAGTACAAGACTGGATAAGTATGATAAGTCTTCGTTAGTTTTCAAAAAATCCTTTTATATATGTTCTGGAATATTCTTAGATTGGTCACCAGTACAAGACTGGATAAGTATGATAAGTCTTCGTTAGTTTTCAAAAAATCCTTTTATATATGTTCTGGAATATTCTTAGATTGGTCACCAGTACAAGACTGGATAAGTATGATAAGTCTTCGTTAGTTTTCAAAAAATCCTTTTATATATGTTCTGGAATATTCTTAGATTGGTCACCAGTACAAGACTGGATAAGTATGATAAGTCTTCGTTAGTTTTCAAAAAATCCTTTTATATATGTTCTGGAATATTCTTAGATTGGTCACCAGTACAAGACTGGATAAGTATGATAAGTCTTCGTTAGTTTTCAAAAAATCCTTTTATATATGTTCTGGAATATTCTTAGATTGGTCACCAGTACAAGACTGGATAAGTATGATAAGTCTTCGTTAGTTTTCAAAAAATCCTTTTATATATGTTCTGGAATATTCTTAGATTGGTCACCAGTACAAGACTGGATAAGTATGATAAGTCTTCGTTAGTTTTCAAAAAATCCTTTTATATATGTTCTGGAATATTCTTAGATTGGTCACCAGTACAAGACTGGATAAGTATGATAAGTCTTCGTTAGTTTTCAAAAAATCCTTTTATATATGTTCTGGAATATTCTTAGATTGGTCACCAGTACAAGACTGGATAAGTATGATAAGTCTTCGTTAGTTTTCAAAAAATCCTTTTATATATGTTCTGGAATATTCTTAGATTGGTCACCAGTACAAGACTGGATAAGTATGATAAGTCTTCGTTAGTTTTCAAAAAATCCTTTTATATATGTTCTGGAATATTCTTAGATTGGTCACCAGTACAAGACTGGATAAGTATGATAAGTCTTCGTTAGTTTTCAAAAAATCCTTTTATATATGTTCTGGAATATTCTTAGATTGGTCACCAGTACAAGACTGGATAAGTATGATAAGTCTTCGTTAGTTTTCAAAAAATCCTTTTATATATGTTCTGGAATATTCTTAGATTGGTCACCAGTACAAGACTGGATAAGTATGATAAGTCTTCGTTAGTTTTCAAAAAATCCTTTTATATATGTTCTGGAATATTCTTAGATTGGTCACCAGTACAAGACTGGATAAGTATGATAAGTCTTCGTTAGTTTTCAAAAAATCCTTTTATATATGTTCTGGAATATTCTTAGATTGGTCACCAGTACAAGATTAGATCAGTATGGTTAGTCTTCGTTAGTTTTCAAAAAATCCTTTTATATATGTTCTGGAATATTCTTAGATTGGTCACCAGTACAAGATTAGATCAGTATGGTTAGTCTTCGTTAGTTTTCAAAAAATCCTTTTATATATGTTCTGGAATATTCTTAGATTGGTCACCAGTACAAGATTAGATCAGTATGGTTAGTCTTCGTTAGTTTTCAAAAAATCCTTTTATATATGTTCTGGAATATTCTTAGATTGGTCACCAGTACAAGATTAGATCAGTATGGTTAGTCTTCGTTAGTTTTCAAAAAATCCTTTTATATATGTTCTGGAATATTCTTAGATTGGTCACCAGTACAAGATTAGATCAGTATGGTTAGTCTTCGTTAGTTTTCAAAAAATCCTTTTATATATGTTCTGGAATATTCTTAGATTGGTCACCAGTACAAGATTAGATCAGTATGGTTAGTCTTCGTTAGTTTTCAAAAAATCCTTTTATATATGTTCTGGAATATTCTTAGATTGCTCACCAGTACAAGATTAGATCAGTATGGTTAGTCTTCGTTAGTTTCAGAAAATGTCTAAATGTCAATGTCATTTTGCCTCTTTTTGTCTTTTATATGCTTTTTTGCTTGCCAGAAAAAAGACGTGCAATTGTTTCAATCAGTCCAAATATGTGTGAACGTTGAACAAAATTGATCGTAAACTATCACTGTAATATTCATACCTGTATGTTTGGATATTAAATAAAGTGTAAATACAAAATGAGACATAAATTTTTACGGTCAAAAAAATTACGGAACCCTCGATGTTAAACTGCAGCTACACTTTACGGTTGTCATTTATTACTTTTTACTTCTCTCTGCTCGAATTTCGTGTGCTCTTTGAACTGGTTTAATCGAAGCGCGGTAAAAAATCTGACAGATATACCCTCAGCAACTCAGTTTGCGTGCTCTTTTCAATTGCACTATTTCATTTTATTGCTGCACGATTGTCTTGAGCTGTACGATGTAGCGATTTTGAGAGTTTTCTTACCAATAAAGACTTTCTACGTTTTAAAGTCACATCCTAAAAAATTGGAACAGTGCGATTATTTTTCGATGAATTTGTACTTCATTGATTAACTTGATCGGCGACATTTTAGTGATTTCCTTACAACAGTGACACTTTTTTTTAGTTTAAACATTTTCTGTTAAATAATTTTATTGCATGTTATATGTTTGTTAATTTTCTATATATTTAAGCGAACGATGGACGTAATGAGTACACGGACTTCCTTATTTTGCACTTCAATGTGACGGCAACTGATACGTTTAAGGTTGCTGAAAAGTTTGCACGAAAATAGGCTTTGTGTCGTTTAGGTAGATATGATAATAGCATAACGATATGTTGATGGCTGTAACGCATGGCCTACCTCAGCCGGTGAAGGTGTCGTGAGGTTATGAAAAACGAAAAGCGAAAGTACAAACCCGGCTTCGGTGACTGGCGGAACTTAACTCGATCAAACCGATCGAAGGTCTCGAAGGATCCAAAAATGGATGGCAAATACGGCCCCTTGTGGATTACGCTTTGTGGGGCAAAGTTGCGTCATACCTCGAGCCAAGGTTCCATAAAAAAGATAATTATAAATTATTTAATTCATGATCCAATTAATTTAAACTGGAGCATTTTGTTTACTCGGCCGGTTTCATAAATTGCCGTCAAACCACTCGTAAGTAACATTTCCATCGGAATAAATTGATGCAAATATTTAATAGGGTTTTTGCTGGTAATTTTATGGTGAACTAGCTGTTCCCCTGCGACGTCATCCGCATAAACTTATGAAAATGTTATTTTATTGTTTACATGTGTCAAATTGTCAATTGCAAATGTCAAAATGACATGACATGACAAAACTTGGCAATCTTGCTTCCTTGATGTTGGCAGCAACTTATGGTCTCTTTCCCACATTAGGGTTTTTATCCAAAATATTTACCCCCTAAGTTTAATGGCGTGAAAATATATAGCCTAAAGCATGCTGTAAGTGTAGGGCTTTTTATTAAAAAAAGAATTATTTAAAAATATGCTGTAATTGCTGCCATCTTAGGCAACAAAGAAGTTTGTGTTTACGCTTTATTATAATAGTATAGAATAGATATAGATAGTATAGATTTGGTAATTTTTGGTTAATAAGGGGTATCCGTATTGTCGCGTAATCTATTTGTGTTAAGTATTAACATTAATATCTCTGATAGTTCATCCGTCAATGTTTCAATTATTAACTGGCTTGATATTGATTCTTATTTTATTAAACTTTTTACATGTCACAATTTTTTACAATTTCCTTACTTGTTTATTTTCTGTGTTTATTGCCTTTGTTATTTTTCTGTCAGCGAGTTTATTGAAAAGGACAAGGTCGTAGTTAAGGGCGTCATATTGTCGTTTTGACGTATAAAGTTAATTAGTTATAGGTCTCAGTGAAACCCACGCCACCGCACAGAACTGGATGTTGAGTGAACGTCGGATCGTGTTCATATAATGGTGCATACAACGAGAAGAACATTCTCGAAAGACGTTTTCTTGTTTCATCTTATAGAGTTCGAAAAGTTAATTCTGAACTAACCCATCCTTTTCTATTGTAGTAAAGTTACCGTTTTTATCTTAAATCAGCAATCTTGTTTCGAAAATGTATTGTGTCACGATTTTGATATTAAATGTTTTCGTAAAAATATCCTTAGCACGTAATCTATATCTGTACTAATATTATAAAGAGGAAAGATTAGTATTTTTGTATGTATTGAAATAACTTAAAAACTACTAGGCCGATTTAATTCTTACACCATTAAAAAGCTACGTTATCGCTGAGTAACATAGGTAACATATTATTTACATCTATATTTAACGTGGACAAAGTCGCGAGCAAATCTAGTAATCTATATAATCTATTTGTGGTTTGATATTATTAAAGAAATTTAAATTACCTTTAACTAGATTCGTGTACACCGAATTACGATGTGATCTGGTATTTGTGTGTCGCATGTCTGCGGGGCAATAGAAAGTATTTAAAAGAAGCAATTTCACGGGGAGCTGAGTGCATGCCCAATTCTATTGTGACACGGGTAATGGCCACGATTATGTCCGCATGTGTGTGTGATCGCTCTTTCAACATGTCAGCTTCCTTACGCATTGTTTGACAACAAACCTCTGGTAAAACGTAAAACGATATACGCTTATTGTACTGTTTTTAAAGTTGATAGCATTTTACGTTTTGAAAAGTTTTAACAGGAATGACATTTAATTTATGCAAATGTAACGTACTCTTTTAATATAGATGGCTCCTACGTAGAGTATTGTAAGCAACAAATTTGCGATTTACACTTTAGTTTGTGTTTTTATATTAACTAGATTAGTACTAATCTACGTGTAACTTTCAAAGAAACATTACACAGAAGATATTTAGATTTTGGTTGTCTATCACATGTTCATTTTTATGCGTTGTACTTAATAGTATCAATATTTTATCTTGCATAATTTACGTTTGTAACATACTATAGTTTACGTGTGAGCAGTCTAGTAAACGTCATCTAAAGCATAAATCCTCATAGTGTTTAGATTAACGATTGTCTCGAACACAATGTTATAACCTTAATATATCTACTTATAACCAGGAAGTACATAATTAGCTATATATCAAGTTGACAAAGTCCTTCATGTCGTCCTTACGCTCAATTTGTCCCACATAGCTTGCGGTCGTTTACCTAGCGCGGGTCACTCCGAGGTCCGAGGCGCGTCTGATCAGAATTCTAAAGCGATCGTTTACTGCGTTGCCCGAAAATTCGAGTTTCCAGGTCGTTGAACTCTAAGAGGATGCAAATATACTTTAATATTAAAACAGTGAAATCTTACCTTATACATAATAGTTTGAACATTAACAGTCAAGGCATTCTGTAAAAGTCGCCAAAGGTTCAAAGCTAAAACTCACATATTGGGTCAACAACATCTTTTATTTATTTTGTTTATTAACTTCAAAAGAAAAAATAATTCTTGACAATGTATTTTACGAGTTTATTACAAATTGATTCGTTTAGTCCATTAGACAGGAAACGGTAAACACGCGTAAAATGAAATAACTTGAGCAATTTTCATTTGCACGGCCCCAGTAATGACCTGTGTCGCATTTCGGCTTGTACTGTCGCCGGCAAATGAGACGGCTGATGCCTCATTTAGCGTCGCCACGGCTTTGGCGTAGCGATCGACTTTAGCCGCGTAGCACAGCAATTTCTAAAGTGTTATAAAAATAAAACTCGCTACTTATGACACCATAGAGATAATTTAAATTAACCAACAGCTAGGTTTCAATTGTATTTCCTATAATTCAATTTGTTTTTTATGTGTATGTTTAAATTTCTTACAAACATACAAGCTGTCAGCCGCAAATTTAATTAGTGCGGAATTAAAAAAAATGGTCGTCTATTACATACCCTATCTACCTTCTACCAGCCAAAGTCCCGTCAAAATCTGTCCACCTGTTACGGAGATTACCCGGAACAAACGCGGCTTCCGGACAGACAGACATTTTTTTTAAAATGCCATATTCATTATCAGCAACGCAAATACATTATCTTCGCGAAATCTGAAATGTTTTTTTTTGTTATTACATACATACAATTTTTATTCTATGTATAGATACTATTTCTAAAAAGTTTGAGAACTTGTTCGACTTTAGCGTAAAGTGGTCGAGTTTAACAGCGGGTCAGTTTCGTTGTTAATACGAGCGGAACTGGACCAGGCTGGATTGACAGTTCTGTTATTTATGAGCCGGGTGGCGAGCGACAATGCTTCTAATTGACGTATAATCGCGATCCGGTCGGGGGCTAACGAAGCGACCGGTTGTACGACCGAAATGCGTCGGCTTTAGACCTATTGTGCTTAACGTCAATTTATAAAGCAATTATTTGGAGGAGATAAGAGTTTCGTGTGTACTCTCTTACTTTGTTCTTTCCACTACCTTTTTATGTCAGTTATGTCTCATCTAGAATTATTATAAAGATGCCGGTCATGCTGATATATCCAAAAATATTGTGATCACACATAAATGAAGATTGATTTTTTTATGTCACCGATTTAAATAATTCTACGGCTAAAAAAAGTAATAACATTAATTAATAATAATGCAATAAGACAATCCTGCACACGGTCGTGCGTCTCTTTCTATTTTTATATTTAGTAATCTCTAATTTTGAATTTTCATTTTCTGAACTGTAAATTACTCCACAATGTTGCATATATTACCGTTATGTAGAAAATATCAGCAATAATAAATGCAATAAGCTTTACCTTTTTAATTATTATTTTGCAATAATATTCGTAAATGGAACTGTGCCAGTTGTCTGCGCTTGATATGGCTACTGTTTGCATTATAATAATGTCTCAATTAAAAATAACCATAAAATTGCAGTTTAGATAAATACGGTCAAAGATAATCTTAATGAATATAGCGTTAATTTAACCTGTTAAATGTAATTTTTAAGTTAATTGTTGCCTTAACATTGTTTTACTATGCATTTCAATTAAAGAGGTCTTTCGTTTTTTATTAAAATAAAGCGTCAATACTGAATTTTTATATTTGTAACAACGTCTTCAATGAGAAGGCCAAACCAAACATACTCCAAATTCCGTTCATTCTGACGTTTGTCAGATTGTAAGCGGCACTTAGGAAGCGAATTGTTAAGATTCGTTTTAGTTTTCGGCCGTAACACAATTGTAGGTTGGGAAAACTCACAAGTTGCAGATTTCCAAGGAAACATTCGAAGTATTCTATTGGTGAGTCAGAATCCTAAATATCCATTTCCTGGCGCGGCGTACGTTTGATGAGGGTATACCGTCGATGTGTCCACGCCTTTACTTTATTAATGAAACTGTTTGAAACTTAATTTTCCAAACGGAAACCATCGAGAGCCGGACGCATAAAACACAGGTTTATTACGTCTTTGACGATGGGTCTCTGCCAAGGCTTTCTTCTAATCGCATTCGACTTTTACGGTTCCTTTGAGATACGATTCAGTTTTATTATTTAACGTGTTAACTGTTTAACAAATAAATAATAAGTACTGAACGTTGTAGTAGGTTACATTTAAAAAAAAATTAACTATACAATGCCGTGTCTATATTTCACTTAGGCTATTCTGTAGTATGTATGTTTAGTTTATCTGTAATTTTAACGGTTAATTTAAAAATGTAAATATTTTTAAGTAATTATGTAAGGTCAGAAATGAATGCAACACTTTAAACTTAGTTACAAATATAGATGTGTTACGTAAAACTAGAAAACGTAGACTTGCCTCGACGTTGTAAACCACAGATGTAGATGTTCCCCGATTAGATATGGCATAAATATTTCACTACGAAATCTAGTAAGCTTACGCATGGCCGAGTTTACTTATTGAATTACAATCAACTTTTAAATGTAAGTATTCGTTAATGAATAATTTCGTCTTGTATCTACAATCTCATTGGGCAATGGTTTCATTGTTTCATATTTTTGGATATCCTTAATAGTATTTTATTTATTTATTTATAAGCCTTTATTGTCATATTGAATATTACAATAATTTTAATACAAAGTACATAACAGTCATGACCCTTGCTGGGTATAGGCCTCCTCCATTCTTTTCCATTTGTCCTTATCTTTTGGCAATTCCATCCAGGGTTTTCCCGCTATTTTTTTAATATCGTCTGTCCATCTGGCTTAGGGTCTTCCTCGGGCTCACTTTCCTGATCGCGGACCAGTCCATTGGCTTACTCTTAAAAGTATTACAGATTTGTAGATGAAAGAACATAAAAGTGATTTAAGAAAGTGTCAAGAGTTTGATGTTTATAACCAACCTTCGTCCGATCAAATATCGAACAATGTGCGTAAAATGTAACAAACAAATTCCCATGCGCAGTATGAAGTGAAACCGTGGCATTCCTGAGACGCGGCATCTCGCGTGCTCTGTTTACAAAACACCTCGCGGACGCGTCTCTTTGTATGACCTTAGCGGGAACTAGCTCGGGTTGCTTGCAGCTTGCCGTATGTCGCTTGTTGCTTGCCTCTTGCCGCTTCTACTTGCCGCTTGACGCTAACAACTTGCCGCTTGCCGCTTGTCGCTTGCCACCTACCGCTATTGTGCGAACCCGATGTAATGGACGACTTTATTTGTTCCAGCTTCATTCTATCGCAGACAATGTTTGCAAACAATACTTAAGGTAAAATGGTCGCTAGACCTTTCAAAGGTTACTTTAATGCAAATCTATTAGACCTATTTAAATGCTAATTCAGTTTGTTGGTTTTGTTGTTACATTCATAAGTTTTTAACCGCGATTGTGACTGTTTGGCCAGGCCGTACTTCATGCTGCTTTGTTTTGTACTCGCCTGAAAGGCTATTTGCAAGAATTTTTGTGTATTGACGAGATTTCGAGATGTCGAGACGAGAGACACTTCGAGGGTCGGCACAGTACATACTGCTCTTCTACGCAACTGTATCAGCCGTAAAATCTGAATTCACGCCTTTTGCATATTATCTTTAAATAGATAGAATATTTGTCGATGAAATTGTAAAACGATTAAGTACAAATTGTTGTAATCTTACTACTAGAATTTCAATTCTCCGTCGTATATTTAAATTGATTCCGAGAGAAAGCGTCTTGCGGAAGGATATCAACTATTATATCTGTCGATTTCAATACGCCTACCACCAATTAATTACCGTTGCATTAATACGTCATCGGTTCTCTTGACAGGCAATTATTGTTTAATGGATTATCCGATGCGACGATTACGAAGAGTTAGCGAAATCTGTTTAGAATTCAACTAAATTAAAATATGCTTAAGTTCAGCTCCAGATTTAATGCCCAACTTTTGAAAAGTTTTGATGAACTAGCAATGCGCATAAAAATTCTAAACTTGTACCTTGGGAGTTTTAAGATATCAAGTTACTATAGAAATAACTTCTAAGTCATACTTTGCCTAGCCTTGTTCATTTGACCCAGCGTTGAGTTGCAGGTCATGCTCGTATATTTATTGCCATCATAAATTTTATTGCCTCTATCAATATTTGTGACAAATTATCTTGTGAAAAAACTACACGAATGTTGAATTAGTTCGGCCCGTGGCGCGAGTGCAGCTATTTATCATCTGTGGCCAACGCTATTGTCTTTTGGCCAGTGTGTTAAATCGAATGTGATTATTTTTTTGAGACAAGCTAGTCTATGGTATAATAGTATACCGCGTAATAAATAGAAAAAATATTTGACGATTATCTAATTTGTACTCTATGGTTAGTGACAAACATTATCTTTTAGGGTAATGATACTTAAACATCAAACATAAACATAGATTGTTATTAATCAGATATTTAAATCATGTGTATTAGAAAACTAGCTGTTCCCTTGCGACTTCATCCGCATGAATTTATAAAAAAAATATTTAATTGTTTACATTTGGCAAATTATCAATAGCAAATGTCAAAATGACATGACATGATGACAAACCATGGCAACCTTGCTTCCTTGATGTTGGCCGCAACTTATGGTCTCTTTCTCACATTAGGGTTTTTATCCAAAATATTTACCCCCTAAGATAATGGCGGGAAGATATATAGCCTAAAGCGTGACGTAAGTGTAGGGCTTTTTATTAAAAAATAATTATTCAAAAATATGCTGTAATTGCTGACATCTTAGGCAACAAAGAAGTGTGTGTTTACGCTTTATTATAATATAGTATAGAAGTATAGATAATCAGAAATATCAACAGAGTACCTACTAGGTGAGTTCACATAATATTCAAGTACGTGGTAAAGTGTCAAATGTTGCGTGACCTCAACGTCGCATTTGACACTGGCGACCTCTGTCTAACGCGTGAAAACATTCGCGCCACTTTTTGTGTAGATCTGTGGCGATGTCAGTAATGGCGGTGTTTGTTATGAGCATGTATTTAACGAAATTACGCGTTATAAAATGTATTAAACTTTTATGATATTAATATGAATGTGAAGAATAGAGGATATCTTGATCAGATATTTAAAATCCTTATTTACTGCAAAGTAATAAATGTAATCATTATTTTTAGTATTGTACAAAAACTGCTATTTGTGTCCTTAATAAAGCACATTAAGGCGACCAACCATCTATCCAATAAAGTTATAAAACAACGCAAGCGAAAAATCATTCTGTAAGCTAATAAAAAGTGGAATTTTCAACAAAAACACTAATGGCCGGTCATATTCGATGACAAGATTTCATGATGAAATTATAAACAGCGCTTAGTTGACGTGACAGCATGTTTAAGATCCAATGATTAAAAGTGTATTGACATTTTACTTCTTACCGTAACACGCGAACTAGCAGAGCAATTATATTTTTTGCGCCATTACACTTATTGGTTGGTCATTTGATGGAAATTGGATATTGTCGCTATGCGCATTACAGTGTTTAAACGCATTTCATTCACGAAGCTGTGAATGTCAACAGCTAATGTGTACAATAAAGTATTCAAGGTGTTGACAGAAATAATAGACTCGGATGCCAAACTTTGTTACAAATACAGTTCACAATTCGCTTATGTTTAACTAGCTGTTGCTCGCGACTTCACCCTCAAAAAAAAAAAAAAAAAACATAGCATAAATTACATACAGATAAATATTAAAACATAATACAAAACATAGCCTATATTACAGATAAATTACTTTCCTAATAGAAAGTTTTTTTTAAAATCGGTCCAGTAGTTAAATAGTATAGATTACTTTTTCAAAAACAATCTTATAGAAAAAGAGTAAATATTATACTTTTGTGCAAACAGTTCTTCATAAATTGGAAAATTCCTGAATTTCTTGAGTCGAATTAACCAGGTCGTAAGTACTATCCTGTAAATTTATTAAAAAATAAATATATCTTCTCCTTCTCAAGCAAATCCTCAACTATTTTTCTTTTTGTGTTTCGATTTAAATTCCCGTCACTAAACATTCCTGTCCACGCGGGTACGTCACTAGCGTACGTCATCTATGACAGCTGTCAATTGCAGCTTTATACTCCGACCTTGCGGCGCGGCGAAGGCTGCACGCCTCATCTGTTAATATTGACTCTACTCCTAACTATACCGGCTATATTCTTTCGTCAAACACTGCAGTGATAATTGACATTGCCGCTGAGGCCAATGTCTGGGTGACCTTTACGTCAATACGTTGTTACGCTTTTATTGGACCCGATAAATATTGTCTGACATTTGCACAGTTTGAAACGTTTTAAAAATGAATACGTTTCGTTTAAAAAAAAAACATATTTGTAACTTCTAGTTAATTCTGTAAATAGTGTCTCTTTTAATTTAATAAATCCCATATTTAATTACAAACAGAAGCCATATGCTTTTTATAATGAAATCATGACCGTAAAGGGAAAAAAACTACAATGAGCTCAGTGTAATTTTTAAAATAATATCAACGTTGAGTTTTCCGATTTCCACGCGACCTCCACTTGAAAACGATCGCTCTTATCGCATGACCTCTTTACTAACCTTTGCAGTTGCTACGTAACGCCGTATAATGAATTTTTGCTACAATACAAATTGAACTTTATTACAATATAAATGAAATTTGTTTTCGCTTGTATTTTTTCTGTACTGTTTTCCGTTGTTATCGTACCGGTTTCATGTTTTAGGCATTTCGGTTTATACGCTCGTAATCATTTTCAATTGTTCTCGCAGTTTTTCTTTGAATTTAATTTTAATTGTTTTATACATTTCATTACATTTAAAACGAAAGAAAACTATCGAATACTCGTTGAATTAGTTTTAAAACATGGTACTATGTCAATAGAATTTCGAGTGTTTTTTTTTATAATTTTAAATTCATTTTAATTCAAATTTACCACTTTTCTACTTTAATCTATACTAATATTATAAAGTGGAAAGATTTATATATTTGTATGTATTGAAATAATTAGATAACTACTAGGGCGATTTCAAAAATTCTTTCACCATTATAAAGCTACGTTATCGCTAACATAGGCTATATTTTTAAATTTCACGTGGACAAAGTCGTTAACAACAGTTTATAAACATATTTTTGTAAGTTTTGACCTTTCAAGATTTAAATAACTGTCATTATTCCAGTTAAATAACTGCCTTATCTCGTCATCCATTTGCTTACTCCTTCATTGGAGTGAACATCAGTGTCACTTACAAGATAGTATTACAACAACGATGAGGATTCCAGCGTACCTGTTCGATAAGCCTACTTAACACCACACTATGCGAGCTGTCGTTAAGATAAAAATGTACCGTCTATTTTATTCAAATCACTCAATTCGTTTCAAACAATACAAATGTGGATTTTATTCACTCTTTGCGGTTATAGAGTTGTCACTTGTTCTCGTATTGATGTAAAAGAATATATGGCGATGTTTTAGTATAAGTGAATTTAGATTACGTTATTACTTTTGGGACCATAGATGTAAATTTTCTATGAAGTTGTCAATAAAGATAATATTTTGTTTATGGTCCAAGTTACATGTCCAAATAAAGTGTTTGCTAATTGAACGAGTTAGAAACCCATAAGCTATGTTAAGAGGTTATTTCTATCATTAACTAATATGCATTAGTATACACGGAGGCAAAGGCAGGACACAGATAGTAAAGCGAAGACAGCTCAAATAAATAAATAGTAATTTTTGTGGCAATTTTTAATACTATATCCAAGTCCTTGCTCTAGCTATAGTACTATCTTTGTGATTTCATATAGTCTTTCTTACTTAATAATCTTAAGGATGGATGTTTGTTCGAGTTTGCCGCCTAAACATCTGAACAGATCTCGATTAAAGGCATAAATGTAGAGCATAGTCTGGTAGAACGCATAGGCTACTTACTTGTTTTTTATACCACGCTAACGGATTCGCGGGCGAAAGCAAATTTGCTATATTTTTGTACAACCGCTTACGCTTCTAATTTGTGGCAAGAAATGTACATACATTGAGCCACACGTGAGGCGGCAGCGTGGGCGCCCGAATAAACATGTCAGCAGTAACGAGCGGCCCTCGTAAACCAGGCTGAGCTATCGCATGAGTCTAGTCTCAGGTTCAATGCCATTATTGACACTTCTTTGTTTCTAAGGTTTGTTTCTAGATGTATTGTAAATACTACATATCATCATCATCATCATCATCATCATCATCATCACCAGCTCAGTGTACGTCCCCACCGAGGGGCAATGCTATACGTAGATATGCAAGTTTTAATTTATATCGAAGTTAAAAGCGATAGAATAGTACCAATTGATCCGTGGTCGAAATTCGACATGATTTTAAATATTTAACTCTCGTTGAACAGTAAGAAGGGTACACCTTTGATTAAACTATCGCACAACTGTTGTGCGATTGTCGATTGTTTCGCAGCCAATACAACAATTTAGTTGCACAACTAAAAAGCGAGTAGTGTAACCTCCATATAAGCTCAAAGTATCAAAGCGCGACTAAACAGTTGTGCTATAGTTTAGTTAAAGATGCGGGCTCTTATATTTGATGGTTTTATACTTCTTCGACAAATCCGTGGCCGCAATATTCTTGAAAAATCCTCAAGTTTTTACTTCACCGCCTGTATTATAAAAGATATTGCTAGTAACAAGATTGTCGCGGAGGCATGTAACAGTACAACAGACGAACTCTCGTAAATTTTTCACCGACGACGTCGTGTAGAACAATGGATGACCTCCGCGGATTGACCGATAATCACCCGATAGCAAGGACTTACGCCTGACGCGCTCAATAAATCCACAAACGGCCGTGTTGTTCTCGCATTGTCGGAGATAGCTTATCTTTTACTTATTACCTTAAATTAGTGCCGCGTTACATGCTTGGAAATGTTTCAGGCACCTTGGGAAACTGGGAGGTACAGTCGCGTGCATTTGCATTTTGTTTAATACTATAAGGATCTACGATGTTCTTTTTATTGAGACAAAAGGACAATATAAGGTACAATCGCGTACATAAATCAAAAAACCAGTTTGCAATAATTTCAATAGAGATTATGACTACAAATGTCTCCGATCAGATTAATTATATCATGTCCGTCTGTTTATAATTCTGTTATGTATATCAATGTCTGACCTTTTCGATCACATTTTTTATTAATTATCTCATTAAAATGAATCATAGGCGTTGAGTTGTATAGACATGTGTATACGATTGTAGGTGTATGTTGTGTGACAAGAAATATTCATTTCAAATCTAATAAGTTTAAAAAAAAATGCTAAATTGCTAATGAAAGTTTTAATTCTTCACTAATGTCCGATTCCTTTTGTACGTATATTAATAACTAGCTGTTCCCATGCGACTTCATCCGCATAAAATTGTGAAAATTTTATTCTGTTGGTTACGTGTCTCAAATTATGAATTGCAAATGTCAAAATGACATGACATTATGACATACCATGGCAACCTTGCTTCCTTGATGTTGGCTGCAACTTATGGTCTCTTTCCCACATTAGGGTTTTTGTCCGAACTATTTACCCCTAAGTTTAATGGCGTGAAATATATAGCCTAAAGCGTGACGTAAATGTAGGGCTTTTTATTAGAAAAAGATTTTTCAAAAATATGCTGTAATTGCTGACATCTTAGGCAACAAAGAAGTGTGTGTTTACGCTTTATTGTAATAGTATAGAGTATAGATACCTCAAGAAATAACTTTAAATTTAAGTTGCATATGTAGAGGTTTTTATTTATTAAATAATGTATACTTGAAAAATGATTAACTTTTATTATAACGGCGTAAATAAGGCTTTAATAGCCCATGACTCTCGTTATATTCTGACACGAATCAGAGAAGTCAAGCCGGGTCAAGGCTCGCGCAGTCAATAGGGTCAGCATCATTGACATGTTTGATGCGTTACATAACTCACTGTCAACTTCTAATGTAGTCATTTTTATTTAAGGAAACTCTAACGGGATTGGTTATGCAATAAGGAACAAAGATGGGTCGCCTGGTGTTTTGACCTGTACTGGAAGAAATGCTGATATAATTGATTTAAGGAGATTGCACTCTTTTATACATACTGTTAAGAAGAAAATTAGTACTGCGCTGTAGAATTGGCGCAACACTAGATTATTGGCATAAACGTCACATCTCTAACTGACAGCCGTCAATGTCATTAGAAGGATTGATATTCGCGCGCGATCTTGAGTCCTGACGAGAAGTGTTGCTCTGAGTTTTAAACGGTAGCATCAATTAAATAAATTGTTTAAAAATACATATGTAAACTTAGCCGATAGTAAACATTTCGCTTCTATCTGGATCTCCAGTAAGCACTGATCTCTATAAATGGATAGGACTTTGCTTAGAAATGACAGCTTTTGCTTGCTTCCAACTTAAATTCGCGTGATTACGTCAGTCTCTGTTGGTTCCAATCCTCACCACCTCTGCCAACTGAGTACGGCAGCGCTAAAATGGCGGATTTCAAAGAGGCACAAGATAATATGACTGTACATTTGTACATAGATGTATGTCGAATAATTTGGAATACGACAGATGATGTAATGAGGAAAATGTGGATGAAACAATTCACAGGATTATATTTGTAAGATGTTTTTATATCTTTATATTATTTATTTAAATAAATGTGATTGAAAATGTAAATCTATTTTTTCAAGCCGAATTGTTGCGAATTACTGTAGTTAAGAACGTTCAAATGCATTTATTTGCCACAAATATTTGTCTCGGTGTCCTTATTTCTACTAATGTTATAAAGAGGAAAGAATTGTATTTTTGTATGTATTTGATTCACGCAAAAACTGGGCCGATTTTAAAAATTCTTTCATCATTAGAAAGGTAATTTACCTGTGAGTAACATAGGCTATATTGTGTGTTATTTTTTAATTTCACGCGGGCTAAATTGCGAGCAACAGCTAGTTCCTCTTTATAATGCGTCCCAGGATGTTTTCTAGATCGTTCTATTCATTTTATCATCACAAATATTGTAAATTCTGATGTGTTTATCACCTTTTCATAATATAAGTTAAAGGTCCGATGTTTTCACCGTGCGCTGCTCGTGCCTGGCCACTTGCCAAGCCGACCGGTTGCCAGCTTGTCTCGCGATGACGCGTGGATTAGTTGACTAAAGGGTCACGACCGGGTCATGCGTACTTCTGTGTGTAATCCTGTGAACACTGTTAACGAACATTGGAGTTTTATACTCGACTGATATTAAAGTAATGTGTTAATTCTGTTGTGGCCTCTTGTAACTTTAACTGTTGGTAATTTTCGATTGATATTTTTTCAAGAAAATCGTGGTACATTAAGGTTCATTTGAATAAGAAATCCTGCTTATTAAATACATTGCATAGGAATAATACAGTTTATAGTACTTGATAATAATTATGACTTTGGAGATTAATTTTGCCTTTTTTTCCTCACAGTTATCCAACACAATGCAATTGTTTTTATCAGACAAACGTGACCGCTGTGTCGTTGTGTGCGTGACTCCGCGATAACTGCATGACCTTATAGTTTAGGGGTCGTGGTGTTATGACTTACAAGTCAGAGGTGCTAATAACGCTAATGTGTTTGTTACATTTGCCGGCACTACGCACATACTCAGTACTAACGTGTTAGGAATGCTATAAAATGTCTTATATCTAATGGAAAATCGTAGTTTTTTTTTAAATCACAAAGTGGCAAACGAGCTAGCGGCCAGCTGAATCCGTCAAAGTGACGAAGCGACTACTGCCCATAGACATTTGCAATAGCGGATGCGTTACCTACCCTTGATCGACGGAGTAGACGCACTTAAAGAGGATATTTCCCCTTCCCATGCGTCTCCTGCACCGTCAATACGCGTTCCCTTCCCATCCTTTTCGTATAAGAAAAAGGGTGGTAAGGAAAAGGTACTAAAGTTGGGCAAAAAACAATACTGGAGTTGATAGGTACATTTAATTGGCTTTTATTTTACTCTCAAAAGTCACAAAAGTAAATACGTTTGTTATTCATAAATACAGAGAAGAAGCGAGTCTATTCTTGTTTTTGGCGACGACGTAACTTTAGCATTGTCCCTCATTGCAAGAAATCAGAACCGAACCAAAACTCGTAACAGTTTTGCATGATAAAGACTGCCGATTTACAACAGAGGCGCTAAAATGCCGCTTCATTTCTTACTTACCTTTAGAAAAATTTACACCATTTTAGATTTAAAAATGAATGTGAAATTTATGTTAATAAAATTAAAGTTATGAATGATGATTTTAAGTTAGAGAACCGTGCTGATTTAATAAAAAAACTAACAAATTTAATTTTATCAAAGTATATTACAATTTTACTCGTATTTGCACAATTGTGGAATATACGCTTTTTCTATTGTACTGTTTCTAATTCTACATAAGTTATGTGCGTGGTAGTTGCTTATTAGATTTACATCTGTTAACTGAATCAATGTTGTATACTACGTAGGTTACTTACTGTTCTACATAAGTATAGACAGTATTTAATTAGACGAAATGCCGTGAGCGTCATTTTAACGCCCCAAAGTCGGAGTGTCGTGCGTCAAAGTGGTGTTTATTCATTGCGGGAGGCTTTGTCCTTATGCTAATGCGAGTGGTGGCCGGTCACCGCTGCGACCTGCTCGGGATCGAAGGTCACTTGTAGGACGGACACTCGACGCGCTCTGTAGGCGATTTCTATAGAAACACGACAATTTATGCAAACGATAATGAACCTTATAATAGAGCGTGTTATGTCGTCACTGTTTTCATGTTAACAATGGATTTTTGAGACGTTTTGTAACAATGTTTCTTTAATAAGTATTTAAATATGTTTTGTGATATTAAAATATAGTAAATTTACTTTTATAAGGATTTTCTTTTCATCTTTATAGGACCCTTGAATATATCTATACTAAAGTTGTAAAGAGGAATGATTTCATAAATTCTTTCACCATAAAAAAGCTACGTTTAACATAGGCTTTATTTTTTTATTATTATTTTTTTAATATCACGGGGACGTAGTCGCGTTAAACAGCTATATTTTATTTATAAACTTTACTAATACTAAAAAAAAACAGAATAATGTCATAGAATTAAACAAAATCAATGATTTTTTGTGATACATCCATAACAGAGTTATTAGCGTGAAGTTGCGTGTATAAAATTACATGTTTTTCATAAATCACAATACTAGATTGTTACTTGTAACGTATTCATAGGTAATATTCATGACTAATTACGAGACGTAGTCGCGGTCATAACCTAGTTAGCGGAGAAGAACAAAAGGCATCGCCCGGCGAACCTTGGCCCGACCTCCGCGCATCCTCGCTCCACATGCCCTATTGTTCTGTTCCGGACGCCACTGGATACTAAAATATACTATGAAACTTCGAGAACCTTCTATGCTGTATAAGAGAAAATCCCTAAGGTGTCGCTTTACCGTTTATCTTGGAGGTATGAAGTCAAATGAAGATCGTATTTTATCGGAGTTCCGAGATTGTATCGTATACTAGCTGTAGTTTGCGACTTCATCCGCGTGAAATAAAAAATATAGCCTATGGTACTCACAGACAAATTACCTTTCTAGTGGTGCAAGAATTTTTGAAATCGGCCCAGTAGTTTTTGAGTTATTTCAAAATATACAAAAATATAAATCTTTCCTCTTAAAAATATTAGTATAGATATAGATAACTGAAAATGTGTGACTCTTTAAAGCAAGTTGCGGTATCCAGTTCTCTTGTAATTTCCGTGCTAACAATTCATAAGAATTTTAAGGTTAGAAAACAAATCTTAACTATTTTCCAAACGCGATGTTGCTTAATATCTCCGTGACATTTAGTATTTAATAGTGATAAAGGAGATGCATTGCTTCCTGTAGTACATTTATTATGATTACAGTCCTACCAAATGAGATGTACGCAGTGATTACGAGAAAATAAAGACGTTCGGACGGCTCTTAATTAACTTTACGTCTGATTGGTTTCGTGTCGGATAGTTTAGTATTCATCGAACAAAAGTAAAAACTATTCAAATGATAATAAGAGCTATTATCGATTTTGCGCCTAACGTCACTAATCTCGAAGGCGATTTAACGAACGTTGCGATGACATTAATCAAATTAATGATTGAGAATTTGATATCATCATTAATTGGGTTAAGAATATCGTTAATGTCGAACAACTATTGTACGATGCTATTGTTGCGTTTGCTGGATAGATACATCAATCATTATAATGAGATTTCGACAATGAACGGTGTGTTAATTGTATACGCAAATATTGGTCAGTGGTCATGTAACATTTTCCTTTGCGGCAATTGATTTTCTTTATCTTGTACTGTTACTGTTGACACTGTCGAAAGTTATGGAAGGCTAAATTCTACAAGCATCATATCATCATCATCATCATCATCATCATCATCATCATCATCATCATCATCATCATCATCATTATCATCATCGGCACTACAGCCGCGGTTGGGCACAGGCCCACCACCAAATTTACTGGACCAGGCCCAGGGAAGGTCCAGTAAATTTCTCTTATACAAGCATCTTATAAGCATCCGTAATTTCCTACAAGTCGATTTTAGTTTTTGGTACTGAATTAAACATTTCAGGCCACGATCTTTTCTCTAATCAATTAGATCTTATTGTAAGTTAATAGAGTTGTTACATATCTCAATATTAATCCGATTATCAAGTTCCAATACTTTTAATAACTCGTGACTGTGGTTACTGTAAATTTGTTCAAACATGTCTTCCTAGTTACCCAGAACGTTGTCATAAAACCGCTGCAGCCATGACTTCCACTTAACCGTTCGATTCTCCGTTCAGTTAAATCACAATCGTATTGACAACAATATCGATTCTACGAACACGAGTTGATTCGTGAGGTCTCTATTAAGTGAAATAGTTTTATACTTCATGCATTTGTTGTATACCTTTATATCTGAATGTTTTTAAACCTATTAGATTAGTATCTATACCTTTCTGTTCACTAAAACGTTATTCTAACGTAACTAATTTCTTTTAATTGTTACTGTCTAAAACAAGTTTTACATGTTAGTAGCTACAATTAATTACACATAGTTAAAGGTAATATGGCTATAATAGAGCTTAAGTATAGCTAAGCTAGATTTCGCATCTAGTCTAATACACTCACATTACAAGCCACGCTTTCAGTAGACCTAATAAATCATACAAGCAACCGGCAACCGCTTTGATCTGCCGTTACCTTCGACCCTATCATTAATTTCATACGTACAACGTCCACGTTTAAACATTAATGAATTACTCCTAAGCGATTTTATGTAACGTTTACTTGACACATGATTAACATAGGGTCGGCTTTGATTTGCTGGTATACCCTGCCCCTCTCTTTCCTCAACTAGATAGGCGATAGAGGGGTAATGAAGAATCGATCGAAGGGTCTTCTTTCGTAAGTCTTCTGTGGGGTCTGGTTAGTGAAGAGTTGATGGTTTGTATTAAAATTACCGTATGAATAATACATGCTATTTGTTTTTATTTATATCGTAATTGATATGGTTTTAACTTACAAATGTGTTACAGCATTAATAAATAACAACACGCATTAAATGTAATGACGTGAAGCAATTTGTGATAATTTCGGAGATCAACATTATTTTTGGCACTTGTCTACATGTCCACTTTAGTAATTTAAATTGTAACAATATGTAACCTTAGTCGATACTTAACTAATTTGGTAATTACTTTGGATGATAACAGTATACGATTCAATTTTTGTTTAGTAAAAAATAGTAAACTAGAAAGTGATTTGAAGTCAACTGATTTCGCAAAAATAGTAAGCGACCACTGCCTCTAGAGTCTCTAAGATCTCTAAGTTAGTGATCTTTTGCCTACCTATTGGACAGAGAAGAGGTCGTACACAAAGAGGGCAATCCTCTTCCTATGCGCCACCTTCCTTGTTGAAACCGATTCCCCTTACCGATATTTCTCAACAAGTTCTTTACAACTACGATAACGAAATTGCAAGAGCTCTCCGTAGTTAGTATCCATTCATAATACATTTAGGTTCAATCGTTACCATCTAAAGTCGTTACAGTGTACCTAACAAGTAAATCGATTTAATAGTTATTATATCAAATAGCTCGTGTGCCCAGTAATTGATTGTGATACTTGAACCTGGTGTTAATACTGATGATAAAGTTACCGCATTATTAATTATTTTTGCTCGAAGATCTATCAATTATCAAGTATATCTCTTGGTCTACTCGCTTAGACGTCAATATCCTATATTACTATATGGCCAAGCAATTACTTTGTAAATTGTATATTTTTACATTATCATCATCATCATCCTCCTTAGCCTACTCCCGTAGGGTCGGCGCATCGGGTTTTTGTCCTCCAAATAACTCTATCATACATATGTATATACTCGTATATGTATATTTTTACATTAATAGAAATTGAAAGGTAGCCTTTTTTAGGTTAGGTTTTCGGTAGATTTGTATTGGCACATGTGAATTCGAAGTCATCCGATTTTTATCACATCTAGCTGTAAAAGTGAGCGATAATTATTCAAATAGATTAAACTGTCCCATGTATTTAATAAAGTAAATGTAGTTTTGTTATTTTTCTATTAAAATAGCAACTATTAATTACATTCAAAATCACCAGTTCTAATTAAGCTACGTTGTATACCCCTTTGTTAATGTAAATGACAGTATACAGGATGTTTGAGAAGTCCGCCCGGGGCGCGGGGGACAGGGGGCGCGACGGGCGCTGTGCTGATAGCGGTCGCCGTCCGCCGAGTAATTGCCACCGCTTTCTAAACCGACTCGTATACAGCGCGATTTCAAATCCGCGAGACCCCCGCATAGCTGTTTAGAATCCGGGAATAGAATCAGATGTACCTGGGTGTTACAAAGGTTAATAGCAAGTCCATTATAGATAATATTTTGAGATTACGCCAAGGATGCGATTCAGTGGCATAATGTTAGAAGGTTAAGCTAAAGAATTTAATATCACTTAAAGATTAAATGATAATAAGTTGTAATCTGAACCGGTTTTTAGTTTTTCTTATCCTTCCTATCTTTTGAGGGTGTTGTTGTTATTATTTTTGGCATATCGCAATTTTTTAGTAATTACAGCAATAAATGTTAGAGGTTATTTGTTTTGTAGTCTTTGTCATGTATTGTTATGCTTTTTTCATGTAAGTTCCTCAAACAATTTTGTAATTATTTTGTGGGTGCTATTTTAACAATACTTCATTAAACAAATACAGTATTGTAGCGTTCAGTTTCTCGCCCAAAACTTAATGGTTGTCAAATCTGATTTCTCTTTTTGATTTGGAACACGCTGTATAATGACTGTCACCTGGACGACTTGCGTGTCTTCTCTAATGGTCGTACAGAAAAAAGGCTCAATTGCTCGCAATTGATGAGTGCAGCCGAGTTTGCGAGCGATCTCGGCGCACGACCGCGACACCTGGCGCGCAACCAGAACACGCCTCGCGGCCGCCAACCGCCATAGACACGCCACCGCCACAGATTAAGTGACGGCAGATGGTACACTTCTGCTTGTGAAATTAAATTATGTTTTTGCTTTTGGTTAGGTTTGAAGTAGGAAATTAAAACTTCATTAGGCATTCAGTGAATTTTGAATTTCAAATGTGTTTTCTCTATAGTATTTCTTTACTTAGGATACTAGTTAAATACTAAACAACTAACATTAATTAAAAAAACGATGTAACATTTCTTTTATAAATGTACTATTGCAATTGAAGTACGGTGATCTAATTTTGAAGATTATTTAATAGAAAAATGTTTTTTTTTTGTAACCAAATTATCACAAACACATCTCTATCAAAATGTTTAAAAAGATACGGTTGTCTATTTTATCTGTGCTAAATGGAAGCGTGCAGCGCGGGCGTGGGCCGCCGCGGGCTCGACGCGTGCGCCAACCGCTCCTTTGAAAATGGAACGCTTGTTCGCTGTTTAAATTCGACCATTGTCACGGAATGGAAATTTAAAAATAAACTTAATTGTGGTATCAAATGGGCACCTTCTCTATTTCAGTAGAAAGTAGGGTAGGGCTGTCTGATGTAATTTGCGCTTAGATTGTGTGTAATTTCAATGGTCTGAACATTTCATTGCGTTGCATTATCTAAGCATTTTAACATCAAAGCATAAATTTGCTAATTTTATTTTTAAAGTGGTAATGAAAGATTTTATGCGTACAACTGTAGTGTGTAAAAGAAACAAAAATTATTGTTAATCAACGTATTCACCGTAAACACTGAACCACATTTTCTATAAACACCTCAAAGTTTTTGCTCTTTTTACTCAGTAACCGACCGGTACTACGATAATGAGTGTCAATGTTTTGCACCGAGAGATATCGCTAGCACAACAGTGTAATAACCTCCGAAACGAACAGCATCCGATGAATTATCTGAACCGTAAAATATCGATTGTAACGCTCTGACCGACCCGCACCGATTTTCCGCACCCACAGCTTTGACGATTCGATGAAAAACAGATACGAAAATCGATCATTAATCGAATAAAAAATGTCTTTTCTCACTTTAATTTGGTAGTTGAGATGATGTTTTTGTTTAAATTTTTATTTTAGAATCGAAAGCAAAAACTACTCGTCAGTTCATTTCAGTTCAATCGTATCGTGCACGTTGTAATTTGAATAAACTTGGACCAAATTATTAAGAAGATTTTAACCATATCCTGTTCAAATTGTAAATCATAATGTATTAGTTCATCGTCTAATGGCTAATAAACCGAATAGTTGACTATAGTGTTACTTCCGGTAATGGTTTTACCTAAATCCGTTATAGTTCACAACCAAAAGTGTTTAGTTGGTTTCATCATGTGGAAACTATTAGTAGTATCCATAGCCAGTATAAGAAGGTCCGTATACAGTGGTATGTTCGTTGTAGGCTAGTGCGATGTTACGGTGGGCGGAGGCGCTGCCGGTGTGATGCTGGCCCCGCTGTCGCGCCGCGATCTGGACGCAGAGGCGCCGGTCGTCTGGCCAGCCTGGTGCTATTCAGGTATACACCACTTATCTTAACAAGAACTACGAATGTAGTTGTATTTGTAAACACTCTTTATGTCAATAACCAATGTAAACAGTAGGCGTAACGTCATTGAAGGATTTTAGAGCACTCTGTATACCACCTAAGTAATATTCTATAGTTAGATTATGCACATCTCTTGAACTTTTTCATTTTCTTTAACTATAGTAAGTAGGTAAATATTAATTAAAACTACACACCAATAAAATATTTTGGTATTTTCAACGTGTAAACTTTTTTAGCTCTGGTTATCAAAAAAGGTGGTAATATTTGTTACGCAAACGACGTTTGAAAATTATCATATTAGTTACTTTTGTTTAAGCAATTACCATTCTACATTCAATTAGAGATACCTAGTTTAAAGGTAGGCAAGTAAAGTTAGGTCTGACGTTAACGGGCGTCCATTACACGGTAGCGGTCGTGCAAAGGTTCGCGGCGAGTTACAGGCTGCATAACTAGCTGTGTCGAGGTGGGTGGCGTAGCGGCAGGTGCATTACCATACATCCTCCGACCAGACCGACATCACGACCAACTTTTTTCGATCGTACTATACCCATTAGCGATCTCTTTCTTAACAGATTTTCGAATTAGAATCGGATATTTAGTTGTTAGTGTGTTGATTAAAAAGTTTACATCTATAATTGTGAAATAAATACTTGCAGTACTCAAAACTTCCTCTAAGAGTAATTAAAAAGGTACTTTTTCTAGTAACAAGTGTAGCCACAGTATGATAGTCATTGTCAATGTAGCTATCCAAAAGTGAAAAATCGTTTCGGTAGTTTTAAAGCCTATTAATACAAATAAATCTTTCCTCTAAATAATATTAGAAGACCAGAACTTTTTGACATCTAGATTTAATTAATTTTAATTTTAAAACCATTAACTACAACAGTGATTTGGCCATAAAAAAATTGGTAAAGTGGCCTGTGCCCTAGTGCGTAATAAAAAAAAATTAAATCATCAAATGATTGTTGCCGCAATCTGTCAAAATGATGAAGATATTCCCGCTCTCGACTTTCTAAGTGGACAATTTAGAAGAAAACGTGCAGTAAGTTAGTTACCGCCAATCGCAGTGGCAGCGGTAAATAAAAAGGCCGTAAAGTCGCAGAGTAGATAATACACGTGATGTTGTCATTACCCTTGCTGTATCGCGTGACAGGTACAGTTGACAAGAAAGTATCTCGACATTCCAGAGTAGTGATCGACTTTAGTTGTAAATTGATCAAGTGTAATAATAAGGCATTAAAATTTTACACTGAAATTAACGAGAGAAGTACGATTGCACGAAACGAATAAAATCTTTGAAATGTTATAAAACTTCGCATAACAATTAGTAAAAAAAATATTAAGCAAAATATTAAAATTGTTAAATGAATATAGTTAAGTAATTAGTGATACAAGTTAGAAAAAAACTTATTGGTTTGCAAATCACAGTTACAATTTACAAAATTAATTATGAAAAGTACCAAAATGTTTCATGCTGACTGTACATATTTGGAAGCCGCGATGGCTTGTGAAATTGACGGCCGGTCATTTTTGTTGATTGCTTATAAAGAGTGGAGATAGTAAAGCTTGTCGTACACGAGATTGAAACAATTACTGAATCAATTGAAGGTGTTGAACAATTACAGCAATCATGTCAGACAGAATGTCTGTACACATTATTCTTGTGCATTACGTCATAAACAATCAGTTACTATATAACTTACTAGCTTTCGCCCGCGACTCCGTCCGCGTGGTATTAAAAAAAACAAAAGTAAGTAGCCTATGTGTTCTTCCAGACTCTGCTCTAC
Source organism: Papilio protenor (assembly GCA_029286645.1). Taxonomy (NCBI): domain Eukaryota; kingdom Metazoa; phylum Arthropoda; class Insecta; order Lepidoptera; family Papilionidae; genus Papilio; species Papilio protenor. The sequence continues at coordinate 6,440,790 of JAGSMZ010000020.1, read as the reverse complement.
ATCCATGCCAAATTTCATCCAGATCCGTTCAGCCGTTTAGGCTAAAAACTCTAACAAACATTCATCCATCCATCTAAACTTTCGCATTTATAATATTAGTTAGATCACAACAGACACCTTGGCTTGGTGTTGCTAAGTTGTAACAAGTACTTCTAACTACAATTCACGATAGGTTAAGTTTACTATTTTAGGCGTTTGTCACATTATGGAATGTTATAAATGAAATTTAACAAGTTTCACATTATAAAGTATCTTATAAATTAACCCTTAATTAAATATTGTCCAGTGTTTCAGTCAACTAATTAAAAAAACTAGTTCATGTATATTTCATATCCAAAAATATGACTACTAAAAAAATATAGTTTCTTTTGCTACAAAAAGTCCGTCGAATTAAGGGTGTTGATGAGTTTATTTTAGCAAAAGTTTTATTAAAACAGAACTCTCATTCGGAGTACTCGAGTAGATATCATTCGATACGTAACCTACGACGTCACAAATCCAATACAACTTATATCGTACAGTATTCGCATATCCATAAACTACATCTTGTCTCCCGCTGCCAGTACTAAATCCAGCTTAAATCTGAACCAGTAGCTGTGCGAAATTCTCCTACGTCATCGCAGACATGCGATGGATTTACGACGGACCCCCATCGAAGATTGCTTCAATATTTATGAGAGTGATGGTGTTATCCTTAAAAGTATAGAATTCTATCAATCAATATGTAGCATATATTCATATTCATTTTCATTGCTCTCCACGATTGGAAAAGTAAAAAGTCAGAAGTGTTTTTTAGACAGGGTTTTAAAATTTATCTTTATATATAAATATGTAAACATTTAGATTAATCGTTTAGAATATAAGAAACGAGGTAACCCTTTATAAAAGTTACTTGAATAAAGTCTTGCAATAAAAGCTCGTAAAAAGGAAATAGCGCTCGATCTTCGACGCAGCATCTAAATTCGTTCGAACAGTCACGCTCCGGGCTCATTGAGATGCAACTACAGCCTTACGATATTAATATCAGCCCAACGGAACTAATACGCGCTGAAAGCATTAACATAATAAAACGATATTAGTAAATAGAAGACGATCGGAGTTTAAATGCGACGCATTTGTTACCCCGACCGCTTGCTGCTCACAACTCGCCATCTCACCTTCATCCGAGTTATCTTATCGATATTTAAAACCGATTCCGATATACGATACGATTGGTACTTAAGATTTTAATATGTAATCGATTTTACGGTTGATGTTAAAACTCGATTTGCGTATTTAATTAATCGTGAAGCTTTAAGCGAAACATCGTACATGCGACTTTAAGCATTTGTAATTATAGTTAATAGTTTTTCATGTTATCAATTATTTAATTAAAAATAAACTTAAGTCTTCGTTTTGCCCGTTTTCAGACTGAAATGTGAATACAAGAATTTGTTATATTAAAAGAACGTATGATAAAATTATATTACAAGTTTCTGTTGAACATTTGTTTTTTTTATTTTCGTATCTTGAAATGTATTTACATTTCGAAAGATATTTCTTTTAAGTTTAATTCATTCATTAAGAATGCGAACTTATCAGAGGTTTTAGTAAATACTGGAACATTTTAAATGCGTCGTCGTTACAGAGACAGTTTTATTTTAATATCAAAAATATACTAATTTTAATAAAGGTAAAGAGTAAAGTTTTTTTATTTACAATATTATGTTGTTAAAGGAATTGGTAATCTTTTTAAATGCCAATATTCAAAAGCGATAGTATGGTTCAAAAGTTTTTAACAAAAGGCAAATAATTATTTAATGACAAAACAATATTAAATTAAGCCAACCCTTAACGATAAAGATTTTATCGCAACGTACTGTAAAGGTACATAATTAGGCAAAGAGTCTGCTGCCATTAAAAGCATAAGCCACATTGAATAAGTATTAATTTAAATAAAGTAAATCCGCTTCATAACGATCCTTTCGTCATTCAAAACATATAACACCAAAAAGGGAGAAATTTATAGCTGAGATTGAAATTAATAAAAATACTCAATCGCATTAAAAAGTTAATGCTTGATACAGTTTTGGTATCTTATCCGATTGCGGATAAAAAAACTTCGTACGTTCGTTAACTGGGGCTTATTCTGATATAAAACGCAAACGACACATAAATGTTATTCCGTAACGATGGGGAACTCGAATGTAACCTTAATGACCTCGACCGAACCCGTTTACATTGAGGGGAAGTTTGCGCTCCTTTTACACGGACAAAAAGCTGCGGTTTCAGATGAAGTGTTTTGTTTTTCTTTTTTTACGGCCCACTGTATATTCAATGATGTACATATAAATATACATAAGTATACAGTCCGCTTAAAGAGAGATGCAACTTACGCATCGATAAAGAACGGCTCCTTGTCACGGAATCAACCCGTCAGAGGCAAAGTTGTAGCGATAAAGCCTTATTCAGATGTAAATCGCACTTCTAGATTTGTCGTATCTTACGATCCTTTTAACATATTAGTCTTATATGTTAAACAGAGAGAATCTGTAGATTTTTTGGTGTAAAATAACAGATTTGTGTTCTGTGTTGCTTACATTCGCATTACATTTTCTCCGTAACCAGTAATGAACTTTAGAAATCAATAAGCAATTATTGTCAGAATAAGACTACAAGTACAATAATTGTATGGACAATTAAAACAGCACAAGATATATAATTAGCTGTCTCGGATCATTCGACTTTATTGCTGTGCTCTAAATCGCTTTCACCAATGTGCTACAACCCTAACGTATTATTACATCGGTCACTCTTTCTCTTGAGATGGATTAATTACATTATTCGTTAGCATCACAAGTTACATTTCAGATTGAATAGCTTCGCCCGAACTAGAATCTACTACGTACAAGCAATCAAAATATATTATTACTAGCTGTTGCCCGCTACTTTGTCCGCGTGAAATTTGAAAGTTCAAAACTTACGTTCGCAACTTTTTTCAACCTATTACCAAAGGTATTAACTTAGTAGTAATCTACGTAATAACAGAAATCTACCGATGCAGGATTCCAAATTCCTAAGACCAGTAGTTTGTGCGCTGATTTTTCGGTTAGCATGATTGTTCGTGATATCTTCTAAACTATTAGTCCAATTTAAATACTGTAAAGGACAATTTTATTCTGAATTAAGTTCTCCTGATATTACTTTAATGGGCAATTTTATTAAATAATACTAGCTGTTGGCTCAATAAAAGTAAATAATAAAATTACTATGATAGTTTACTTTTTGCATGATAAATATATTATTAAAATTTACCAATCGAATTGAGAATCACTTCTTTTTGAAGTCGGATAAAAATAATTCTGCTAACTCATGTCCAGAAGTCGCAGCATCACGTTTACATTTTAACATATTCACGAAAAAAATCAGTTCACTTAATCGGATTGTAAACGATCAAACCGTAATTTATCATCGGCAATAACGAAATTTAAGTTTAATTACCTGAAACATGTCCGGTCGCTTTTATGCAATAAAAAACTGGTCCGAAGTTCGCGGTGACATGGCAAAGTATGGAAATGAAGAAATTATCGATGATGGTAACGAGCTGCCGACTGGTGGTATCGATAAAAACACTCCGCACTCATATCGACGTTTATGCTGGTTGGTAACGGTTGGCGTAAATTCAATACGTTATAGCCCCACACGGCTACGACTTTATTAACCGTAGTGATGTGCTCTGTTTGTATATCACTATTGACTCGTCTCGAATTATATCGATAACCACGGACACTATTATCGTAAATTAAATGTAACGGATATGACAGCCGTCGTTGTTGTGACGCGAAATCTTTCACCGTTAACTTTTATACGGTCCCGCAGTTGGCGGTAACGAGTTTCCAGTGTTACCATTAAAATTTTATTGAATGTTAGCCCAGTGTGCAATTAACTGCACAACTTTATGTTTAGTAAATTAGAGTCAGTGTTACCACATATCAAAGTTTACTGGCAATCAAAATTGGAATTGGATTTTCCAGCGGTTTTATAGTTGACCTCACGGTAACTTTATCTGGTGTTCAATCGAGAAACCGATTGCTCGATTAAGTGGTTGATACAAGTTTAATATCGATTGTTATCCATTTCTATACATCACTAATTTTAGCACTAATGCAAATAGTAGTCTAGATATAATTTGTACATGATTTGATAACCATTATCCTATGAGGTAGCCAGTTACTTAAATTCTGTACAATATAATATTTCTTATGCTTACAAAACCTTATAAATCGGTCCATTACAACATGTATGTAACCCACGATCATGATTTTACACGCGTGTCTTCCGCACACGAGGATGATTTTGGTTACATTTTAGATGATATTGTGTGAAATGGTCCCTAAAGCAAATAATAAGGGTTATTTGCTTTATTCAATTGTAACATAAACTTTAATGGTTACATAATTTCATTTGTTATTTAGTGTTTCTATGCTTAAAATTAAAGATGTTGAATTTTTACGACAAAGAAAATTTCGAGCACCAAATCACATTTTCTAAAAAAATCTCTGTATATGATCATAGTTTAAAAAACGTTAAATAAAACGTTATCAACTATATTACGTCAATAATCTTTATCTCCGAGGTCAGCAAAACTAAAGCAGAAACTGGCCAGTTATCAAAATAAACAAAGCTGGAGGTCATTACGTGGACGACGTTAAGGTGAATTTGCTTAACGCATTCACGTCGACTTGGACACGTATTATTACGGCGTAGTACGCACGCGACTATTCTACTTCACTATTAGGGTACGTTCACACTGAAATCCGCCAATGAAAAGATGAATATTTATTTTTCATTTATTATTTTTTGATCTATAAATAAGGCTATTGTTTATTAAAGAAGGTTATTGACTGGCAAGCTTCTTTATAAAACAAACCTGTAAGTAATCTAAAAAACTAGCGAACTATGAGAAGGACTTATCTATTTGTTGCTAGAATGTTTCTTTAGCGCCGAATTTATCTTACTAAAGAATGCGAGACGTGGTTCTAAATATAATCATCAACTTGCCCTTATCCCTTACGGAGGGTCGGTACAGTATGTACTGCTCTTCCATACATCTCTATCAGCCGTCATATCTGAATCCACTCCTTTCTTAAGCATATCCTCTTTCACACAATCCATCCATACTTTCTTCGGTCTCCCTCAATCTTTGTAGCCATCCACATTCAATCTTAACACTTTCTGGATTATGTCCCTATCGTCTCGTCGCATAACATGTCCATACCACGCTAACCTTTTGCTTCTCAAACGTGGTTTTAAAAATGAATAAAGAAAATGTTAGTGTGTAACAACCTTTATCATATCAAATCGTGGTATAAGCAATATGAAATGCACGCCACTATTGACTTAAATCCGTGTCAATAAGAGTGATGTTGACAGAAATGACTGGTTATAGACTATATATAGAAGTAGGTATGTCGCATATCGGACTGCGATGCTACGCATGATTTGATCTTAGCTATTGCTGTTGATGCCCCTTGTTATTAAGGTGAACGCCCAATAGTTTTCTTATTAGCGTTTTTCCCTTTATTAATTTAATTACTTCGCATAAATTATATGCCATACATGTGAAAGAGATTCTTGATCTTGACGTCGATCTGTTTTAGATGAAAATGTTACTACATACATACTTGCGTCCTTATTTTGAAAAATAGTCAAGTATGCACTTTTGAAAAAATGTTATCCTGTTTTCTGAGACTTTTTTCTGTATGTCCTTACATATATAAAGTGGCAGCATGTCATGCCTTTTGCCTTACTCATAAAAAAGGTTTTTTTTTGTATGTACCATGCAGAAACGGGCCTCATGAACGCTTGTTTTGTAGGAATTAAAATTCTTCTAGAAAGTTAATAATCCATAGAACAGTTTTAAGGTATGTGCAGATAGTTAATACGACATCAAACAAAAAATAAAGTCGTGTCTACATTAATGCAATAGGGAAGCGTTAGCGGGCGATTTGTTGCTTGAATTAGTCGCGCATAATCGTTTTGTGTCGCCACTAGCGCCCTGTAGAACCCTGTTTTAGTGACTAAACTAATCTTATACGCAACGTGTAGTCAGCCTGTATGTAGACAGAGAATTAGATAAATGAAACGATAGGATGGACGAAGTCAAAATACTATTTAAAATTAATTTTCCTAATTCTATCCGTATCCAAATAATATTGCATTAAGCTTTAATTACTACAAAGTTAAAACATTAAATAGTCTTTTGACAGCGGTAGAGCCCGCTTTAACATCTTCGCACGAATGGGTCGGCTCGCCCGGTGTAATACCACGACCACACAGAAGACAGGTGTGAAGTAGGAGCAATTCCGCGTTTCGTCTGATGAGTGTGGTGCCGGAGACCCAACTTTAATCCCTTTTCCTAGCCACCCTTTTTCTCATAATAATAGGATGGGAAGGGAACGTGGATTTGAGGGTGGAGGAGACGCATAGGAAGGGGAAATATCCTCTTTATGTGCCTCCTCCTCTATCGATTAAGGGTAGGCCACGCATCCGTTTTTGCGGATGTCTATGGTCGCTTCGCCATTTTGGCGGATTCAGGTAGCCGCTTGCTCGTTTGCCACTTTATGTTATAAAAAAAAACATTTCAATTTTTTCGTTAACAACAAATCTAAGTTAAATGTTGACGTATACAGGTGTGCGGTTAACTAGCGTCTATCCGTGTTGGCTAACATCGTATCGTGGTAATAGCCCCTGTACACCGCTCGCTGGCGGCTCTCTCCACAAATCACTATCATTACCAGACAATTTGGAAACGTGTTCGCACAATTGTTTGCAGCTGCCGCGACCTTATTTTTTTCTAAATGAGACCTTGATCACATACTATAAGAGATACTTTTAGGTCCGTTGATGAGTTATTGATGAAAATAAGGGTTTCTCTACCTTTTTTCCTATGAGTTATAAAACTATTTTTAGGACAAAGACCTAATACTTCTGTAGATTACGTTTACGTGTAAGGAATCCTTTACAATAACAATTATGTTAAGTAGAAGGTTGAATAATTTATTGATTTACATATTAACTTTTATCTGGTCTAGTTTCAACATCATAATTTTATGAAAACAAATCAGTGAATTAAAAAGATGATAAGTTTGTTCTACGTAAATTTAAGATTGACATGTTTACAAATATGAATGAAAACTATTAAGCTATAACGCCATGTAAAATTAAGCTATAAAGCCATGTAAAAATGCTTCATATTTGTTGAAATACTTTTTGGAATTTCTGTTTTTTTAATCAAAAATATTCTGTCAAAAATATTTTTGGCAAGAATGACTTCTTTTTGTTTTTTTACAAATAAATATTTATCAAATGGAGTAACATCATTTTTCCTTCTAAAATATAATTATCTCAACAATATTTTAAATATTTGTCTGTGGTAAGCCAAATTACTGTCGACAGAACCTTTAGTTATGGTTTCTTAATGTATCTTATTTAGTTACACGAATTTTGTATGCGGTCTCTCTCCGGCATCGCTCCGTGTTACAATTTTAACGACACACGTTAAAAAAGGTACAAAAATCATTAGAAAGTCGTGTTAATTAAGGTCTCGAAAGAACAATAAAAGCAACGGGTTGAAGTCGGCTTTTGTTAACGTCGGTTGTTAAATTAATTGAATTAAAGTAATTATAATCGAGTTCGGTATGAGTTCCAGTTATTTGGTACCTTTTTTCTTCGGTTCGCATTCTTGGTTACAGGGCCTTTTTATTTTAGGGATTCGATATTTGACACAGTTAATACATATTTTTTAGTTGTTAAATGCACATATTTTTATTGAGTACGGTAAAATAAAAATGTGTTGGTTGGCTCAAAGTTTACTCGTCTGGCCGCTAGGGGGCTTCAAAATATGTTATTGCTATTTAAATGTATGGGTTTTAAAAACTTACATGAGTATTAACAAAAAATATTTATTTTTCATTGTCTTTACATGTACTGGTTTCTGAAGATTTTTTTGAGGATTTTTTTTTACTTTTTCACGTGTAAAGAAATGTTTAATTAATTTTATCTTTTTTTAACTTCAGGTAAGCAGCAAAAGTCGAGCCAAGTTGACAAAAGTAATCTGGTGTTTCCTTTGGTATGTATGTATGAACATATATTACCTAAACTTTTTACTGTAAACTAAAGTTTCTATACTTTAAGAATATAGGTTTAGAACGCTTAATTATCATTTAAAATGGTTAATATTTAACTCCGTTCTTTAATTAGTTATCAGATAGACTATATATTATACTGACAACGTATTTAAACATAGAAATATAGTTAACAATGTATGAAAATTACACACATAAAGTAAGGAAAATAATAGTCGTTCCGATATTGAGTTCTAATTCACTCGCAAGTATTATGACTCGATATAATCCCAACAATACATAGCTTAATAGAGTACTCTGCACGAAATGGATTTAATCTAAACACATATTATAATTTTATATGATACTAGCTGCTGCTCGCGACTTCACCTGCATGAAATTAAAAATATAACCTATGTTACAGATAAATTACCTATCTAGCGGTGAAAAAATTTATAAAATCGGCCGAGTAGTTTTTACGTGAATCGAATACATACAAAAATCCAAAAATACAAATCTTTCTTCTTTACAATATTAGTATAGATTGAAGGAAGTTTGAGAGTAGCCCCAGTGGTAGAGGTAAGGAGTAAAAGGTGAGCATGATATGGGCATGTTATGGGGGATGAATCGCATGTAACAAGGAGAACGTTAGTTGTGAGTGTGGAAGGGTACACCGGTAGAGGTAGACCTAGAAAGAGAAGCCCTGACAAAATAACAACTTTATACTAGTTTTTGTTTCATACAAATAAAGATGTTTTATTATGTGTTTAATTTAGAATCATGCCACTATTAATGTGATTTGTTGATAATAAATTAAAATAATAACCTCAAAAGTATGGTCATAAACAACGAGATGCATTTAACAAGACTTCGCGACAAATTAGTTTTAATATAAGAGGTCCAAAGTGTCCGCGCGCCATTTGCATATTATCTAGGGGCCAATTAATTTTACACTATATTGCTGCTAATTGTTCTAATTTATACAGCAACCAGAAGAAATTTAAATAAAATTTAGTTAAGTAAAAATAAATAACATTGTTGCATTTATTACGGTAAATTTAAAGACGTTATTTTAAATTTTTGACCGACTTCCCAGAAAGGAGGTACTCAATTCGTCTGTATCTTTTTTTTTTAAATTAAATATAATGCACTCCATACACGTTAGGTTCTTAATGACTATTTGGATCTTACATACATAACCTTTTATGTGACAAAAATGTTTAGGTAAGTGCAGTAATTCAGGCTTGTATGTAAAAATGTCATGCAAAATCTAATGTGTGTGACCTGCATTATAATGAAATTTATAATTTAAAAGTTTAAATACTGGTCTATAAAACTCTATGCAAGGCACCAAATTGTGACTATTTCCTAAGCAATTTCCACGATACACTCCAGAAATAGACTATTTGTATCGTGTAAAATACACAATACAAAATGGTCTATTCCATACGGAAAGTGTAGACATTACCCGTTGTATACGTTTTGTTGAACCAGGAATTATATCGATAATAAAGCTGTGAACACATGTGACACTTTACTTTGTGCACAAGTTCCATGTACAGATAGCATCTGACGTTAATATACCGCCTCGTTTAGTCTTGTTTCTCTACAAGCGATATAATAGTAATAATTATTAATTACAAACAGTTGCTTTACCAAGATTACAATCGAATTATTTGTCACTTAGAATCAAAGGCCATTTTTATAGTAGATAGCTGTTGCTCGCGACTTCGTCCCCGTGAAATAAAAAAAATAATTAAAAAAAAACCGTACAGATGAATTGAGTACCTCCTTCTTTTGGGAAGTCGGTCAAAAATATAGCCTATGTTACTCATTGATAACGTAGCTTTTTAATGGTGAAAGAATTTTTAAAATCGGTCCAGTAGTTTTTCAGTTATTTCAATACGTATAAATATACAAATCTTTACTCTTTATAATATTAGTATAGACTAGCTTTCTCCCGCGACTCCGTCCAAGTGGAATTAAAAAAAAACAAAAGTAAGTAGCATACGTGTTCTTCCAGACTATCCTCTACATCTATGCGAAATTTCATCGAGATCCGTTCAGCCGTTTAGGCTACAAACTCTAACAAACATTCATCCATCCATCAATCTAAACTTTCGCATTTATAATAGATAAGATAGATGATGGTGAAGATAAACTACACAAAAACAAACAAATGTTTATAATGATTGAATTTATGTTATTAGTAGTAGGTGATTTTCTATAGGTCATTGAAATGTGCGTGTGTGTAGAGTTCCTTACGTGTGGCTACTGTCACCCGTGTCCCATAAAGCTACGTATAATTGAAGGCATTTACAATGTGTAAATTGCTATAACGCCATTTTACTGCGCCTTCATACTTAACGATAATTGCCTGAAGATTAATTTAATTTCTGCTGACAAACCCTTTAAATGTCATTAAATAATCTAACAAATATAATTAGTCATTACAGGGTTGTTACATTTATAGAAAGAAATAAAAGGTATCTACAGACCACAATTCAATTTTCCTTTTTTGCAGTTTTTCCTTTTATTCCTAAACGTGACAACATAGTGCATTAAATATATTAAGTGTCCTACACACTGATTATTTTACTCTAGTAATTAGGATAGGATAGGATTTTGGATTAAGACCTCTTATTATTAATTTCCCTTTGTCAAATTAACTCTTAAATAAAAAATGTAAACACTATAAAAAAGCCACATATCTTAACAAATCAACAAATACGAAGACATTTCTATTATTATAGTATCATTAAATTTCAATATTTATTGATATTAATATTTTTATTGACATTTGAATTGGACAGCCCTAGCCACGTCAGCACTGTAATGGGCTATACGTAGCAGGTGGTAACATTGTGTACTACAATATTATTCTATTGGAATCTTTTTCTTTTTAAACTTTGTCTCGGATTATCTAATGGATCTAAGGAAACTTGTCACAGACAATAAAGTTGTTATATTTCGATAAATAATTGAAGATCGTGTTATACGATTATAACACGATCTTCAATTATTTCTCGTAGCACGTATTAATTAGATTTTGTTTTTCTTGTAATTAAATATTACATGCTTTATTTTAATTGATTGTATTATGAACTTTGAAGGTACTTTCTCTAGATTTTAGATAAGTATTATATTGCAGTTAGTGTGTTTTTAAAGTTTTACTTTTGTGATACTCTAAATAATCACTTATTTATTACTATTTTCTTCTTAACTTCTAATAACAATTAACAGTTTTATTTATTGTAACTTTATTTAAATCAGCTTACAGTTGTAGGCTATTGTCAATTTTGTATAACCCATTGACAGTTACAAGGTTGAAACACAGTATCAATTAACAAACAATCATTCAAACAACCTCGATCGGAATGCACCGCCGGCCGCTATCCGGAATCAGGTGCTAAATCTTAAATACTAAATCAAAATCAATTCATAAACATATTTTGTCGCGCGAGTTACGTTTACATGCCAATTTATGTTTAGTATCGCACAACTGTGTAGTCACGCTTTAATTCCTATGAGCTTATATGGAGGTACACTACTCGATTTTTATTTGTGCAAAACAGTTGGCTACGAAACTATCGCCAATCATAGTTGTGGGATAGTTTAGTCAAAGGTGTGCGACCGCTCTTATTGGCGCATTGCTTTTAAACTGATAAGCAAATGTTTTACATAGACTAACGATGCAAACTTATAATCGATTAAGATATTACAAGTTCTATCTAATTTTCCCTACTCTGTGGTAACATGTTCTAGTTCATAAATCATTGGCCTGTCTAAATGTGCCTCCGCCTTCGTGTCCACTAATAGAAAAACGGTATTAGGTATTTTGCATCGATTTACATTGGATAATCGACTTTATTACTTTATTCGATTTTTCTTTTTGCTTAACCGATTATAACGATGTAATCTTATATTTAATGCCACTTGGAAACTGTTTACCATCACTTAAAGTATGCAATACATCTAAGTAGTTTTCTGCAGTACATGATTTGAACGAGATATTTATAGTGCTCTTTTAAACTTAACGTCGAACGTAAGAGCGGGCGCACATCTTTGACTAAGCTATTAACTATTGTGCGATTGTCGATTGTTTCGCAGCCCATTCAACTGTTTAGTTGCACAACTAAAAATCGAGTAGTGTGCGCACCTGCATTCAAGCTCATAGGAATCAAAGCGCGACTAAACAGTTGTGCGATAGTGTAGTCAAAAGTGTCGCGATCTCTCGAACGATGTATTTATAGTACTCTTTCTTCTAAACCTAACGTGGAACGCATACTAAACCAGTATACAAACCGTATTTCTTTTCTAAACTATAATTGTTTTAAAAAGTGTTTCTTCGACCGTTCATTAATTTAAACCTTTTTTCCTCTTTCGTGTCTTATAATTAATGTAACATATTAGAAAGATTCGTTAATGAGTTGTCGGGTGAGGGCAGGTCGGGGTCTGTGGAGCTGGAGGGGGCGTAGCGAGGGCCGGCCAACGCACCTGTGGTAGCACTCTGCCGCCGCCGCTCAAAATACTATATTAACGCGTCTTCTTTTATTTTTTAACCGCCGATAGCCGCGAGCTAAAGGTTACGACAGATACGGACTTGGACAATATTAATAAAAGCCAAAATTATTTAAGATTAAAACGAATAAAAACATTAGATGTGAAGGATTTGTTAAGCATGAAAGAGTTGTCCTCATTCACTATGAGATTCTTTCAATCTGCCGTTTAGTTTCCTAGCAGTTGTTAAAGACCTAATAGTACCAAATAGTAGTTTTATTCTTGTCTTAGACGTTTATAAGAAGAACATTCCTTCAACCCATTACACCCCTTTAACATCTTCGTGCCCTTTTCATGGCCCTCATTCAATGTGATTTTAAATATAAATAATTCCGTTTAAGTCATCAAGCTCGGTAGTCCGGACCTGTCTGACATCTTTCGGCATCTGGCCGGTCGGAGGCTGCGATCTCGCGATAGCCCGGGTCACTGTCCGCCGTACTGCCTCGCCGCCGCACACCGCCCGGCTCGACTCGCAGCCGCCTAACTAATAAGACCATGGGTTTGACAAATTGGGATATTCCAAATAAATAATTATTTTTAATAATTAATTTTTATTTTAAATAAGCTGGTAATAGAAAAGTAATATAAGTATCATTGATATTTGTGATAGTCCTAAACGCATTAACAATAACCATAATCGTACACATTTTCATAAAGTAAAACTTAATTAAATACTAACTTAGGCAAGTGAACTATGTTGGAAGACTATGCATTACTATGTACATTTAATTCTTATTACATAATGTTAAGATTAATCAAAGTGCAGAAAAGACTGACTTGAACTTAAAGTCAAATTATAATATTATATTTCATCTCTCTACTTGAACTATTTCCTGAATCAAATAATTCTGCAGTATAACGTGGTCACCCTATATAGATCAGGTCGCACGTCAGCCCGTAGAAACTGGAGCGGGTGTTGTTTTGTAATGTTTGATTACATTTCATTGAGGCTCGGCCACATGATAGCGGCCGCATTGCGACGGCGACGGATGTGAGGAAAGCTGGAACGGTATCCATTGATGCAGTTACAGAGGTCGTGACCCGGCTCGCATCGCAGACACCGGACACGATACCAACCAACTAATAAATCTTAATCGACAACACTGTTCTGACTTAAATAGTTCTACGAATATGTTCTGTTTTGTTTCGCAACTACACGAAAACAAAAGAACAACAAACGCATACTGGTCTTTTCAGCCGTACAAGAAAAGTTTTTTAAGGAAGTTTGTACAAACTGTTCCAAATGTTATAGCACAGATAAATATTCTATTGGTTTTAAAGTCAAATTCTAATTAGATGTAAATTAGGTTTATACTTATAGAATTTTTGAAATAAAGAACACCGGCACCCCAGGTCCCTGATTAAAAAAATACACCAGGGGAACGACGAGGACGGCAAAAAGGCCGCCCCAAAAAAAAGTCAAATTCTATGCGAAAACTTGAATCTTGAAGTATGATAACGTAAATGTAGAAGGTTCTAGAAGCTCGTGTTTCTATCAATGATCACACTCAAAATATTACTATGGCTTCGAAGTGTCAAGATAGCTCACAAAGAGGTCAGTTTAGTAGTTACTTTATAGCCACCTTTTGCGACCTCTACGCAACTCTCAGAACAACCAACGGGTATATTCTTGGACCTCAACCTTGTAAGCTGCAGATAAAATCTTTGTTTATCATCCGCTAGTAAAACGTCCTAGTTCCTTATCATAGTAAATTCTAGGTAAGAATAGAATTAGACTGTATTTTTAAACTTTTTACACCTTGACACTATTTTTTTCTTATCATTCTACTCTCTTTCTCTCTTTCCCTCTCTATAATCTTGTCATCGCTACCTTGTTTAATATAATTTAGATAAGGTATTATCTGACAGTGACGTCATTTTTAAGCTATCTGAGCCTCTATCAGCCAGTGGTGGGAGAGGCTCTAAATCTAGTCAATATGAATGTTTGAACTTTTTTCTGCAACTTTGGTAAGGCCCACTTATGTATCTCTTACACTTGATCGTTGCTATAATTTCTCAGTTAAGTTAACATAAATTTTTTGATTTATATTTTATCTAATATTAAAATGGAAGATTGATCCGAATATCCATGATCTTTTCAGTTAACCTATGAACCATTGATATTTAAGATATCTAAATGAGAACATTTGATCCATAAATTTGAACAACGTAAATATTAATGAAAGGAAACGAATTCAAAAAGATATAATTTTACGAGCATTATATGTACCAGTTAGGTATACATAATCTTTGATCAAACGTACCGACATCACCCTAATCAAACATTTATAAACGATTTCTTAAAATCAACACATAAATGATACGATTTATTTTGTTATGCAATGCGACTGAACGGATGTGCGCGGTCAGAGGTACAAGGTTTTTAAATTACGACTCCTAATTTGAAAGCAAAAAGAATCATGTGATTCATAGCTAGCTTCTTAAATTGGTAATAAAATATTCTAAATACCAATCTATTACAGTTATAAGAGTTAATTAAAACAAATATTCTATTTCTTTTTGTAGCATTTAATAAAAAAGTATTTTATTGCATAGATAGCGATTTCATATCGCCACTATAAGAAACCTGAACGAATTTATTTGGATCTTGTACCATTTTATCTTATTTTAAACTACATTAAATGTGGGATGGTCTATTATGTCACGTAAGTGTTAATAACATTTAGTAGAAATGTTACTTGCAAATTATACACTGATTTTTTTCTGTAATTGCCGGGCTCAAATTTATTGCTTCTTGTTTTTATAGTTAACACATACTATATTCGTATGTGATCTTTAAGTCGCAAAGCAAAGGCCACTCGCTCGATACAAACCAATTATTCGTAAAGCAATTTAATTACGTTTTATTGCTCTCGTTACAATACTTGTAGCACTGTAAATTAAGGAAGAAAGTTTAATTAGAGCGAAGTGTGTACCAAATATGTACCGTAAATATAACGCTGCCTACACACTTGCGTTCGGTAGCATATTTAACCTCAAATTATCACCTTATCAATCTAAATCCATTGAACAAAATTGTTCAATAGAATTGACTAATCTTCAAGAAGCTAAAAAGCAAATTTGATTTAACAAGACTATTCTGGGTTTGTTGACTAAGAAATGCAACTTAGAGTTTACACATTTTATAACTTGTCATTTAAAAAACAATTGTCTATAGTGTGTGAGATGCCTTAACTAACGAACTGGTTTCGAACGCCGATATCAATCACGTCGCAACCCAGTTTAGGTATGCATTGACAGTCCACACCCACAAATAATAATTAGACGGATGGCGGGCCCAGAATGTCAAATGTCGCGTAAATGTCAAGACATAAAAAGTCAGCGTTAGTAAGACCACTTTATTATCACTTGCTTCCGCACTTTTTTCGGTCACAGAAACAATTCAATCCAGTTTGTTTGCCATGAACTTTTGGAACGCTCTACTAGAAATCACCGATTCATACTAATATTATAAATGCGAAAGTTTAGATGGATGGATGGATGTTTGTTAGATTTGTAGCCTAAACGGCTGAACGGATTTCGATGAAATTTGGTATAGATGTATAGGATAGTCTGGAAGAACACATAGGCTACTCCATTTTGTTTATTTATATTCCACGCGGTCGGAGTCGCGGGCGAAAGCTAGTTGACTAATAAACAAAACGAAAAGAGGTACTTTAGATGATCAACAATTTGAAATTAAATTATCCGAGAAAGAATATTGTGATTTTTGTGAATAGACTTAGAATATTTGGGATTCTCATTCTACTAAAAAGACAGAACGCAGATTAGGAAATTGATAGGTACAAGTTGCTATAGGACCTTATTCAAAAGTACTATTTAAAAAGAGCGTCTCGGAGCGACATAGCATTGATTAAAATGCAATCAACTATAAGAGTGTGCACACCTTTGACTAAACTATCGCACAAATGTTTAGTTTCGCTTTGATTCCTATGAGCTTATATGGAGGTGCGCACACTACTTATTTTTTAATTGTGCATCAAAACACTTGAATGGGCTGCGAAACAATCGACAATCGCAAATCAGTTTTGCGATAGTTTAGTCAAAACTGTGCGCCTGCTCTTAGGCGACAGAAATGTCAACGTCTTGATTAACTGTGGGTTAGATTCCCGACTTAAAATATTCTTAGCAATATATAAACAGAAGAAATTAATTAACTGTGACAGCTTAATTGCTTTAATTGTATCGTATTATTAATTTATTCGTAGTGTTATGTACTGAACGTTATTAAACATTTATTTACATAATAATAAATGAATAGTTCTTACTTCCTTATTTAACCGGCGCCGTTTACGCTACTTGAAATTCATGGTAATAGGGAAAACTAACAAGCAAAACAAAATGTATAAACTTAAAAAAACTGGCC
The DNA here is from genome assembly GCA_029286645.1 of Papilio protenor. Taxonomy (NCBI): domain Eukaryota; kingdom Metazoa; phylum Arthropoda; class Insecta; order Lepidoptera; family Papilionidae; genus Papilio; species Papilio protenor. The sequence goes on along the minus strand of JAGSMZ010000020.1, from coordinate 6,423,738 downwards.
TAACGAATTCAAATGGCAATAAAACCTAAATCTGCATCTCAAACGTAAAACGTAAGTTTTATAAGAACCGAACTATTTCCTGAAGAAAGCCGCGGTAACATTTTCAATAAATCACAACCTCGATACAGAGTAAACAACAGACATCAGAGTGGAACAACTGTAATCAGATAAGCGATTACGGACGTACTCACAAGTGGAAGTAAGACAGTTCTGATATAGTTTTATGGCATCAAATAAAGGACCATTACAAGAGTATTACCCGCGGAGCGTGCGTCCACTACGGTGTCCGAGCAGGAAGTGACCGCGCGTCGATTTCTCCTTGCGCTGTGACGATAAATAACGCGGGTAGTTCTAATTCTGCGCGCCATATTTACGCGGCGAGTCGCGACAGACGCGTGGGCGACGCGCGACACGCCGCAGAGCAATCAAAACGCAATTGTACTGAGATATTGTCTCAAGTCGTTTTACCACCTCTATTCGACTTTAATGATCCTATGTTTAATTGTTTAATCTTTATTTCTTAAGGGTACGTTTATAAATTACGCGGAATAAAATTTATTATATTTATTATACAATCCCAAGTCCTAGTAAACACATATTAATCTGACGAAAAAAGGTTTTCCATTTGGATGCCTTTTATAATTGTCATAATTTAATTACAGAAAATGCCAAGTATAAAATATAACAGTATGTTAAGGTGCAAATGTAGTCTCTACATTACTGCATTACACTATACACTCGTAAAATCCCAGCAAAGTCTATTGTACGATGAAAGCAATCGACAACTTGTAGTATCTAAAGCAGCGAACACGGCGTGCTATTGACAAAATAAATGCAGAAATTGTCCAGTCTGCGTGTTATGTGCTCTGCGCGAGTCCCTCCGCGCCGGGAGACCTTTATCTAATAGACGGGGCCGGCTATTGTAGAATCAAGTGCTAAATTATGATCGAATCGTGTAAGATTTCATGAGAGGGTACATTTTGTGCCATAACTGAACTTTCGCTACGCATTGAGTGTTGATAAGGATCGCACAAATAAACATCAGAGATTTGAAATTCAAAATCTTCAATGGATATTTTATTTTGTTATGTAGTCATCATCATCATCATCATCATCATCATCATCATCATCATCTCCTTATACTACTCCCGTAGGGTCGGCGCAACAGGTTTTTGTCCTCCACATAACTCTATCATACGTCATCTCAGTCATTACTCCCTTTTTGATCATGTCACCTTTTACACAATCCATCCATCTCTTTCTAGGTCTACCTCTACCGATGTACCTTTCCACACTCATAACTAACGTTCTCCTTGTAACATGCGATTCATCCCTCCTCATTACTTTGCTATGTAGTACCTTCTGTAATATGCAAAGGAGTTGAGAATTAACTACACAACATCCGAACACTTATTACTCTTAGAGTAATGTTTATCGTAGTTAACAGCCAATAAAAAATGTTGAAGCACTCCTTAAACAATCATAATTTAGTAATAAAAGTTATTTTTTTAAAACGCTAATAACAGAAAAACAGATTAATCTGGAGATCCCTAGCATCTCCTAATAGACAGTACTAGGAGAATCGAAAATATATTCATTAAAGTAATTATTTTAATTTATTACATGTAAGTGTAATTAATCCTAAGTAAGAAACAAGCTAGCTACCGTACGGAACAAATATCAAACTGTCGTAGTACTACAGGACACAACCAGATGTCTGGCTAACGTAGGCGGCGAAGTCTCGTGGATTTATTGCACGAACTATTGTGAATGAAGCATTTACTTGAACGCACGGTATTACGAAACTTTTGGTTTTATGTTTAGATATTTTTTTATTGAGTAAATTCTAGATTTTAAACAATCGGCATTTGCATATAGATTTTCCTAGACTTTATCGTCCCAAATGTTAAAAAAGAGATGGAAGCTATTCAATTTTCAAATAAAAATATTTATTAAGCAATTTTGTCCTTTTGAAAATGCCCATCAGCTGTGAAAAAGTAAGTGAACGCTAATCTTGAGTGACATAAAGCTAATATGGTTACTAGAAATAAAACTCTAAGAACTGAGGCATAGGTCAATCGTTGACAATTTGATTGATACATTAAATTTGCATACAAGACATTTCTACAAATCAACATGTGATTCATAATGCCACTGGCTTAATTAGCGAAGCTTCTGACTCTTTTTATCGACGTCTTAAATTTATTTACGACCGCAATTACGTAAATGTGCTTCAAATACAGTTTATATATCAGAACAATTTAGAGTAGGTACTTAATAATAGTGAAAACTAGCATTCGGATGCTTGATAGAAAGATATCAAGCGCCAACAGCCTAATGGTTTGGGGTACGAACTACCAATCATGAGGTCGAGGGTTCGAATCCCGCCATTCAACTATTGTCGTGAACAATATCCTAGCACAAGCCTAGAGCTTAGTTGGATTGGTTAAAGGAAATATTAGTAAATTAACAAAAATCTACTAATATTTAAAAAAAAACATACGATTAGTCTATTTGATTTGAATGCATCTTTAGATAAACAGATGATCAGATGACGTCAATAAAATAGTTAAATACACAAGGGATATAAAATCAAATTAAAGAATAGATCCAGTCATAGTGAGACTGTGGCACATGTGTTAGTATAAAGTTGCATAATGAAGTGTTCTCTAATATCGTAGAACTTCTATTTTTCCAGATTTTAACAATATTATGTACTAAAGTTGACGCCAAATCAATGTAATCGGGGTCATTAAACACAAGCGTGAGCACATCGCAACAAGTACTGGAGCTATCGCTTTGAAGACAAATGGAATGCGCGGGCAACTAGTCAGCGACCAACAATGGACTGTAGGCGAACTGGATGGATTTGAAATATTTAGTGCCGCGTCCAATACCCGTCCAATACCGGATTACGAATTAGCCGATTGCTAATATATTGTTAAACAAACAATAAACCTGTCAATAGGTGTTAGGGCTGTGTTAAGTTATACATTATCGCAGACGAGCTGCATTGTAATGCATTTCAATTCAAACAACCTTTTCAGGTCTTTTGTGACAGTACTGGTGAAGCTAAACAGAATCTTCGTAACGCTGTCAGCCCTAGTGACTTCTATTGCTGGATTTAGATACTTCTGCCCACTTGAAGTCCCTACATGAAGTTTGAATGACTAAGTATTTTACAAATGATTATGAAAATTATTTAACTGATCTGATTTCAGAAAGATGTTCTCTTTAAAAAGATTTACGTCTTTGTATTCCAATGTATTAAAATAGGCAATGGCAATCACGGCATTATTAATAGGTATTGATAGGTGTTATTTTAATTTCGTTTTTAATTTAATTTCACTTTTGAAATTCACATTGTAACAAACACAAACATCGATGTACTAGAATCAAGATGTCATTGTTATCCCTCGCATCATGATGGTATTGTGTTCTCACAGTCTCGAAAAATAAATTAATCTCTAATTGGCTCGATCCTATCGTCCGTTGCACAAGCACCATCAAAATGTCGAGCCGATATAAAAATGTCACAGCCAATGACATTTCGGATCTTAATCCGGCGACGGGCTGCGGGAAAGTGATCGGGTTTGACGCACAGACCACAGACCTTCTCTGCTCCACTCCACTGGCCAATGTCGCCTCGCATGAAATGCTACACTCACATCCACTTACAACTTGTCTCTACCTGCGTCATCAATTTATTTTATTATTTTTCAGAAAGGTCAAAGATTGTGTTAACCGATCACATTATTTAGTCATATTCTACTAAACAGTGAGATACTTAAACATTTCTTGTTAATCTTCTTTCATCATAAATAGCGTTACTAAATAATTGTATAGAATCTATTCATCGATTGCTTATTTATGCCATAGACTAGATGTTGCTCCCGACTCAGTCCGTATTAAATAAAAAATATAGCCTATGTTACTCATTGAAAATGTAGCTTTGTAATGGTGAAAGAATTTTTGAAAATAGCCGAGTAGTTTATGAGTTATTTCAATACATACAAATATACAAATCTTTCTTTATAATATTAGTACAGATATCGGTGTTAGTATAGTTCTAATGCAAAGTTCGTAGGCAAAATATCAATGTTAATTTGGTTCGTATCGAGGCCTACGACACCCAAGAATGTTGGCGGTTGATCGATGAGCTATCTGTAATGCGGATCCGTGTGACGGATAGATAATTTATTCGTAAGCCGCCGTACAATCAGATACGGCCGTGGCTCAAAGTCGCCAGGTCGTCGTAACTAGTACGAACAACTTGTCACCGCTTGTTTGGGTAAACCGATTGTTGCTTACGAGAATGGTGATGCCTAATTTATTTCGCGTCATTTCAATGTATTGTGTTAGGTATTATGTAATGCTCCTATTTGTTGCCACTGAAACGTTGATGAGTCTTATCATGTGACGATATATTTGCTGTCTAATATTATAATATTGTTTTGAGATGCGACACTAAGATTTAAAAATAACAATTTGATTTAGTCACTATTTCGCTGGACCTCCAGACAAAAAATATAAACTACTTCTCTTGTTATAGGTTAAGAGTTAACTTAAGACCCACATGAACAAACATAGTCAAGCTACATATATTAATGAGATTGGCATCATTTGTCTTAAGGGACATTTGAAATAGGCTATAGTCCAATCATGCAAAATACTCACTAGCTGTTGAGTTGCGGAAACCGTAGCCCCCTACTTTTAGGGCGGGAGACGCTGGCAACACTCGCATACGTCAGAACCGAAAAATAACGGCGACGTGATCCTACAACGCGCATACTTGTCTTATATTATTATAAACTCTGTAATATTGCCCAATAAACCATTTAAACCAAACACCCTACTACTACTACACTAAATTTTTATCAAATGGAACGGAATTCGGTGATAGAACTATTCCTAAATCCAGAATATTAAATCTTTGAGTAAAAAAATGTTGGTATGTATACTTAAACAATGGATGTTACATCCTTAGAATTTCATCGAATACTGCGCCAACAACAATCTGTCAGATGTTCGATACCAAGGGCTCGTATATCAGAATAGAACAGCTATGAGCGTGATCGTCATTCAATCGATCATCGCTGTATTCAGGGTTGCCAAATCTCAGAACTGTTACGAGATTTTACTTCCCTGATACTTTGGACGACATAGGGTGCACTGCTAAAATTTGTCTGATTACTTAAAGTAACATAGCAGCCCTATTCTCTTTACCTCTTTCATATTGTCTCCAATCATAGTACTCGCGCATTGTTTTAAATCTAACATCGTAAAGTTGACTTCTATATTCATCTTTACATTAACTATTAGTTTAAGATACTTTAGACACTTCTTAATTATAGATAGTTACGATGTTCAATCGTAGTGCAATCGTATGACATGGCAACTTTACCTATTGAATCCTAGTATTCATTCAAAGCAACCCTGTTCAAGCCCATTGTGGGTGAGCGCGGTGAGCAAATATACGTCTCGCGCGACCTTTGCGTCCCGACGCGTGGGCGCCCGCCCCGAGCGACCCGGCCACAGACCAACAAACCTCGTTACACTTACACTCAACATAATTTATTATATTTATCGATTTTGAAGCAAGATCGATGTGCTATTATTGTTTTGTTTCCGCGTGGGTCACATGACCAACGATTTCAATGAATCAATAGTTTCGAGATTGAATAAATCGATTATTTTATTACCGTCAGTTTATTATACAAAGTATGAATTACTAAATTTACACTAAGGGGACAATTTAACATCTCTGGGTGCGGCAATTAAACTATACCCCTAATTGTCATTTAAGTATTGTAAAAATTAGCAGTTAATATGTATAAACTTTTGAACCTACATTGCCAAACAAAAAAGATTTACACCGTACTTAATCCCCATCATATGTCTACATTTAGAGCTCAAATTGAACCCTTCCAGGTCATTGCATATCAATAAAAAGGCAGAGCAAATAAAACTACAAAGCTTAAGCCGTGTTGTGCCGCTCATAAAAATAAACACGGTGTCCCCTCTGTAACGATATAATAACAGCGATCTTTGGTAATAAATGCGTGTTAGAAGAGCGTGGGTAGAATAATAAAGACATTTGTCGCAGAGACGCAAATGCATCTACATGTGTTATATTCAGACCTATCGAGAATTTAAGGTGACATTCGAACTATCGACATCGAACAATGGTACTTTTTATAATAGACAAATGACAGTTCTTGATGGGAAAGACGTCGAGGCCATAGACATTATTAAACTGAAAGGTTTGATACAAACTATCATGATTTAAATAAAAATATTAACATGTTTTTACATTTTTAATATTGAGTTGTTCGTTCGTTTTTACATTTCCGTCATCGTTACCTGGTCTACTCCGACTGATTTTTTACACGGTATTTTCGAGAATGTTAAAATTTTTTGCTTTTTCTTTTATATCATTTGATGATAAAAATCTAATTAGTTATGTTATTAATATTTTTGTAGCATTTTAGACCTACAAACAAGCAACTAAAGTTTTCTTCTTCAAGTAAACAAAAATTCGAAAGCGGAACCACAGTGTGTATGAAGCCTTAGCCTTAGACTTTAGCTGAATGAACACAATGACTAAGGAATACGTTACGTGGATATTCATCTGCTATTGATTCAATATTTTTTACAATTGCATTAAAAACTAGTCTAACTAGTTTATAATGTCATAGAAATGATGCGACATACGACTTAGGCTTATAGTATGACAAAGGTGCGATTCTTTTTAAGAAAAAAAAATCCGCCTTTTTTTCTGCCCAAAGCTTGACCAACTAATATACACTTTCTCAATAATGCTATTGCGTTACGCAAATGCATTTCTCTAAGGGAGTGCCTTAGTTTAGATTTAGTCAAATAAATCTTCAATAATTTAGATGTTAAAGTTAGTAAGTACTCAGAGTGTAGTTACTCTTGAACCGTAAGGCTGGTAACGTGAATAAAAGAAAAACAAAAACACTAGACAAGAACACACTAATGTGCTAATTACATGAATTTCGTAACCATCATCCCATCTTCATAAACAAGGTATGTTTGGCTCTGACTAAGCATATTGACATAATTGCCTCATGGTCGCAAATGATCGCAATGCCAAAACACCGCCGAATGCGGCACAACAAGCCGCACGATGAGATAACAGGGATGCGTTGTAACAACAACGACCGCGCAACATCTCACACCGCGAAACAATAGTTTGGTAAACAAACGAGAAACGATACTCCCCTCCCCTTCCCCATCACGTAACATCGCCCAGCTTCCTTTGTATTAGATATTGCTTAATGTTATGTAATTAATAGACTAATGTGTAATAGTGTTGTTACAGCGATATCATTCATAGGTACAGTTAGACGCATCCGATGAAAAGAGTTACTTTCTTAATATTATAAATACGAAAGTTTAGACGAATGGATGTCTGTTGTAGTTTGTAGCCTAAACAACTAAATGGATCTTGATGAAATTTAGCAGACGTAGAGGATAGTCTGTAAGAACACATAGGCTACTTACTTTTTTTTTTTAATTCCACGCTGACGGACTCGTGGGTGAAAGCTAGTATCTCATAAGAAATTTATTTAAAAAAATGATAAATAAATAAATCCAAATATGGTATGGCAAATAAACTATTTTTTATCACATTCCGTTTTTCTGTCTAAGGACACAAAATAAATGTCAATAAAATAAACATCCAGATCGACCTTCTTTGTTTCCTGTTTTTTTAATGTTTTTGTAAACAATTTCGTATTAATCAATAAAAGTTAATATTTGCATAAAAAGGGTCAATGACCTGTAATTTATAAGGACAACAATAATTATACGAGACAGGTTATAAAATGAGTAATGTTCCAGAAGCACGCACCGTAGCCCTAGGTTCCATCTTTAAGGCCTGATTTACTGCGATCGCGTGGCGACCCTTAGACTTAGTCCTTCGGGCTTCCTTTGAACTGTACAATGTAACCTTTGTGTGTTTATTAAATTGCTGAATACTCGCACTCAATGGATATGATATTGCTGTCCTTTTCTTTGTTCGATTCAATTCTCATTCACAAAACTTTAACGCAAACCTAAAAATAAAACTAACCTAAAACCGTCAGTTTTATGTTACACTTTGAGCGCATCTCTGGTTTATAATAAGTTATCAAATATACTTCTATACTAATATTATAAAGAGGAAAGATTTGTATTTTTGTATGTATTTAAATAACTCAAAAACTACTGATCTTAAAAATTCTTTCACTGTTAGAAAGGTAAGTTGTCTGTAAGTAACTTAGACTGAGGCTTTGTTTTTTATTATTTTTTAATAGGCGGACGAAGTCGCGTGCAACTGCTGGATACTTTTATATAGACGGTAAACGAATGCTAAAATCCAAAACAGTTCAACCTTTCTACAAGTCGGAATCGGCGCCACGTTGTCAATCATTCAGGCTAACCTAAATAAGATAATTTGAATTGGAAATGTTAGCTTACGTTTCTTGCTAAAGTTCAAACTGGCTGCAGACTACGGACTACGGACCTGAAATGCTCTGCTTCATTAAGCTGATAGAATCTATGTCATTTCTAAATGTATTCTAACCTTCCAACAATTTAAAAAGAGATATTCAGTAATTGAATGGGTCTGTGTGCAATTTTCGTCGTATACTCTGTGGATTGTCATCTTACCACCTTATAAATATAAATTTTAGTACTTCCCCGATAACTAAAACATCCACAGATTGTAAATCTTTTTAATCTCTATGTTTACTTATTATAGGCGAGAGAAACAAATTCCCTTATCTTTTATATCTATTTCTCTTAAATTCGACTCATTATTAACAGTACTACGATTACATTAAATCTCGAATTTCTTATGTATTTAAACATTGCATCTATTTAAAAACAAAAGAAATTCGTTATAAAATCCTCGGTTAATCCAGATTTAAAAAAATATTTCAACACGATGACTTGATAGTAATCATAAGTACTTACTCCAATCCTTTCGATCTTCGTAGATGTTTGAACCAGTTCTTCAACATACTCGCGACCCGTTCTGCGGGACCGCTCACAGATTATGTCAAATATGGACCTGCAGACAAGAGCTGCTCTATAAATATAACTTTAGTATTACATTCTAATTTAATAAATACATTTATAATTAATGCTATTGCGCATGAATATTAAACTTTCTTATCGTATTTGTGAATTGATCAAAAGAAAGATTCATAGTTAATTATTGTACTACAAATTAAGGTCCAAAAATACACAAAATTAATAAGAAATAACAACTGAAAATGTTGGAAACTAACCTCAATGTCTTAACGTAAATAGTCACAATACAATCTACTTGTCAAACACTTATATTGCTTGGCTATATGCTCTACATAAACGGGTACACAAGTGGCGTGGGTCATAAACACCGTGCAATAGGCGTTTCACATTCAAATTATAATGGCAAATGAAGATAAAGTAAAAACTGGTTCACCTTTTAAAAAGCAAAGTTCATTACATTACGCTACATTTCCTAAATAACTTTATGATAATTTATTAGTCGGGTGTCGCCGCGGATATATACGTAGAACGAGTTACATTTATAATATAACGAGCCGTTGCTCGCGACTTCGCCCGCGTGAAATTACAAATATAACCTATTACGTTGGCCCTTTTTTTCAACCTATTACCAAAAGTATTAACTTAGTAGTAATCTACGTAATAACAGAAATCTACCGATGCAAGATTCCAAATTTCTAAGTCCGGTAGCTTGTAAGCTGATTTTTCGGTTACCCTTATTGTTTGTGTTCGCGATATCTTCTAAACTATTAGTCCAATTTTAATACTGTAAATGACAATTTTATTCTACATTAAATTCTCCTGATAACAAACGCATTTATTTGGATAAGGATTTATATTGAAACCAATAAAAGAACGCTGCAAATAGCGTCGGGTTTTTAATTCATTTTGTAAACACAAAAGTGGTTATTGTAAGAAAACCGTTAAAGATAGATATATGCTATCGCGCACTTTTCTGTAGAACTTTTTGAGATCTACAATTCTTTTCATACATCATTTTTATATACCTCTAACGGTTTAGGCAGCGTAAGCCGAGAAAAGTTAAAGTTTAGTGAGTTTTTAACGCCGGCGTCCAGAAACACGCAGTTTATTAATAGTTCCTTAACATTAGTAATCTATATCTATATCTATACTAATATTATAAAGAGGAAAACTTTGTATTTTTGTATTTTTGTATTTTTGTATGTATTGAAATAACTCAAAAACTACTGGGCCGATTTTAAAAATTCTTTCACCATCAGAAAGGTAATTTATCTGTGAGTAACATAGGCTATATTTTATTATTACTAATGTTTAGGAACTATTAATAAACAGCGTGTTTCTGGAGGCCGGCGTTAAAAAAATTCTAAACTTTAACTTTTCTCGGCTTACGCTGCCTAAACCGTTAGAGGTATATAAAAATGATGTATGAAAGAAATGTACATCTCAAAAAGTTCTACAGAAAAGTTCGCGATAGCATATATCTATCTTTAACGGTTTTCTTACAATAACCACTTTTTTGTTTGCAAAATGAATTAAATATCGCATGCTATTTGCGTCGTTGTTTTAATGGTTTCAGTATTAATCCTTATCCAAATAAATGCCTTCGTTGCCAGGAGAATTAATTTAGAACAAAATTGTCCTTTACAGTATTTAAATTGGACAAATAGTTTAGAAGATATCGCGAACACAAACAATAAGGGTAACCGAAAAATCAGCTCACAAACTACCGGGCTTAGAAATTTGGAATCTTTCAACAATAGATTTCTGTTATTACGTAGATTCATCATCATCATCGTCACCAGCTCACTATACGTCCCCACTGAGGGGCTCGGAGCCTACCCTAAATTAGGGTGACTAGGACATAGTCAACCATGCTGGACCACTGCGGCTTGGTTGACTTCACACATATGTATCTTTGAATTTCTTCTCCGATATGTGCAGCTTGCATCACGATGTTTTCCTTCACCGTAGTAGTCCATTACGTAGATTACTACTAAGATAATACTTTAGGTAATAGGATGAAATAAAGGGCGAACGTAAGTTTTGAACTTTAAACTCCACGCGGACGAAGTCGTGGGCAATCATAATCATACTTAAATACTATGAATTTTAAACTTTTTTAAAAAGTTTAGATCTATGGATGGATGTTTGTTAGAGTTTGTAGCCTAAACGGCTGAACGGATCACCAGGAAATTCGGCACAGATGTAGAGCATAGTCTGGAAGAACACATAGGCTACTTTTTATCCTGGAAATAGTTACGGTTCCCGTGGGATACATTAATTTTGTTTTTAATGTTTACTCGATAATTCTGCAACGGTTCAACTTATGTTATTGAAATTTGGCAACATTTATTTAACACAGTCTGGACCACAGTGGGATAAGGTTCATCCCCGAAAAATGTCAGGTTCCCGAGGGATATGTAGTTTTTTTGTTATTTACATATTTACACGATTAGTCCGTAGTGGCTAAACTACTTATTGTGATTTTGTATAGATACAGACCATAGTATGGTATTATATAACACGTGGAATCCTTTTCTACCCCGAAAATGTTAGGTTTCCGAGGATATGTGTTGTTTTCTTATTTACATGTTAACGCGTTAACCCGGCAGCGGATAAACATATTTTACTGAAATTTAGTACAGATATAGAACAGTCTGTAATAACATGTGTGATACTTTTCATCGGCGAAAAATGTCGGGTTCCGGAGGGATGTGTAGTTATTTGTTATTTACGTATTTACTCGATAATTCCGCAATGCCTTGACTTATCTAATTGAGATTTTGAATAGTAATAAAATATAGTTTGGAGTAACACATGGACTATGTGGTTGCGAGGGGTTGCAGAAAAAAAAGGTTACATGTCACTACAAGAGAATGCAGATGGTGTCAGGCCTTTGCAGTTAGATTCTGGTGGATTAAGGGAGTTGCAAATGTTAGTAGGTGCTCGAAGGTAGTACAGAACAGATGAATAGAACAGGTGGTTCACCTCAGGTTCAGGAAGTTGTAGGTTAAGTACAGGTGGATATAAAGGATGGCAAGGAGATCCTATTCAATTAAGGTGGTTTCTGGTAAATGTATCTGATTTGCAAATGAATGCAACTGGAAGCAGGTATAAACAGAATATTTCCCCTTCCTATGCATCTTCCACCGTCAAATCCACTTTCCCTTCCATTCTTTTCTTATAAGAAAAAGGGTGAGAAGGAAAAGGGACTAAAGTTGGGCCTCCGGCACGACACTCATCTGACGAAACGTGGAATTGCTCCCACTTCACGCATGTCTTTTGAGTGGTCGTGGTATTGCACCGGGCGAGCCGGCCCATTCGTACGAAGTTGTTAAAGCGGGCTCTACCGCTGTTGTTCGCTTAAGTTAGTTTTTGGTGGTTTTGGATGATTTACAGCTGAAGACTGGCAACCGGTGAAGCAAGCGGTTATCTTTTTATTCAAATTTTGCCAATTTAATTATGTACTTCGTGTCTTTTTTTATTTTAATGCTGCGCTGACGAAGTCGTGTGAAACAGCTATTATGCATATAGCACGAACCACGCCAAATGAAATTATATATGTACATATAATAAAATTGAGTGTCTGTTTGTAATATCAAAAGAAAAATTCTAGATTTCGGGAAGATGATGTATTTGCGTTGCTGATAACGAAAATCGCATTTAAAAATTTTTTGTCTGTCTGTCTGTCTATCTGTCTGTCTGCAAGCCGCATTTGTTCCGGGTAATCTCTGAACCGGCTGGGTCGCTTCGACCGGACTTTCCCTGAAGGGTAGCTAACATAGACGGGCTACTTTTTCATCTTAATATTGCGTGGACGAAGTCGCGGGCAACAGCTAGTAATAAAATATAGCCTATGTTACTCACAGATAAATTACCTTTCTGATGGTGAAAGAATTTTTAAAATCGGCGCAGTAGTTTTTGAGTTATTTCAATACATACAAAAATACAAAAATACAAAGTTTTCCTCTTTATAATATTAGTATAGATATAGAAGTATAGATTACAATTATTTATTTTTATTCCTTTCGCTTGCTACCAAGTGTGCCACATAACGTGACGAACATCATCATCATCATCACCCCTGCCTTATCCTACTCCCATAGGGTCGGCGCACCGGGTTTTCGTTCTCCAAATAACTCTATCACCCGTCATCTCAGTCGTCACTCCCTTTTTGATCATGTCACCTTTCACGCAATCCATCCATCTCTTTCTAGGTCTACCTCTACCGGTGTACCCCTCCACATTCATAACTAACGTCCTTCTTGTTACATGTGATGCATCCCTTCTCATAACATGCCCATACCACGCTAACCTTTTACTCCTTATTTTCTCAACCACTGGGGCTACTCTCAAACTTGTCGAATTTTTTTTTTAAATAATTAGTCTTAACAAATTTTCTACGATATGAAATTAAATAATAAGGGATTAAATCAATTGCTTATTTGTACTTTTGTCGTTGACTCGGATAGGACTGGCTTGCTGTAATGCCATGACAGTAAACAACAGTATTGCCATAACCCATAGCTTATGAACTATTAGAAATGTATAAGCATAGAGAAAAATTGTTGTGATTGCGATAATGTTACAATTCGGTAAGCATGGACATACTACGTCAATAAAATACAAATATAATAGATTTCATACGACCTACACTTATGTACGTCACGTCAACAAATTGTCGAAGAATACTGGATCGAGAATAGTCAAAGATACGCTCCGTCCGTCAATCCGATTCGAAAGTTGTCCCGACCAAAGGCTGACTTGAGTGTTGACCAAAACAAAAACAATCCTGTTGTGAACTATCACGCATGCCGGGTCGACGATCGCTTGACATTTGACACACGAATGTCAAGGTGCGGCCCACATCGTTTCCTAGAACATGCCCAGACGTCACACTGCATAATATACGAGTACGACCAAAGATCCAGATCAAAAGTACCCAAGTATCAATATGAACACGAGCTTCCGCGTTATTCGCAAATTACCCTGAAATTAACACCCACCACTTAAATGTCACTAAAAACCTGTATTTTAAAAATGTTTGTCGCAATTTAATAATTAAATTTAATACGCTCGAGTAATTGTACTCTGTCAATGAAACGCGTTTGTACAGACGATTAAGTATTGAGTAAAAAATTCACTGCAAAACCATTTTATTAAGAAGTATGGGTTCACTAAGATTACTTTGTTTAGCTCATATGTAAAGGACTGACGAAACTACCATTTAAGTTGTACTCAGTTTGTTTAAAACTAGGAGTCTATTTCTAGAGTTGGATTAGTTAGGAGCGTCATCTATTGTTCGTTCAAACGTTACAAAGTGAGTCATAAAATGACATTTTAAAGGCGATCAAAAAGTTATAATCGATTCGGTATCCAACACCAATCATATAGGGCGAACGCACGTGGGCACTGTTGACTTCTGACCGGGCAGACGGGATGCGTCATCGGGTGACTCAATTCCTGCAAATTTCAAACTTAAGCTCTCACTGATACCCTAATAGGTAAAGTAGCTAGGACATAAAACTATATATTTATGTTTTTTAGTGGGTAGAAGTAATGTTAACTAGGCCTCCAATTCGATAATAGTTATCAGAGCCAACACTACAAATATTATTTCGTATTTTATTTAGTTACTAGCTGTTGCTCGCGACTTCACCCGCGGGAGATTAAAAAATAATGTATCATATAGTCTATGTTACTCACTGATAACGTAACTTATCAATGGTGAAAAACATTTCGAAATAGGCCCAGTAGTTTTTGAGTTATTCAATACATACAAAAATACAAATCGTTCCTCTTTATAATATTAGAATAGACGTTCTATCGTGACGTGATTAAAGTATCAAACTTGAGGATTACGTTTTATAAACCATTGCGATTACAATGCATAAAACTGTTTCAAAGTGCTCTATATACATTTTAATTCAATTAGAGAAAAAAAAATCGGCACGACGATGCAAAAATTATGCTCTTTAAATGTGACATTAAAACAACTAATATTTCAAATAGATTTTCTTTGAAAAGGTTAATCTGCGTATAAAACGTAATCCCGCACCTCAATGCCGTGCACATGCAATCCACTTCAGACTTTCTAAACAACGACAATATTTCAAACGGGAAACGTCAAAAACGACAATTTACGCCACCAACGCAAACATGACACGAGTTTTGTCCTAAAATGGTGGCATTATCAGGTGAGACTGTTCTACAGCACGTAACCCCGCGCAGTTCAAAGCCTCTTAGTCTGAAATGGAAAACATTATTCAAAAAGGAAACTCTGATGCAATACTTAGAGAGCTCATAAACAGAGTTACGAGTATGTGCGATTCATCATCATCATCACCAGCTTACTATACGTCCCTACAGAGGGGCTCAGAGCCTACCCTAAAGTTAGGGTGACTAGGCCATAGTAAACCACGCTGGCCAAGTGCGGGTTGGTTGACTTCACACATATCTTTGAATTTCTTCGCTGATATGTGCAGGTTGCATCACGATGGTTTCCTTCACCGTAAGAACGTCGGGTAAATTATGTACATATGAAAATTCGAAAAATCGAAAATCACATTGGTACATGGCGGGATTCGAACCCAAGACCTGTAGATTGCAAGTCAAGTGCTTAAACCACTGAGCCACCGACGCTCTGTGCGATTATGAATAACAAAATAGTCCTATTTATATTTTTAATCTCTTGATCTGGACTGTTTTCATTATTTCATTTTGTCCCTAACAAGACATATATGGGAGTGTTTTTGACCGACTTCCCAAAAGAAGGAGGTACTCATTTCGACTGTATGTTTTTTTTTATGTGTTACGGCATAACTCCGCCGCTAGTAGACCGATTTTGATAATTCTTTTTTATCCGAAAGGTAGTGCTTGCAGGTGGGTCTCATTTTTTTGTTTGATTTTTGGAGTCAAAGACTACGACGTAGTTAAATAGTTTAGCTCAAAATCGCGTGACGAAATTTTGGGTCTTTCTTTGCTTATCCTCTTTAGCTTTGTAACAATCTTACTTAAAAATATTGATCGCATATCACTTGGCAAATGGTTTTTTCTCCGAGCTGTTTAAACTTTATTAAGTTCTAAATCAAGACACTAAAATTATATACCTTATCATATATCATGTATGTCGTAAAAAAATGATATTTCCATTGAATAGCGTTTATGATTTCATTACAAATCTCGCAGCACTCCCGCAGCATCTGGGATGACATTTAGCGTGTCTGAGAGACGCGAGGTGTGTCCGGCGTGGGCGCGGGTCACCGGGCCTTGTTATGACAGACACGAACAATGGACAGGGCAGGACTAACCTCGTTAGGTCTTTGTCACTGTACACGTGGCCTACATCGTTACTGAATAGTTCTGTAAGGAATTTGCGTGGTAGTTACGACACAAACTTAAAAGACGCAGCAAAGAAAGTTAGTGACTTAGATCTTACTTTTGAAATCCCACCACTATGAGCCAACAACTATATATCGTCATAAAGCTATGTCCACTGCTTTCAAAATCAGGAGCTTGAAGACATCTACGCGCCGATTAAAAAATCGATTAAAAATTATAACTTGGGCGTTGCTAGAGAAGACAGGGTTGGGGGCAGCTGCCTTCATAGAGGAAAATACATTGAAAAAGACGATATTAACGTTAGCTGCCCACCTTAGAGACCTATCCTAGACAATCGTCTGGCGACGCTGTTGGGACATAAAGAAATAAGTACAAATATTTACTCTCCTGTGTAAATATTACCCTTCTGTGAGTAGGACAAAAACATAGTTATCTATTTTCGTAATGAAATGCATTCTCTAATTCTTTACAAAAATATAAACACGCATTCCTATGATAACATATGTCCTAAGGTCATAGACTATAAAGTCGAAATAGTAGTGACAAATTTATTGCAATCACTTTATTTTACAACCATTCGTTATCAAAACGAGCTACCGACCGGTCGCTGAGAAGCCAACACAATATTAACCCGGCATATTTATATCCATGTGGCTACGAATACCTCGTTAAAAATGTAAACTATTACGATAAATAGCAATCGATTTCAAACCTACAGGATAATATAAATACAGTTCATTTTCATTTAATTATAATGTAGATAATTAATAACAAATTCGTGTCGGTGCGATTGTTATCAACGAACACAAGTTTCATAAGGTCCGAAGCGAATAACAGAAGCACATCGGATAAGAGTGAAAGGTGTGGGTCCCGGCCGCGTCTGCGACCGCCTCAATATTGACCTTTACTTATCTCACTAATGGACCGAATACAAATCAACTTTTCGAAATTCGCATTAAGATTATCCTTCAGTAATAGCTGGCTTCACAATTACTTAGAGAATGCAACGTCGGAAAAGGTGACGTCTTTCTCATATTGTATCCATTCAAAGATTGAGATATAAGTCAAAGTACGCATGATTGTTTAAAGATAAACAGATGAACAAGATTTTTCATTAATTAGTCCCTAATCATATTTAGAAGCAAAGTTATCCTTAAATTATTTAAACTTTCGTGAGACATTTTATAACTAATTATTTTACGGCTCTTACTCACGTATACTTTTTTCGGTGACGGCACCGACAGTTTCAGACCCTGCGGGGGTCCTTCTTCAGGGCGAGGGTTAATGGTGTTGTGTCGCGGTCGCGTCGCGTCTCGCACTGCGAGCCATCGCCCGAAGGGCGCGGCTTGAGGGGGCGGGGGGCGCCGGGGGTGCAGTTGCCGTTGCGTGCGCCGGCGGCTAAAGTTATCCTTGATAGAAACTAACATCTTAACTTCCGCGTCTAATTTTGGGCGGACTAACTCCCTACATATTTTGTACTTCATTTATTTGAATATTGTTTTTTGTATCTTATTAAAAATTTAAGGAAATTTTACTGTTTATAATAATCAGATTGACATGAAATTATACATCAATCAATATATTTGTTCATGGAAAATGATTATAATTTCTCTAAAAAGGCACGTCGGCACGCTTGTGTCTTGAAAAGGAACCTAGGCTAAAGTGTGTTCGTAACCGGTTATTTACCTCAATTATCGAATCTAATCGTCAATCAAAGGATATAGATAATTATCGGTTTAAAAACAAAACGATATTGATGTATCGAATCGGTGAATTATAAAGGCGTGGTGTTATTATAAAGTAATATTTAAAATAATCATACAATAAACCTTACGGTTTTAGAATAAAAAGAGAAGAATTTTTTGTTCTTTTCAAATACTATTTTTTTTTCAGTCCAACAATGAAAGGGCTTTTTTTAATCTGTCCTTTGTCTTTACAGGTAAGAGATTTTAAGGCAGCTGTGTAAAGACACCACAGTAAGTACAGTTATTGGGACAACTATATTGTTTACTTTAACACTAACATGGTCACTGTTTACCTGCAAATTGATCGGTACATATCCAATAGTTAATCATAGAATTGTTTTGATTTCATTACATAATATTCGTTCTCAAATAATTTAAATTTCAAAGCATTTAAAATCGTCCGGAAAAGATTACAAAAACCGCATGTACTCTAACTGCTGCACTAGTTATAAATGTAAATAGTTGGGGGGGGGGGGGGGGGGGGGGGGGGGGGGGGGGGGGGGGGGGGGGGGGGGGGGGGGGGGGGGGGGGGGGGGGGGGGGGGGGGGGGGGGGGGGGGGGGGGGGGGGGGGGGGGGGGGGGGGGGGGGGGGGGGTGCAAACAATAAATACGCTTCATAAACGCCCTAATCTGTGCTGATAATTAAAAAAACCTCTACCACGCTGTACTGCACGCCCGAGCACGTTCGACCTTTTCAATAATATTTTCCTCGTTATCCGTACATAATGTTGGTCTCAATCGCACACAGCATATTGACATAATTTGCTATCGAGTCAATAAATTAAATAATTTACACAGCAAGTCTAACACGAGCTGAGAAAGCCGAAATATTAAGCGCGTTCAACATTCTACGGGTGCCAAGCCTACGACGGTGTAGGGAGCCCAATTAACGTAAATATAGCGGATAATTCCTAGATCTTTTAAACACTAATAATTAAATTTAAGGGCTTCACTATCACTCCGGTTTTACACTTTAATAGTAAGCAAGTGGTACTATAAACAAAGATAGAAATATGAATTAGAAAACTTAGTTTAATAACAACTTTTGCATAACGAACAATAGCTAAGTTAGCCATTGGTGTTAAATGTAATTACTGTTAAAGCTAAATAGCTGCAAAATATCTACACAACAAACAACAGAAAAGTAGGGGTGTACATAGTGAATTAATTTCAATAGCTGAATATTAAAATATTAACGAACTCTAAACCATGGTAACCCTATATGCAGCCGACCTTCTCAATGCTAATCAGTTGCGCGTGCGCACACAATACGACAGACGGACGGTACGCGCACATACCGAGTCCACTCTGATATCGATAGAGGCCCTGCATCTAATGCTATTTATTACGTGCCACTGCTATACATCAGTTGTAATTGACATTTTTATGTACGTTATAAGAACTAAATTAAAATTGACAATATAAACAAAATTACTTATAAATGGAGCTTTTTGTTTTTGGAAAAATGTTGTTATCGTCTTTTATCGTAAACTAGCTGATGCTCGTGACTTCGTCCGCGTGGAATTAAAAAATAATTAATAACGTAGCTTTTTAATGATGAAAGAATTTTTGAAATTGGCCCAGTACTTTTTTAGTTATATCAATACATACAAAAATACAAATCTTTCCTCTTAAAAATATTAGTATAAATAGGAAATACCTTATATAAGTTTAGTGGTATCACAATTCATGAAACAGTATTCAAAATCTATGTATATTGAATTATCAAGGTTTGCATTTTCAATTCAACTTTACTGATAAAGTATTTAATAGAACATGTTAGTAAAATATTATAATGAACGTGTTTATAACAAATGTATATTATACTTTCAAAGTAGTTGGGATTTCTAAGCATATGCACGCCCCCGCGGCCCACCCAGCGCCAAAACTCGAGTGCCAATAAAAATGAAGAACAAAATATTTTGAAGAGCAGTCAAAGAATTCAACTTGAAGGTGATAGAACATTAACATATAGCGTAGAGATGGCTACAACAGATGCCACACGAAACATTATTAAGTATTTTTTTTTATTATACAGGATGTATCATTGGCGAGACTTTTGTATATTTTTATATCTTGTTTATGTCTAAATTTTGTTGTGATATTGTCGATTGATTGAATTATTTAAATAAACTCATTGCAATCTTCTCGTAATCCTGAGAGTTACGATTACGAATTGGAATAACAGAACATGCCGTATATAGACACCCACGCAGTTCGACCATGTTTCTCCAATAATCTTCCATATTACAAACTGGAATCATCAGTAATACAGTAGCTCGAAGCTTTATTAATAAACTCTATCAATAACTTATACAAAATAATATTCGCGTTTATTATTTAATTTATGACTCTACATGAGTGTCACTTTGTGTTAGAGAGTCCAATAAATCAAAGCAGTAACGCATTGTTCCGACGTGTGCTAGTAAATGTCAAGTTTTATTTGAGCTTTTAAGTTGTTGCTTACATTTACAACTACAATAACTTATTAAGTAAAGATTTTATGTGCGATTCTTTATCTGTGATAATTAGTTTTAAATAAGTTGTAATGTAAGTGACTTTATGGCTTTGACTATTATTTTTATTTTTGTTGATTATGATAAATGACAAAGAGTAGGAAACTTTCATGTTATTTTATGGACAATTATAATTTATCGCTTAGTATTAAGTTACAAACTTGATACATATTAGAAATATCTAAACACGTTTGTAAAAGAGCTTATAAATTAATCGATGCATAAAATTAAAAAGTGATCATATTTTCAAGTTTGTATCTCGTATGTAAAATTTAGTCCATCATCGTAACGCGTACGTCGATCAGTTACAGTTATACGGAATATTAATTAACGTGTTATCAATTGAATTAATTTAATTATGTATACGACATCACGATCATTGGCCGGCTCTAGTTATAAATCAGCCGGTGTCACCGCGGGGGTCACTCGAGGTCGACTCTGCATCGACTCAAATGCGCTATTAAACCGTATAGGCATCATGGTAATATTTCGTATATTAAATTAATATTATTTTTTATTGAATACCAAAATGAGTTTGTATTGCGTGATAGGAAATAGATACGTCTGGGATTTTCGATGTCAAATGTGACTCGTAGCAAAAAGATAATTGGTTGGTTTATTTATAGGTATTTATAAATATAATTATTGAAATAAAGCACTACGATGTTAAGCTAAAGCTAAAAATAAACAAAAGCATGGATTTCTGAAAAAAGATTTGGATTTGGAAAAGCTGCTCGGGAAACAAAAGTGCTTAAAAACCATCTTTAAAAACGACATTAACACAAGTGACAGAGGAAAATTTTTATATAGTTATTTTTATGTTAAAAGCTTCCAATCTTATTTTCCTTAAAAAAGCTTCCATAATAATATTCAACAATTACAAACAGCACGTGAACATCACTGACTAATCCATTTTACAATTATTAAAAAGAAAATGAAAATCAATTTGCCGTTAATGCGAGCAACTACGAGATCACTACCTGTGTTGTTTTTTTTTTGGTCAAAGGCATGATAACCGCCGGGTCGCGGGGCAGTGCGAGAGCGGACCTCGCCGGAGACGCGCGCTTTGCCCGCCTCGCTACCTGTTCAAAATTACGCGCACTGTGTAATCCTGCCGTTTTAACAGACATTTTGTTATTTTCGCGAATGTGTTAATGTGGCATTATCAATTAAAATTGGATTCTATTATTAAACTGTGCGATAAAAGTTATGACTTGTGTTCAAACCTGTGATTAAGTGAACTTAATACTGTAGATACTGAATGTGATGTACCTCAAAATGTATATAAAATCGGAAAGGTTCTATCAGCAGCCCGACAACCAGTCGCTGAAAGATGAAGATAAATATTTTTCAGACTACGATGAAGAGCTTGATGACCGTAAGTTTTGTATGATGTTCCATATTTGGTAATTAAACCAGAATTAGGAATAATAATTCATTTACTTTTCTATTTTTTTTAATTGTATTTTATAACTTTTAATTTTATCTTGCTCTTATTTGCATGATACTTCAATAGTTTCTAATCATATATGTTCATAACAAAATACTCAATTTCTCAAATAATTTATATATCTTGTAAATGTAATATTATGGCTGTACGAATAATAACTATACGAATACTTAACTTTCAATTAATATTTACATTGCAAGTTGAACATTAAAGATGTTACATATAATTAGCGGGTAGTTGTAAAGAGCGATTCCTAATAAACAAACACAGATACAGGAATTAATCAGAATAGAATAAGTAATCGAGTTGCTTATTTAACAATACTCAGACATGAATTCACGTGAGCGAAATACTTAATATAGTCGCTGTCGTTGATGTCTTTTGTATTGCGGACTTGTAACAAAAGCTCTAAAACAGCACATGTTGTTTTAAGTTTGTTTATTTTGTATTGTTATGTATTCTTAAAGACAATTGACGATGTAGACTTATATTCATGAATAGCATTTATAATTTATTCTTTTAAGAGCTTCAAAAAGCTCTCCATTCAAATTCATCAATTTTTCCATTTGATTGCTCGTTTATTTATATTTTTAATAGAATAATTAATATTGTTAATAGACAAATGAACTATATTTGTTATCCTATCTATTTGGCACTTATTTAACCTAATTTTGTCTTATGTGACGTTTACTTCTGTAGTAGACAGCATGACAATTGTCTTGGGAATGTAATAGTATTTATATCTATTATTAATTAAATTATTTTATTAATACAACATTCTGTTTTATTGTTTATCTTATTTTTATATTATTAATTTCGTGTTAACTCAGCAATAAATGCAACGGTATATGGCCGTTTGTAGAAAATATATATAGAAATTATGCAAAATATTTAAAAAAAGTAACAAAAGATAAGATTACCAGTTTTAATTATACAGATTCTGTGTTGTTAACATAAAACGCTATGTTTAACAAGTTGTATATTTAGATATTTAACATTCTTACTAATAAATAACATTCTAGTTTAAATCTAAACACCCGTGTTGTCTAGGTTAAATTAAAAATTAAATCAATGTATCAAAATGTGATAAATGCTGAAGATTTTGATTCACAGACCAAAGTATTGTAACTTATCTAACATTTGAGAATAATATTAAGGCTTCAACTTTTTACTTAAGTGAACATAAAGCTTTCCTTAATAACTTTTAACATGTTAATACTTTTTTGTTTGAATAAATCGCCAATGTGTATACTATTGAAATGTTTTACCAATACGTGTTGAAATTAAACACTTGTGGTCTCTGCGAAAACACCATAACTATTTCAATGAAAATAAAACATAAACCCACTTTGTCCTTCACCTTAATACTTTCACATTTTTTACACTTAAAAGCTAACCTTCGGCGCCAAATCACAAACACAATAACCCTTGTGGCACAAATTAGAAACGTTTCACAAAGAATGGCTGAGATGGGCCCAATTAGGTGTAAGAAAGGGTCGTGTCGGGATCTTCAAATGAGGAAGGGTCTGCCCAAATGACAGGTAAAAAAGGTTGGCGAAGACCCTAGGGATTAAGAGTTGGATATTTGCGAACAAAAGGCGCACAGACTGTAAAACGTTTTTAAATCCTTAGATGTAATAAAAGCTTATAATAAACAATTACCTAATATAGTACCTGTATAATCTCAATATCATTGTAGGCCTGTTTCGTCCACAGATTATATACAGTTGTACTCATTAAAAAAGTTTGTTTCTTGTAGCTTAATGATGATTTTTATTAATCTGAACTTTTAATATTTTTAATTAAAATCTACGATATCGCTTTATTAACTTACATGTTCATGTGTTAATGTTACGATTATGTTTATAAACGTTAAATATATGAAAAATAACTATGAATAATGTACGAAAATCGTTTTTTTTTTCTATAACTTAATATAATACCTGTGTACGCTTTTGTAAACACAAAGCTTTACCTTAAGTTTAAACAAGTTGTAACCTGCCTGTACCGAGTTACATTACCTATACACAAAAATGTGACAAATTGCAGTACTATGAACTTTAACTCTATTGAATTTGATGTCAAATTCATTTGCTTTACAAAATTTAAATTTCGCAAATAGCATTCAATGCATTTTTAAATTCTAAGAAAGGACACTGCGCCCCAACTTACCTGACCATTGGAAAAAAGTTTGTTACCTGACCTGCAGTGTTGTAATTTTTTTACACAGGAAATCGCGACAATGCAACGGTCATGCTGTATTGTGGGGTGCAAGGGATGGAAGTTTTCTGTTCAACTATGTAATAGTCAAACAATGCAGCCTCCAAAATAATACTTCTACGTGGGTATTTCATAAAGTAGTTTTCAACAGAATAACTGACGAAATGTCACCTTTGTACGGCTACAGTTGTCAAGTAATGACAGCTTTGTTTACACCTGTCATTCTAAGTCACGAAACCTTTTAACGTTATCGTATTTGGCGCTTAAAAACTATTTTTTAAAGCTCCATAATCGATAAAAATTATTTCTTTACTTTTCATATATTCTAGTTAGGTTATACGCAAGCTATTCTAAGCTACTTTTTGTAATATAAACGTATTATATTTAATAAGAAGTCTCAAGAATAAGTACACCAATTTATATAATTTTATTTCAAACTTGAAACCGAGAATACATTAAAATCAAATCAATATGGATCTAGATTGAAATTTGACAAGTCGGAACTCCGATGACCGTCAACTTTTGAATAATGAATTCATTAAAAAGGTTGATTTTAATAACACTTCATAAACAAACGAGCGTGGGTCGAATTCGAACATATATTCACAACCGGTCGAAAAATGCAAATATAAGAATTCTGTGGCATTAATCGAAGCGAATCGTTTATTATGTTGGTAAGCGTTCGGGTATTTTCGAGGAGTCAAGGTTAGGGTCTGGGTCAGTGTCAGGGTGAGGGAGGCCGTGGGAGGCGCAGGTCGCGCATACTAATGTTGATTCATCGCCGGTCGAAGGTTGAGAACTTTGACATTTCGATACGCACATACTTTATGAATCAGACGTCGTTAGCGGTGAATAAACACTATATGATAAATAAATAAGCTTTCACGATATACAGAGTAGAGTCATTTGTAGCAAGTTGTAATGACATTAAATTGTTAAAGTAAGTTTCCACTGAATTCTATAAATTATAATGAATTTGTATCAATTTTGATATAATTGAAATGTAAAAAAATAATTTACTCAATTGCTTTTCTTTTATACTATAGCATATTGTATTTGTCTATTATTATAATTTATATAATATTAGTAGAGAGATTATATATTTTATATTAATTATTCGCTGATAACTCTGATCACACCTTTGTATGGTCACGACAATTAACGGTGTTGAATATAAAGTAGCGACGTCACACAACTATATGAGTCTCGTCACTTATATAGATCTTTACACATAAACCACATTCATCTATTAACGTAGTTAAAACATACTTTATGAAGAATTTAATAGAAAATCTTAAGAGAAGAAAACATAATTACATTTAAACAGACAGTCGGAGTAAATAACTAACATTAACATCAAGTCATACCTGACAAGTGTCGAAAAAAATTGCAGAACTTATAAAAGAAAACATTAATAAATCAACCAAAAAATAGCACCTAATCTTTATTTAGTAAGTAATCTATACTATTATAATAAAGCGTAAACACACACTTCTTTGTTGCCTAATATGTATGTATGCAATTACAGCATATTTTTGAATAATTATTTTTTTAATAAAAAGCCCTTTCACTTACGTCATGCTTTAGGCTATATATTTTCACGCCATTAAACTTAGGGGGTAAATATTTTCGATAAAAACCCTAATGTGGGAAAGAGACCATAGGTTGCTGCCAACATCAAGAAAGAAAGATTGCTATGGTTTGTCATGTCATTTCATGTAATTTTGACATTTGTATTGATAATTTGACAAATGTAAACAATAAAATAAAGTTTTTATAATTTCACGCGGATGAATCCGCACGCGAACAGCTAGTCTCTAATAAAACAAACCGCATGAACTTATCTTATTAAATTTAATATGTACTCGATTAATAAAAAAAATTAAATGAATTAATAAACTTAACACCATCATGATAATGAGTAGTAAGAAACTAATTGATTTATATTTCGATCACAAAAGCTATAATAACGTTCAATAATCCGTTAATTAGAAGGCAGTAAAACAAACTACAGTCGAGCTACCAACAAAGCAAAGGTAATGGCTCAGATAACAAACTTTTATTACTCTTATAAAATATAGCCAATCGAAGTTCATATTGAAAGAAACGAATTAAAGATTTTTTAATTCCCCAAATTCGTAAAGAAGGATTGTAATTAACAACTTTTTTATTACCAATCTTGTTGAAGTTCTGAAACTTCATGAAAATGTTTTCAACGTAAAGCTGTACTTAATTGATTAATTTTGTTAACTAAAATGCAAACCATATCGACTAAAACCAACAAAGCGCGCTCGGTTTTGAATCAAGACAAGAAAACACAGAATAATTCCTTTCGCTCCATTTCGATTGCTTCTGAAGTCAAGGTTGGTCGTATGGTTTTGTTTTGCTTCAAGTTATAAGATTTAAGCGGATTGAGATAATATAAAATTATCTTGCTTTACTATAAATTCTAGATAATTAACTAAGAGGATAGAGTTCTTTAACACATTCAGTGCTATTGAATTCACTAATATTTAAAATCTCAGTGTCATTGAACCCATTAAACATAAACGTTTGTGTAATCTAAATAAATAAATAAAAAGATACCTTGAAATAATAATTCGACTGTTGTTTTTTTAAATCAATGTTTGTTGTTTTTTTTTTAAATATTCCATATATAAATGTTTAAACCATAAGCTCATAACTTGCCCAGCGTGTGCCGGGGTCGGCGGGCGGCGCGGCAGGTCGCGGTTCGGATGCTAATGCAGGGTTAATTGCGGATTCAGCCCGACCTCGCCTTTAGAAAACGGAGACAACCTGAGTGGAATTTTAAAACGCCACTGAGCCTGCCCATGTCGGGATCCGCTGACTTTAAATAACAATGTTTTATGGTCAACTTTTATACACTCTGTATATTCCTTTTCCTTTAAAGATATTTTATACGAATACACTTATATCAAAGTTTAAGAGAAGATTAGGACGACCAAAGATTTTGTTATTTGTTTCTTTATGGTCTGTTTCTCGAGGGCCTGGTGATCCATCACACAGGGTACCACCATAATTTCGACACCAATCTCCTGCCCCTACGGGAAATCAATAAAGTTGTTTTATTTATTTTTATCAATATAAGAGTGCATGTACGAGTACATATATACTATATCTCGATGAATGATAATGTATTTTTAATTTCGTACTTTTCTTTCTTAAAATATTTAACGATTGATTCCTTTAATAAATAGAGTTCAAGACAATTATTATCAGCAAACAAAACTTAATAATGTGTACACAGCGCTAACCTACCTGCGGTTATTAAGTATGTACGGCGAGCCACTAAACCGGACGGCCGCCTCGATTGTCAACGCGCTCGTCCGGTCGAGAGGTCGTCAAGAGGTCACCTCTCCAAACATTTTTTCAACGGCAAATGTTCTCTAGATGAGTACAAACTTTAGACCAAACGCAGTGACCACTTTGACCGCACGGACCTCTTAACGCGTTAACTGTTTAACATTTCGAGCAGGTGTCTCGCGACTCGTCAATGTTTATCGACATCTGCCATGTCGTGCACCGTGCACTTATAACGCACCTGATTTTAAGTACCACTTTTAAGTATTTAAAACGCTTGAAATATGGTAATGAGTAAAACTGGTAAGTTTTAACTTAAAACAAGCTTCACTAACGATCACCCCAATGAAATGAATACGTCATCATCAATCATGATTGATGAAACTTTTGAGTTGTATTTTAAATTTTTACACACATAATACAAATGATAAAGGGTCTTTACACTTTACACTAACTTACTTTACACTAACGAACACTCATTTTGATAATAAAGTTTTATCATTTGCACATTTAGCTACCTCTTAAGCTAGCGCGTACCATCTTTCGACTGCATCGTCACTTCCTTCAGGTGGGATCGTGGTCAAGCGCTGACTTAACAAATATTAAAAAAAAACCATGCTGCTCAACCGTGTAACTTTCCATGGTGATTTCGCATCAGTGACTGATTAAGAAAAAACAGATTTGACAGATGCCGCCAAAACAAAATGGCCGCCACAGATTAGTAACATCGACCCGTCTTTGTTGAAAGACCCTTTATAAGATTTATATGATGGAGAGTATAGTAGTATACTTAATATAGATACTATTATAAGGATCTACATGAAAATTCTTAAAGGCCGACATGGCATCTGCGTTTCCTCTGATGTTGCGGATGACCAGAGGCATCGGTAACCTCCCTAAGCTTGTTTACTTTTGGCTGTTTGTCTTCATATAGAAAAACTGTACCCACTAGTAGCTAGTAGTAATCATATATTGAATATTTAACTCCAAATGGCTACACTACTTCTCGTGTAACAACA
The DNA here is from genome assembly GCA_029286645.1 of Papilio protenor. NCBI lineage: Eukaryota > Metazoa > Arthropoda > Insecta > Lepidoptera > Papilionidae > Papilio > Papilio protenor. Next base: position 6,395,084 of record JAGSMZ010000020.1, on the reverse strand, counting down.
GCAACTAATGCTAACAGATATTAGAGTTCAAATATATTAAGGTATTTTCTATCTTTACAATTATTAAAATATTTTTAATCCGTTGGTGTCCACTGGACGATAAGATCAATATAAAAAGTGATAGAGATGGCATTAAAAAGTATTTAATCCCAAACAAGTTTGAATGTATTCAGTTTTTTTTGCAATCAGTTCTTTGAACAGCGATATAATTAATATTTATTTATTCCTGTTTTTATATCAACAAATGTTCGGTGTCGGGGTCAAGAACTTTTCACCTTTTTATGCGCACGTTTCACAAACATGCCTTAGATTTTTTACGAGCGTCGTGTAAATAAAAACGAGAAATTTACGCGTTTAACTTATCTTGATATATAAATTTCTGATACGCCAGCATTTCTGTTTTAAGAATTTCTCTTACTGTAATATATAGCACGCCATTAATTGCAATCCAAAAACGTATAATGTTACTTTTAATAAAATTAATTAAACTTTTTATAGTAATTCCATATTAAGGTGGTAATTTGCAAGGTATGTGAAAAGATGAATTAAAACAATGTAAATTGAATCATCTTTTGAATTAAAATTGTATGAAAACTTAAAAATATTTTGGAGGAAGCTTTTAACTTACGGCAGTCTTGAACTCAGCTGTGTTTGCTTGTCGCGGCTGCGCGGGGGCCGATGGCCGATCGTTGTGTAGACATCGGTTGTTTATGTTGACTCGGCAACCACCTGCGTCGGCGTAGCGACGTCTACGCCGCCCCTAGTGCATGGTACACGCATTGTCGTATATGATTGACATCGACTTGAATTGTATGATTTTTTTTTTAATTTGGTATATCAGTTTATTGCTGTAATGTTGTACACCACATACTTAGTACAGGATAGTTTGCCAATGGTTTGTAAGTTTATCGGACGAGAAGCGAGTCGTTTATCTTAACGTAAGTTAAAAAGGAATATTTACGTCAATTAAATTTATCACTACTATACCAAGTGTCCAAAAATGAACGCGTAGCTTCATAAAATGGTGACGGAACCTCATTATTCGATTGTCCCATCGATAGTCAACAGTCTAAGCGATAGAAGAGCTTACATAGTAAAGTAAACAAAAGCAGTTCTCTGGTAGTGTCACCTGTTAGACCCCCAGCTCGCGGGAGGTCAGTCCTCGCCCACGGGCGGCGCAGCGCGTGGCGCGCTAAGTCAACACTGTCACACAATTGTTGATTTTTCTATTAAACTACGAGTGACATTGCTCGAGATGGCTAGGGTTGACACTCGAATATTAAAAAAAAAACATTTTATAAAGTAGCCACAATTTTTTTACATTCTTGTAACGTGTGGCTTTTGTATACAAAACAAAAACAATAATATAAAAACTCTAGAATTGATTACAATGACTATGTATGTGGTACATAATAAACTACGTTTTTTAAAACGATACTATAAAACGACCATATCTAAATATTAACAAAAATTGGGTGTGTAATCTATACTAATATTGTAATAACTCAAAAACTACTGGGCCGATTTATAAAATTCCTTCACCGTTAAAAATCTAAGTTATCAGTGAATAACATAGGCTATATTTTCTACTACTTTTTAATTCCACGTGGACGAATACGAAATAAAATACAATAATGTTTTGATTATTATTGACAGCCCTATAGCCACTTAATAGACCCGTCGCACTTTGAGACGACTAAATCAATACATTGTGAGCGGGCAAGCGTGTAACAAAAGCTTTCATAAGTATTTTATATTGCACTACATCATACGTTGGAATTCCACACAAATATATGTACAAATATATAAAACTAAAACATTATTTAAATTTATTTCTTTGATTTTTACTACTGATAAACATTTGCAACTAATTAATATACAGAAACACTTCTACAAGAATTAAGTTGACATTTATATGGTTCCATTCTATTATAAACTTCTGCATTTAATTTTATTTATGTCAATACCATGTCAGTTCACGGTTACACGCAAAATAATATGCGTCATAAAAGAACTATGTGTAAAACACTTTAACTTTTCCTGGAAGAGAACTTTGATATAATCTGTGGTCGCAAGTGTCATCCTCGTTTAATTCCTCGTGTAAACCATCCTTTTCTCGTGAATCGAGCCTCTTTATAGAAGTACACGAGGCTCGTCTCAACATCACAAGTTCAAAGATCAATGCTTGAGTGTAATTATCATGATGTTGTTCAACACGGTTATAAAGTGTCTTGAATCCGTGTTTGTGATATTAAAAATGCTAGTTTATCATTTGAATTTCCATTACACAAATTGTATACTTTTCATTTTTTCCAGGAATATGCAAATGATATATTTTAATTCTTACTAATATTATAAATGCAAAAGTGTAGATGGATGTATGTTGTTAGAGTTTACCGCCTAAACGACTGAACGGATCTCGATGAAATTTGGCATAGATGTATAACATAGTCTAGAAGAACATAAAGGCTTCTTGCTTTTGTTTTTTTTAATTCGACTTGGACAAAGTCGCAGGCGAAAGCTAGTTGATCCATATATCATTTATTTTGTAACTAGCTTTAACCCGCGACTCCGTCCGCGAGTAATTAAAAAAAACAAAAGTGAGTCGCCTATGTGTTCTTCCAGACTATCCTTTACATCTGTACAAAATTTCATCGAAATCCGTTCAGCCATTTAAGCTACAAACTCGTAACAAACATCCATCCATCCATCTAAACTTTCACATTTATAATATTAGTAAGATTAAAGTTTTCACGTCTCCTCAAAAAACAACGCTACATTTATACGCCAGTTAATCCATTTTATGGGTTTCTAAATCTATTATTTTATATACACAAATTATTAATCTCAACGCACTAAGGTAATAGTCGTGAAATCTAGATTAAAGCTGTTAAGTCTCAATCTAATATTGTCGCAATACTAAGTTACGATTTTCTTTCTATCGTAGGAAACGTATCGACCACTGCGGTCCGTGTTAATTAAGTTAACTTATGTCTGTCAAGTACTCCATAAAGTTGCAACTGCACTAATTGCAGTCACAATTCCTATCATTCAGTAGACCCGTCTATTGTATCTATATCTATCTATCTATCTATCTATCTATCTATCTATCTATCTATCTATCTATACCATTATTAGCCCGACTGCGTCAATCGCTTAACACAATGCATTTAGTGACCTACTCTTGTTTAATATCCAATTGTAAGGTTTCTCTAATTAAATATATTATGAAATGACTTAATACATATCAGTAACTTAGACAATAAAGCATTTTGTGTGGTTTAATGAAATTAATTAAATAAAGTACTCCTCCAGAAGTACTATTCCATTACTTAGATCAATTCCAAAAGCCTATTAAACCGGCCGTTTCTTTAACTCTCCCGATTACCGTAATGTCAACGCAATGTTGGGCTATGAACTGTGGGCAAGTATAAGCACAATAGTTCACAATCACTTTACAAGTCAATCACGTAGCGTCAGCACGCGGGTACATATTTGTAAACGGTGCCGATCACTTAGGCAGGCTGTTTGTCGGACGTGCCAGCATCGGGGTCAGGTGCCAACGGTACCTTGTTTGACTGCTGACCCTACCAGCGGTGCAAAGGATGAGTGATAATTGCATATTCATCAATTCACTTGATAAGAATATTTTTGAAGCATTTTTTAAAATCGAACGTTTAAGAGTAATACACTGGGTGCTTCAAGTTGTTGCAACCGACTTCAAAACAGTCCATTTGTAAACTCCTTAACATTAAGACGTCATGTTCCACATTTTCTCTTTCATTATAAGTATTCGTACAAACATAAGAAATGGTTAAACCTGCTTTCGTCACAGCTAATGCTTGTGATTTGCACCACACTGCAAATAAGTGTCAAGTCCGATGCGTCCGTCAAACACTGTGCGGTAAACGATTTACCAACAACTTTATCCTGCAAAGTTTACTTAGTTAATTATTTTCTGAGTAATAAATGCGTTGAACTGTGTAACCCCTGATTTTGACCCCAAGTAAAAGAAAAAGCTTTTTTAACAAACCTTTAGACTTTTTGTAAAAGCTAGAATAATAAAATGTTAGAAACATTTAAGAAAATATTCGAGTCGGCTAATCTTGTTATTATCCTAATGTATCCAATTTATCATTATCTTATCTTATCATAGATTAGATATAAAAATATATTAATCGATTAATCCTATTCAATGTCTCGTGTCGCAAGGTGACCACAAATTACATCTTCCGGAAATAAGCTTATCACTATTTTTAGACTGTATCTTTTAAATATATAGACTATAGACATTATGATAAAGTTACATATGAACGCATGTCTAATTATGCCTCATCGATTAGCTAACGGACTGGTTTTGACCGGAAGTTGTCGTTCAACGATCGACGCGACAATTTCGTCACGTCCTGTCGACATTTTCTCACGGATAAAAATTATTCATTAATAAACCTTCAACTTTAACATCCGAATATTGATATTAATCATTCTTCTCAAACAGTTTATACGTCAAGTGAATTTAAAATGAACTTAGATGTGATTGATTTAAGGGATAATTTATAATAGCAAGTGTCTTGATTTACATATTAATTATGTCAAATATCCGGTTCATCACTTTCGAAAAACATATATTTTGACATAGGTTACATTTATATTTATTGATGTAATTTATTCCGAATCGAAACATTAATTTTGTCAAGTAATTAAATTGATAAAAAAAAATGTTAAATAAAAATTGAACGGTTTTTCGTTTTTTACCAATCTCGCGATCATTACACTGTACTACATAAGGTACATCCTACAAAAAAAATCTAAAATCGTTTCAGATACCTACATAATAATTTAAAATAAATGTATGTGGTGTCGTGGTGGGCAGAATAAAAGATTTCGTCTTAACTATTAATTTATTCACTCTTAAAATAAAAATCACTTGCACACGTCTTGGCTTGCCGTCTTAATACACCCTTCCTCTCATTCTTTTTTCATTCATCCATCCCGTTCTTTCCATTCAGTCGTTCATGCGTATCAATCTTATTCACCTAACATTCCTTTTCGTTCTGAAACCACAGACCTACATCTCGGCCATCCTGGGTTTGGCTGCCTCTAGCCACACACCATGATCTCCTCTGACATGCTTAGTATAACCTAAACACAATTTCGGTTATATTATACAAGCTACATTATACAAAATAAAAAGAGACTTCACCCAAACATACCAGAATTACAATATTTCAATCTTATAACTAAAACTAACCTATCTTATTGCATAACATAACACATTATCCTTAACAATTATATACAGAATTAAACAATAACAGTTCACTACAACTGATTGCAACCATTAAATTCTTAACGAAACACAAAAAAAAAAACTAAAGACTTGCATTTTGGATACAAAGTGTTTTTATTGCCCCAGAAATTTTTAACACCCCCCCAATCTTTATAATATTACAATCATACAGGAACCTTATACTGCAAATGCAAGACAAATTTTGTTCATTTTTGTAATTGTTATCTGACTACCTATGCCTTACACCTTGTATTATACGGGGTGAGATCTGCTCGAGTTATTTAAGAAAAATATCAAACAAAAATAGAAAAAGTAAGAACCATAACAAAAATGAAAGTGGCTATTCGCCTAAAATATCATGAAACCCAGGCCATGGTTTCATTTGATCTGCTGAACTACTTGTTTTGGTAGGTCCCTCTCTATAGCTATGCATCTTTTCTAGGTCATAACGGTCATTCCCCTTGACTTTTGTTACTACATATGGCCCCAAAAACTTCTCCTTCAGTTTGAGACCTGAACCAAATTGGGTCCTCTTGATGACAACTCTATCCCCTTCCTGATACTTAGTGCTTTCCTTTCTCTTCTTATTGTAAGACTGAGCATTTTCCGCCTGCACTTTTCCTATCTGCGCTTTAGCTAAACATCTTAACTCTTCCCTTTCCTGCATAAAACAATCTATATTCTCTTGTTGCAACAAATTGTAGATTTCTATGTCTTCATTTGTTTTCATCTTTACTCCGGTCATTAATTGAAATGGTGTAGTGTTGATACTTCTCTGAAAAGTACTGTTCAAGGCTTGCTGAAGACGGCTTACATGTCTATACCAAAGAGACTGATCTGAAATGCAAAGTTTTGTTAAAATTGGTATTATAATCCTATGTATTCTCTCAACTTGACCATTACCGCGTGGTACTCCAGTTGTGATCGTTACGTGTTCAATTTTTCTCTTTCACAATAGTCTCTAAATTCCAAACTGGTGAATGCAGTGCCCCTATCTGTTATAATCCTTGTGGGGTTGCCAAATGTCTGCTGAAGGATTGAGAGTTTACTTAAAGTTTCTTTGAGGTTGTACCCTTGGTAGGAAAAATCCAAACAAATTTTGAGAAACCATCTACTACAGTGAAAATATAATTATATTGTTTCTTTGTCTGTGATAAAGGTCCAATATGGTCACAATGCAGGGTATGCAATGGTATATTGTGTTTATCAATTGAGTGCAAAAACCCCTCTTGATGTCCCTCCTTTCTTGTAGCTAGTAGACATGGTATACAGGTTACAAGAAATTCCTCAATTTTATTGTTTAAATTTTTAATGAAGTAATCTTTACCAATTAACTCTATCATTTTCTTCTTAGAAAAATGGCCGCGCTCGTGGACTCTTCTAATTATTTCTGTTTCCATGCTTTTAGGAATAACTAATTGTTTACTCATACCTTTGTAAAGTAAGCCTCTTTCCAAATAGTAATCTGCAAAAGGTCTTTCCCGCAAAATCTCCTTTATAGCCTTCAATCCTCATCACAGTCTTGTGCTTGTTTTATTTGATCATGCAAGGTCACCACCATTACTGCTTCATAACAATTCCTACTTAAAGCATCCGTGTGTCTCATCTGGCTGCCAGACCTATGTTCTATAACATAATCATACTGATCAAGTAAAAGCACCCATCTAGCCACCTTAGGTGTCAAATCCCGTTTCTTTAAAGTCATACTAAAAGCTTGACAATCTGTAACAATTTTAAATTAATTCCAAAGAGGTAATGATGAAATTTTTTAACGCCCTTGACTATGGCTAAGGCTTCCAGCTCATAGCTGCTGTACTTGCTTTCAGCATCGGTAGTTCTCTTACTCATATAGTGAATAGGATGTAACTCCCAGTCGGTGCCTTCTGCAGCAATATAGCCGCATAAGCCACACTAGATGCATCTGTGTGTAGCTCAGTCTCAAGTTGAGGATTAAACAAAGATAAAACTGGGCCACTTACCAACTTCTGCTTTAACACATTGAACGCCTGTCTCTGTATATCATCAAAAGAAAAACTGGTATCTTTTCTTAAGAGGTCAGTGAGCGGTTTGGCCAATAAAGCATAATTTGGAATATACTTTCGGAAGTAAGACGTCAGTCCAATGAAGCTGTGCAATTGCTTAAATGTCCTCGGTTCTGGATATTTCATAACAGCCTCAGTCTTATCAAGCGAAGGTCTCACCTTTCCATCTTCCACCATATGTCCAAGATATTCCACTCGTCGCGATATTAGGTTTGCTTTCTTCCAATTGATCTGTAATCCATGAGTGGATGCAACTTGTAGAACACATTTTAATCTCTCCAATGCCTGAAATTCATCTTCAGCATACACAATAATATCATCAATAAATGTTGCCATTATATTCTTTGATACCAACTCCCTGAATATTATTGATACAAATCTAGTGAAATACTTAGGGCAGACTGAAATGCCAAATGGTGCTCTAAGAAATTCCCATTGCCCATGGTGGGTAACAAAGGCAGTGTATTTGACAGATTCCTCACTAACTTTCAAATGGAAAAATCCATTTTCTAAGTCTAGAACACTAAAATATTTAGCACCACTTAACTTATCAATCAAATCCTCTATTATTGGTAAAGGATATTCATCTTTAACCATCTTCTTGTTAATATCTCGATAATCAACACAAACTCTTGTGGATCCATCTTTTTTTCTAACTAACACAATAGGGCTAGCATATTCTGAATAACTTACCCGAATTATATTGTTGTCCAACCACTGCTTTACCTGTTGTTCGACAATCTCGCGTTCCTTCATAGATATCCTTCGTGGACGATGAGCAACGGGGATGTCATCTTTTAATATGATCTTCAACTCCAATGGAACCTCCTTGGTTTGAACAGGTTTATACTCATCTACACACCGCAAAACCTCTCGTCGCACTGAAGGGCTGCAGGTGTCACCTAAATTAACATCGCAATTTGCCACACAATTTAAACCCCTGAACCAATCCTCCCCTTTGTCTAACAAATGTACAGATCGATCTCCGAATACTACAGTGTAATCAGACAACAATTCCTGTCCCAAAACAACATAATAAGGCATGGTATTACATGGTATAATATGAAAAGTAACAGTTAAACACCTATCGCCTATGCGAGTAGGCAGGGAACACTTTCCAAGCGAATGAATAGACTGGTTTCCTAATCCAGTTAACAACAAACGTTCACTAACACAACTAAAGCTAGTAAGATAGTTCTTGTAGATACGTTCATCTAATAAGTTTATGTCGCTTCCCGTATCAACTAACGCGTTCACTTTAAAATTGTCCAACATAATCTCCACTACAGGTTTTGAATAATTCAATTTATCTACCTTTTGAAGTTCCAGTTTGTTTATATCAGAGTCCACATGTCTCTCCGCCAATCTTCCGGTTAACATGACATCGGCTGTCAATGTCATGTCACTGTCATTTGGGCCATCTGTCACTGTATGTTTCGTCACGTGAGCGATGTCAGTTTGTCGGTCCAATCGTTCAATCCGCTCCGGTGTGAAGTTGTTCGAAGTGAACATAGCTTTCGCTTGGCCGGTCGTTCCGGTATGTCGTGATTGGCGCTCCTCATTGGTCAATCGCTCTCGTATATCTTCGTACCGGCGATGACTCGACCGATCCTTCCCGAAGCTTGTGTTTTTTAGGTTATGATGATTGCCCTTTCTACAGTACGATGCAATATGGTCGAACTCGTTACACTTAAAACACTTTAACCCCTGCGCTTTATTTGGACATGTCGACGACGTATGCCCCATTTCACCACAATTATAACACCGTGACTGTTTATGACGAATGTTGTCAGGCTTCATTTTCGATTTTACATTTTCATAAATCTTCATTTTGTCTTTTAGTTCAGAGTATGTAGTAACTCCGTGTAACATAATCTTATTCATCTCCACGTCCTTTATACCGTCTATAATATACTTGATCGCTACATAGTCTGGCAACTTGCCCCTCTTTCCCATCTCCTTCATCGTCAGCATGTAATCTATGCACGTTTCATTTGCTAATTTCCGCCGACTACACATCATCTCGTGCACCGTTTTCTGGTCAAGTGTATCAGGGAACTCCTTTGCCACAGCCTGCTTAAGCTCAGCCCAAGTTTTATATGGTCGTTCACTTTTTAACCAAAGTGCTGCAGTACCCTCTAGGGCTCTTCTCGCCACTATAAGTTGCTGCAACGGACTCCATTCAAAGATTTCGCTATGATCTTCGATATCTTGGATCCAACGTGACACCGGGTAGCAATTATCGGTACCCGTGAACTTCGGTATTAGCTCTTCGGAGTATTGCAAATTACCCTGGCGTTGAGGTGTTACTTCTGTAGCCTCAGTTTTGTCAGCAACTTCCCTATCCCTCGGCATCTTGATATTTCTTTCTGTTCACCACACGACCACGTGGCGTGCGAAGTCGTCTTAGGGAATTTCGTCTTCTTTGCGTCTTTTCGTTCCGTCTTTCTTCGTATCCCGGACGAGCCCCCAAATTTGTGGTGTCGTGGTGGGCAGAATAAAAGATTTCGTCTTAACTATTAATTTATTCACTCTTAAAATAAAAATCACTTGCACACGTCTTGGCTTGCCGTCTTAATACACCCTTCCTCTCATTCTTTTTTCATTCATCCATCCCGTTCTTTCCATTCAGTCGTTCATGCGTATCAATCTTATTCACCTAACATTCCTTTTCGTTCTGAAACCACAGACCTACATGTATTTGTAAGGTATATATAATAAAACTTGTCTGTCACCAACAAACTGACGTTCAGGTTGGCGACTTATAAATCAACGTAATTTTTTCTCTTGTGCGAATAAAAAAAATCACCAATAACACGAAGCGTTGAAGTATAATAAGTCGAAGTACCTTAGTAACAAATTCAACGTCTGTGGTCCAATATCTTATCTCTGTCGAACAATTGTCACACAATCGACTAATTCAGTACCGTAGTACAAGCGACGCATCAATCCAAAGAGCATATAAGTAAGAGTCGGGACTTAGAACAAAGAATGAATTCGGTCTGACACCTGCCAAACTCACTTCTCGTGGCAAAAAGTTACCAGGATAAAAATATTTAATTTCAATTTTTCCGACACAATGAAAAAACATGTGCACCAACCTAACAAAAATCATTAGTGAAGGGCTCTTATAATCGATACCTCGATATCGATATCGATTAAATGTGGGGGGATTGGGTGGCCCTTCTTAATACAATCTCATATTTCAAATAACTTTGCATTTAGGCTCAATGTAAAATTATTCGTAATGTAATTTTTCATTTACTGACATTGAACCTAAATTACCCAAAGGGAAGCAAATAAATAAAATAATCACCAAAATTACATTTATTTGTTTTATTTACAAGGCATCGCCAAGTAATATTTTAAGTATAATGAAAACAAAAAGAAATTTTTGTGAAATAATAATTGTCTAGGGTAACTGTCAAATAATAATTTTGTATACCTGGCTTCATTCCTAATAGTCAAATTAGAATTTACGATAAAATCTTTTCCTTCCTTCAAAAATTTTCAGGCAACAATTTCTATCCATCCACCCAGATTCCGGTATTTTACATTTTTTTCATTTTAATTATACGTTGACCTGTATTTATATTCAAAATTTCAAGTTTGTGGGACTGCTAAAAGTACCTTAGAATTATGTTTACACGTGCGTTTCTGTAAAATGTGAAGGATTCAATTAACGGTATATACATACATGTCTCATTTTTTTTTAAAGAGAGTGTAATTCGTTTTTGAAAATGTGAGGGATATTAATGTTTTATACAAGCATATCGACAGTGGAAACTCCCCATTACATTGAGAAACAAAAAATATCGATAATAAAATTACAATGACAACTGTAAACTAGATACATCACTAGCACAAAATAAATTTTTCAATTTAACTTTATACAACTAATTAAAACTACCATGATAGCTTTACATTTACGTTTTTTAATAATTAAATTATTAATAAATGATTACCGGTTCTCATCCAATGGGAATTGCGCCGTAAAATCACTTTTTTGTCCTATTTTATTAAAGGACCGTACACTACAAATTTCACATTTTATAAATCGTTTCATGATCGACATTGTATATAAAATTAAAAAAACTTAACAGTTAAACGAACTATTCACAAATTCATCTAAAAATTATACATAATTAGTATTATATAATTAGTTTGTCCGTAAGATAGATTTTGACGGACTTTGACAAAGACCTTCAACTGAAATGACACTTGTGGTAGAAAAGGAACTCTTGACGATAGAGTGAGAAAGCATGCTCATAATGACAACTTGACAAAATTTAATGTCATGACATTAAATTTTGTTAAGTTTGCCATCAAAATGACCGTTAAGCCATACAAAATATTTTTTGTTCGAAGTTTCGCTAGCCTGCATCAATCTTCTATAACAAATGTTACCCGCCCACAACCACATAGGAACATATCAAACGAATAGCCACGTGTCATGTTAAAATAATTTTGTCATATTACGATGTCGACTACAATATAGGTGAGTTTTTCATTGTTACCTTTGTTATACATGTCAAATAAATGAAAACGCAGTAAAATAAATATTTTATGAATTAACGCCCGCGACTTCGTATGGTTTCAATGACGATCATTGCTATCTTTCTCAAATAAGCGCGAGAAAAGTGAAAAGACATTGAAGTACTGTGATAAATACACGACTTTCTTATAGTAAACTAATCATAATTCAGTTTGCAAATGTAGTCAAATTAGAATTTGCCACCAAAATTAGTTAGTACTTCATTGGATTTTAGCATCATCTAATTTTGGTGGCAAATTCTGATTTCACTACATTTGCAAACTGAATTATGATTAGTAATAAATAATCTTCATCACCAGCCCATTGCTCGTCCCCACCGAAGGGATCGGACCCTACCAGAAGTAAGGGTGACTAGGCCATAGTCAACCGAGCTGGCACAGTGCGGGTTGGTTAACTTGACACATATCTTTAAATTTCTTCGACGCTATGTGCAGATTGCATCACGATGTTTTCCTTTACCGTAAGAACGTCGGGTATATTATATACGTATGAAATTCTAACAATCGAAACTCACATTGGTACTTAGCGAAATTCGAACCCAGGATGGATTACAAGTCAAATGCCGAAACCCCTGAGCCACCGACGCTTACTTAAGAAACTAATGATATATTCTCAGTTTCGGCGCGAATATTTCGCAAGTGCAAGTGCTTAAGTTCACGCACAATCAGTTTGGCCGCCGTGACACCGTCAGACCTCGGCTCATTAATTCAATGCGATGCCACCACAAGATTGGTTGAAAGTGTATCCCGAGCTCAAACGAGCCGCGATTCCTATCGGTGTAAATGCCGAGATGCCGCGAAGATCTCTCGACGTTCTCAAGTTTAAAGAATTTCTATAGTCTTAAGCATCCGAATGAACAAGTCTGATATCGATCACAGTATTAATTCAATTCTCGTGATTATTACTAATTTATATTGCGTATAAAGAATACTGTATGTCAACAAGTCTGTATTTTATTAGCTTGTGAACGATGTAAACGAATGTTGTGTAACTATGGACAAGTTTTATTGCGCAGTGAATCAGATTCAAAACTACGTAAAAATGTGTCTTTATAATAATGAATACAATTTTGATATCGTAAAAAGAAATTCTAGGACAAAAGAGTCACATTATTGGAGACTCCTAGGTCATAGAAGGAAAGTCTACACTATTATAATAAAGGTCAAAAAGTACATCAGATACAACTAAAATCAACATATCTGCTCCACGCATATTCCAATATACAAATAACAGGTTGACGGATCACTATGCAGAGAGACGCTGCGGTTTCCCACTTACACAGAACCCAGGGCAATAAAAAACTTTGCTACTAAAGTACTTCTTACAAAAATGGCTTCGTTTTTTGCTTCGTTCGACAGTTGCGTGTAAGACGAGACGTTTGCGACCGGATTCACGCCATACGTACACCTTTCTAGGTAAAATTAATTGTTCCTCTGAAAAGGTTATAGAAACATTTGAAGAAAGACATGGGTAATATCTAGATTACCGTAGTTGGTGTTTTTTACGATACTTCATTATTTCCAATGGGAAGAAACTATTTTATTAATTATTTATGGAATGAAATTTTCTAACGCAATTGTTGTTTTCTGTTACCAGGTGAAGGCGGCGGCGGCGGTGGCGGAACGCGGAGATGCGCGCGCGACGCGGCCTCCCCCGCGCACGCGCACACGCCCGCCCCCACGCCGCCCGCCAACACCGCGCACCAACACGTGCCGCCCGCCAACCCCACGCTGCCCACACAGCACATGCATATGCAGCACGTGCAAGGCACGCACCACACGCAGCCACACGTCAAGAGCGAACGTCTCAGCCCTCACGATTCTACTGCTTCAAGGTACTTTTAACTCATACAATATCCCAGCTACTTGTTCTACTACTTTCGATCACACAAGTAGTTCACGTAAAGTATTATAGTATAGCGTGACACTAGGAGAAAAAATTAGTGATTACCAACAGCTTCAGTTTTTTAGTATTATAAATGTGAAAGTTTATAGTGACGTTTGTAAGAGTTTGTAGCCTAAACGGCCGAACGGATCTCGATGAAATTTGACATAGATGTAGAGTATATTCTGAAAAAATATAATACATAAGCTACTTACTTTTTTTAATCCACGCAGACGGAGTCTCGGACGAAAGCTAGTGTCATATAATTTCGTAAGCATTAGAGCTTGACTATGTTGTATAGGTCCCGTAGCGTGACGCCGTCGACGTCGTCGTACCCGGGCACGCCGCCGGAGCGCGGCAGCCCGCACGCGGCTCCGCAGCCCGCACGCGGCGCCGCAGCCCGCCCCGCACGCCGCGCACCCCCCGCACCACGCACACCCGCCCCGCAACTACTCCGACATCATGCGCTCGCTCGCCGCGCGCTACAACACGCATCCCGCCAATGAGTTAGTACTTAACATTTTGTTAAACAATACTTAAGCAAGGTCTCATCCATGTCTTAAAATAGTCCAAAGGCCAGTTAGATAGTGCGGTATCACACTATGTTGGTCCAGATAATGCAAAAACATTCGTCCGATAAATTTAAATATCTTTAGTAAAGCTTGAATATATTAGGAATACCTCATTTTTTTCATTTGAAATTATTATCAATTTACATATTTATTGAATCCTAAAAAGTACATTAAACGTCACTATTTATTCTTGAATAACACAATTTGCATGTCGATTTGCACAGAACATTGAGTTGAAATATTTCCTAAGGCCGGCTGCGATTATATGAAAATATGCTAGATCCAGCAACTCCAATAAACACTATGTCACCTGGATTCGATACGGTGATAATTTAGCGTATGATAGTGTTGAGCACAGCTCGCAATAATTTCTAATATCCGACATTCGATTGTAGCGGTACACGGCAGCGAATAGACGGCCAAGTTCAAGGAATATTTGAATTACTATTTGCCCTTATGTTCTTAGTGTCTGCAACAAAGCAAAATGTTTTCTTAAAGTTACAACACAATTATAACAGTTATAAAACTTTACTCGCTGCATATAAAAAGAGAAAAAATAATTTAGCATAACGTATTTTTCTGCACACTAACAAAAACAAATAAACAATTTTAAATGCAAATTAATTTATTTTTAATCTACCAACGAATGTATAAATAGTTTACTTACAGTTTATTTTTAAGTTTCCATCGTAATATTCCAAAGTTATTATCGATGTATAATAATTTGTCAAGTTACTAAACATA